>VWZT01009456.1:109897-171263 GCA_013397055.1 Pachycephala philippinensis | reverse complement strand
GCTGAGGGAGCTGGGCCTTTTCATCCTTGAGGAGAGATGTCTGAGAGGGGATCTCATCAATATATCTAAGTATCTGAAGGGAGGGTGTTAAGAGGATGGAGCCAGTATCTGCTCAGTGCAAAACAATAGGACAAGAGGCAATGAGCAGAAACTGATGCACAGCAATTTTAACCTGAATGTGAGGCAGGACATCTCTCCTGCTTGCTCTGGAACAGGTTGCTCAGAGAGGTTGTGGAGTCTCCCTCATTGGAGATACTCAAGAACTGCCTGGATGCAATCCTGTGCCGTGTGCTCTTGGATGACCCCGCTTGAGCAGGGAGGTTGGACCATTTGATCCACTCCCTTCCAACCTTACCCATTCCATGATTCTGGAGCAAAAGCTTATTTGCATAAGAAAATTCCATGGTTCTATAAACAGACCTCATACTCAGAAGGGAATAATTCAAAACCACTTTGCTATAGAGTGAGGTACTGAAACATATATGGATGGTATTCCCAAGGCAATGTTTTCTGGGCAGACAGCAATTTTAAGAGCATGCTGAAGAGTTATGCTCCCTTGTGAAGAATTAGAATTGTTACAATTAACCTGGAAAGTTGATGGATAATGTTTTGTGACCTTGAGTAGTGTCATATGAATGCTGCCAGGAGCAGATTGAAAACTAAATCTGTCCAGAGGTTATGAATGAGGCTGAATTTGTGCACAAACTTCTTTTGCTATACAAAACTGGAAACTGTATATTAGGCATTAGTTTTTCAAATGTTAGATTGAGAAGAATGAGAAAAACTCATCTTCAAGTCACATGATTGTACTAGGTCTGCTGTTCAGTATATGCTGCTCAGTGGGGTTTTGGTGAGGGGTGGTTTTTGAAACAGATCGAGATCATCCAGTGTTTAACTCCCAAACACGAGCTCTCATATGACAGCACAGTAAATTGTATAAATTATTCTTCAGCATCATTACTTAATTGGGTGTCCATGTATGTGGGTACTTTACCACCTGAAGTAAGGAGATTTATACCCGCAAAAATTAACTATTTCTTTTGTCTTCAGGCCTCTCCTACTTTCTTATGCTTTTTCCTATGGGTGGTTTTTTTTAGGGTTTGTGTTTTGTTTTTTGTTTTGAGGTGGTTTTTTTGGCGGGAGAGGGGGAGGGCAGAGAGAATAAGGGCTGGTTTTATTAATTTGTTAGTTTTGTTTTTTTTATTTAGTTGTGTATTTTCCCCAGCTTAGCTTCTTTGTATGTAACACCATTAAGAGCAATGCAAAGAGCACATACAGGGATGGTAGGTAGGAGTCAGCTATGGGTAATGCTTTATCAATGGATAATTAAAATCACATCAAGGTATCTCATTTCAACTTTATTCTTATTTATTTTGTGTTTTGAAGGTGGCACCATTACTTGAAACGTGTGCTTATACAATGTCATTTAATCTGTTTTAAAATGTATGTTCCATTTCTCCACACTGCTTATTTCCCAAGTTAAGATCAGTTCCATGGTGAAGGACCTATGCTTGGAAAACATTTGTAACTTTCTTAACAAAAATAAAAGAGAGAACTCCTGCTTGTCAGTTAAACTCAGGATAACCACTTTGAACCCAAACAAGCAAGCCAAAGAAAACCATGTTGAAATTAAATTATCAGCTCGAATTGTATTTATAGTATGAACAATAGACCTCCAGAGGACAATTAAATGCTGTACTATCTGAATATTAGATTTTGATTCGTTAGTAGAAATAACTGCAAAAAAACCCCCAAAACCTTGAGGAAAAAACCCAAAGTTTTCAAAACAAATGCTTTCATTTTAATAGTATTATTGTTTCAATTCAGTGATGCATTCTTTACGTGATTGTATTAATAGTCATTAGTGAACAAAATGTTTTTGGTCAAATTGCTTATTATCCCTTCATTGTAACTAAACTACATAGGGAAATTGTGCTCCATTCACATTGACTGTAATTTTAATTCCTAGAGCAGTGTACAGAGGAGTCAATATCCTTGCTGAACAAATTCTTTGTCATTTTTTGTGATTGTCTTGATTTGTGTAATCTTTGTGGGGAACCATAGAGAACAAACCTCCTTGCTTTGAAAGCTGTAATTCTCAGGCCGTGTTGAACTGCTTCCTTGTGTGTGCAATACTTAACTCTTGTTTTTCTAGTGAAACGTCAGTGTTCATCCAATTTAGAAAAATACTGAATTTCTTCAAGGACAGTCATTGCCTTTAGAGCTTAATATGCAAGCAGTGCTGTTGCAGTAAAACAGAAGTGCTATAGATTAGCCAAATTTATAGAAGAACCCAAAACTTACATTAACTGGTCGAGTAAGTGTTTAAGGAAGCTATGAACAGATTTTAAATGGAAAAAACCAAACCAGATTGTGCTATTTCGTTCACTGGTATTCACATTCCTCAGTACCAGCTCAGTGAAAATCAGTGCAATAGGTGTAGCCCGAAGTGAGTGGATCTGACATTGACATGGGATTAGGCTGCAGTTGGGTTACCTAGATCAGCTCTACCCTTTTTTTTGTCAAGAAAAAGGAGGTTTTTACATACAATGGTCACCATCATGTTTCTTCAGTGGATTTTGCACTCTGCATTTTTTTCTGTGCTGATAGACTCACATTGCATCTGAGACCGGTGGCAGCTGAGTAGAAAAAAAAAGCCACTTCCAGAAAGGGGAAGGTTGAAACTTCTTCAGTGTATGGCTTTACGAAGAGATGTAGTGGCCCTTATTTAAGGTCACTAGGGTGTGAATGGAATTTCCCATAAAAATGGCCCTCCAATGTGAACCTGAGTATGTAAAAATAGATTTTTGGGATGATAAAATAAGTGCAACATTTCCTGACCACAACCCAGCACCTGCCAGTGATAGGCATAACGTCTGCAAAACCTCTGCAACTGTCAAGAAAATAATAATTTCAACTTCTTTTCATGGATCGATAATACAGTCTTTAGAACTATAAATTCAAATGACATTCTTTTGCATGTCATTAAATTGAACCTTTCACCATTTCCCATTAGATTACTTAGAAAGTAATTTAATTTATGGAGTAAATGGTGATGTGATTAACAAATTATTAATGTCACTTTTTTGATCTGAGATAGTATGTTCATATTTGCAGAATTTTCAAACTTAACAAAAGCCTTGTTTGTACCTTTACATCAATGAACTAAAAATAGAACATATAAACTAAGAGATACACTATTTAACTTCTAGAATTCACAAAGAAATAATTGCAAATGATGGTCCCAGAAACGTACTAGATGTTTGCTCATGTGGCTCTTTGCTCTAAAATTCAGATTGCTCTCCAAAAATGACATTCTTCTAAATTTAATGAATAATAAACATTACCTTTTTAAGCCTAAATGTATTTGAATTTTTGTTCTGAGAAAAAACAGTGTTTAAGTTTTTAGTAAATTACAAACAGGAATATAAATATGAATTGTAGTCTATAATTAATTTAATTTTTACCCTCTGTTTACTATCTAGCAACCTGACAAATATAAGTGTACTGGCCTAGCTTCTGAAGTGTTTCCTGTCAGTTTTTGGTAGAATTAAACTCAACAGAAGCAATAACAATGTATTTTCTATCAGAAGTTTGCTATAAAGTGTCATATACAGAATACTTACCACCATCAGCATTACCCCTCACCAGCATTTAAAATGGCTCTGAACTTACTCAGAGAGAAATTCTATACTTGCTTGATAAGGAGCATAAATACCCACTGAAGAAAAGTGTGAGTTGGAGGGAAATACTGTCATTGCTTATGATTGCTACTTCTCAAATTAATATTTGAATTACAAAATGGGTTTTATTTTCAATTATTTTCTCAGAAATACACTCTAAGTAGAATTTGACTACAACAGTACTGATTGCCTTCCTGAATACAATATAAAAGAGCATATTAATCAGATCCACTAATAAGCATAAAAAAACCCCTCAGACTTACTTTTAAGATCTGCAAAGCTTGAAAGAACTTGTTGAAATAGTGCTGTGGCCCAGAGTGCAATTAGTCTGCTGGGGAGAGGGGAGTGCAGGTACAATAAGGGTGGCTGTGTGACAGTGGTCAGGAACGTGTCGTGCTGGTGAGGCGAGGCGAGGTGGGGCAGCCCTTCACTGCACGTCTGGGATCCAGCCTGACCAACTCTCCTGCTGTCGAGATCCAGCTCTGTCCTTACAGAGTCCACAGAAATTGCAGTGTTTGTAGTAAAGTGGGCAGACAGTGCTTATTGATTGATCGTTTCAGTCTTTCGACTAGTATTTCAGAAGGGCAACTGCTTTCTGTAAACTATAGTTTCTGTGTACAACGCAACTACTAATTTATAAAAAGATAGCTTCTTCTTATTACAGTTTCCTACAGTACACTTGGTGAGATGAGAATGGGTAAAGGCCTGTCTTCTACAAAATAAAGCAGCAGTATGAAAGTTCCATTAAGAAAAGCATGCTGCTAGAAATGGATCTGATCCTATCTCCAAATATGTTCACAGCTGCAATAATTTAAGAAAACAATGTAAATCCAAATTTTCTGAGTTTATCAGATGTCATTAATTTTTACTTTTGAAAATATAACCAGCAAGGGATCTGAATGTTACAACTCTTACTCCTCCCTTTAGATCTTACATTCAAAAATATTGGATTAAATTAGGAATGAAAAAGTCAGGCATATCATATAGAACTTCATATGCTCATCCAGTCAACTTGTGACTTTTTTCATTCTTTAATCCTTTATGTATATTTATTTTAGACTGGTATGTGCTGAAGAGAGACTCAGAAATGTTTCAGTATTGTGTGACTATTTGAGTGGAATGCCATGATGTTGTCATCTGTTTCCACTTTAAATTTTTAAGGAATCAAGTGCAAATACCTTTGCATAACTTCTCCTTGAGGTAAGCGTTGAGGGTATGGTGTCTATAGGAGGTATTTATATAGAAGCAACTGGTGGTGTTTCTTGAAAGTACTGCATGGACAAGTGGAAGTTTTTCTGTAAGATGGACCAAGTTCTACCAGTTCTAATATCTCTTTGGGGGAAAGTAAATTGTTTAGTGGCATGAGATGGAGTGGTCTGTGATGGGAGGGAGGACAGAGTCAGATGCTGTGGGTGTGGTTTTCTGATTTTTGGCTTATTTCTTTGGAATCTAAGATTCTCTTCAGTGTGTATTAGCTAGCTTCCAATTCACATTTGTTGCTGGGTGTCTGGGTGGACATCTATCTGATAGACTGACCATGAGATCTGAAAACAAGCACCGCTAATTTATGTCCAAATCTTACACAGCATTAACCAAATGACAAGTCATGTACTGGGGTCAACACTATTCACATCAGCATGTACTCCTTACGGTGCTGATAAATCTCTCTAAGAGCTTTTTTTTTTAAAAAAGGTTGGTTGAATAGCAGTATGTTATTTGAAAATGTCAAGATCTTAAATACATAGTCTGAAATTCTGTTCAAGTATATCTGTTGAAGTGGTATGGAAGTCACACCCCTCTAGTGCTGTCCTGGACCTCAGCATTGGCTGAGGAAGGTGTGCTTGCTCTCTGTTTTGTTTGTTAGCAGTTTAACTCATCCCTTATGAAAAGTAAAAGCTTTTTACCTCAGTGACTTAACATCTAATGGAAGATGTTTGTGAGTGAATTCTTGGCTATGGCAGCATGGTGCCAGAAGGCTGGTGCTGAGTGCTGGCCCGCTGTTCCTGGAAGGCAAAGCCTGCAGCAGTGAGACCAGGTGTGACCAGATTTGGAGCTGTGGCCCTATGCAGGAAAGGTGGTTCAGGGTTCTCTAGGAGTGTAAGAGGAGACTAAGCTATCCTTCAGCTATAGCCAGTATTTTTTAAGTGGCAGTTTCAACTCTGGAGAACACAACAACCCTGTGCAGAGCTACAGGCTTGGGCAAAAGTGGCCGGAAAGCTGCCAAGTGTAAAAGGACCTGGGGGTGCCAGTTGATAGCTGTCTGAACATGAGCCAACAGTCTGCCAAAGTGGTCAAGAAGGCCTGTGGCATTCCTGGCTTTTGTCAGAAATAGTGTGGCCAGCAGGACTAGGGCAATGACTATCCCCCTGTACTCAGCACTGGTGAGGCTGCACCTCAAATGATGTGTTCAGTTTTGGGCCGCTCACTACAGGAGAGACACTGAGGGGCTGGAGTGTGTCCAGAGAAGCATAGTGGAGCTGAGGAAGGGTGTGGAGCACCAGTATGATGAAGAGCACCTGACAACGCTGGAGGTGTTTAGCCTGGAGACAAAAAGGCACAGAGGGGACCTTATTGCTGTCTGTAACTACGTAACAGGAGGAGGTTGTAGTGAGATGAGTGTCAGTCTCTTCTCTTGAGCAGCAAGTGACAGGATGACAGGAAATGGCCTCAAATTGTGCCTGGGGAGGTTTACATTAGATGTTAGGAAAAATTTCTTCACTAGAAGTGTTCTCTGCCACTGGAATGGGCTGCCCAGGGAAGTGGTGGAGTCACCATCCCTGGATGTCTTTAAAAGATGTGTAGATGTGGCACTTACGGACTTGGTTTAGTGGTGGATGTAGCAGTGCTGGATTAACAGTTGGACTTGGTGTTCTAAGAGGTCTTTTCCAAGGTAAATGATTCCATAGTTCTATGATTTAAATCTTCATCGGTGTGAATACTGGCAGTGTAAGGGCTGTAAACATACGATAACTTACATAAGAAACTTTTGGATGTGTACAATGGGCAGAATTGCAGACTATATTGCAGAGCATTGAATAAATCACTAAATCTTTAGTGATCTTTAGATCTTTAGAGTGATCTTTACCACAATTCTGGACAAAAGAAAAGGAAGTACAGCGTGTATATTGAGATTTAAAATTCTGTAACGCAACGTGCTCAGGGAAAATCAGGGGAGGCACCAGATAATTTTTTCTGTGGGAAACTGGAGGCTTGTGTGTTTCCCTCTAAACTAAGTTACCCTGAACCCTTGAAGAGCAGAGAAAATCTCCACCAGGTCAAAGCACTGGTAGAATGAATGGTCTCATCTTGATGTTCAAATTGGTTGGATTAGTCATGTATGTCTTGTTTTTCTAGAGCAATAATTGATAAAAGTCAAGGCTTACAATTTTCAGAGTGTGGAGATCAGGATAAGAGATGATTCAGTGAGAAGTTCCTATCGACCAGAACTGGAGGGGCTGGATTGCGTGGAGAACAATCGGAAATGGGTGGTGTTAGTAGTGTGATGCAGTAAAATAAAGTCAGGCTTTAGGAAGGATACTTTAGGAAGGATCCCGGCTTTCTGTAGAATTGGACATATACTTGAATTTCAAAATTCTGATGTTTTTTCACTGTTATTTAGACTAGAACTTTACACCACAGCAGAAGTTTTGTGCATTGCTTTTCTTCCAACATGCAAGGCTTTTTATATACCTTTAGCTTTTTTCTCAGTAGCCTTGTAGCACAGCGAAATTACCATTAATTCTATTCTACTGTGGGAAAGAGAACATTGCAGCTTTTTTAAGACCTCAGATGAGTCTGGAAAAGGTGCTTTAGTTGACAGGTATAGTTCACGATTTGGCCTCACTTGTTTCATCTTGATAAAAGATTTTCTTTATCATTGCATTGTCAAATGCTTCATGCACATACATAACATAAATTCATCATTTATTGTTATTCATATAGTACCAGAACCTAGTATTGGTTGTGGTAACACTGCCAATGTCAGTGAGAAAAGGTTGTTTCACCTCAGGTTACTCAAGTACAAACTCCACTACTGCTTCAGTGGAGAGCTGGGTGCTGTTCTTGTTAAGAGCATCTGAAACTTATATCTGTACTGAATACGAGATCTATGCTTCAGAGAATAAAAGAACATACAACCTAGAAATAGTACTCAGGGACAAGTTCCTTTCATTCCACAAACCATTTTTTATGGGTAGTGGTACGGTGAACTTCTGCTAACTTCTAGTTGCTGTGCTTTAATACATTATGTAGATAAGACATGTATATTTATGTAGATATAGGTATAATATATGTAACTAATTATAACTGTATCAAGTATATATAGAAACCCAAAAAGATATTAAACGTAGTACAGAAATATAGATAAAAGTAGGAATATGAGACCATCCTGTTCAGTTTGAGTTAGCAATCCTTCTTCTGAGCAGCTGGCTTTCTAGAAGGAAGCAAATTTTCTCACTTCCTATTTGAATTCATTGTTTTCCAAGGAGCAATTGGACAATTCTATGTTTTGTCAGGAATCACACCCTAAACAAGGTGTCTAACCCTCACTGACAAACTACAGTGTTTTGGAAAATTGGAGACATTTATTAGTTGTAATTATCTTATCAAAACCCCTGAGTACATGGAGAATCTGATTATAGTCTCTCATCTAGATTAGAAATAATTGTCTAAAGAATTATTCTAGTAGTAAAACTGCTGCATTATAAAACTGGTATGGCTGGGAAAGAAGTGAGGTTGTCTTGATTTTAACTGAATAAAATGAGGTAGCTCTTAGCTCTTTATTAATAGATGTCATTATGAATGTGTATCCTTGGTTCTTCAAGAAAAGATTATATGTTTTGAATAAAATTAAAAGCAAAATGATGAACTTAAAGGGATGGCAGTTTCTCATATTGACAGGTACCTATCTCTGTACAGGTACTGCAGACAACAAAAATATGATTCTTAGATAAACATTGTAAAGTAGTGTTTTAAATTTAACAGGGATTATCCTGAAGCTACTTAGAGTTTTTAGATTCTATGGGGAAAACTGTCAGAAAGTGTCTAATGATACATGTTATATTGCTGATTTTCTTAAGATCTGCATGGCCCTTTTTTTTTACCCCTGTAACTAAAGGACAGTTGTTTTCCACAGCAACAGTCTTTCTAGAGTTTTGGAAAAGACGGAGAGCTGTATTAACGTATGATTGGGATCTCATAGACTGGGAAGATGAAGAGGTAAGAAGAAACAGAAGTAAACATGTAAAGCCTTGCTATCAGCATGGTTAATGTCTCAATATCAATCCATATTGTATGTCAGTCATCTGAGTTTGTCATTCAGATCATACTTGTATTTATAGCACTAGTAGCAGAATACAAAGGTATGCTTGAAACTGTACAATGATACTTTGCCTTTTGCAACTAACATTATAATTCCAAATATAATTCTACATTTATTAAAAGTATCCTTTGAAAAACTGAGTGGAAATACTTCCCGTACAGAAGACGGGAGCTACTTCTGATTTCAGCATAGATGCCTTTCAGTTCTATGGTTTCTTGTTCTGGAAATTCCCGATCCTGCGTAGAAAAGAGACAAGCAACAGGACAGAAACTAGATTTTGTATCCTTTCGAGAGGCATGGCTTATCCTTGAACATTCTTTGACCAGCATCAGCAATAATAAAATTTTATTATTCCATAAATCACTAGTCAACATAGCTGTAATTTACCTATATTGTGATTTAATTGCAGTTTAAGTCAATAGACTTTACTTGTTTTACAGCTTTCCATAGATGGGTAGATAGAAGCTGGTGGCTTTTAATAAATGCTCTCATAACACAAAAAGCACCATTATAACTGGTCCGAATTTATAGTTTTCTTACCAATTTTTGCAGGCAATCTAGTGTCTAAGTTAGCAATATGACCCATCATTCTTTTTAACACCATCACATAGTGGGGAAGGCTCCTATGGTTTCTGTTCTTTGCTGGTCTCTGGCACTGCTTCCAAGGATTTTCAAAAGAGCAAATTATTTAGGTATTTGAGTTGAAACATTATAAAAAATCATTTGTATCAGTATAATCTTCTACTTTATAGCACATGTATGTCTGATTCTTGAGAGAAATAAGTAATACAACAAATGGAATCCACCCTGTCATTCCAGGAAGAGCTGCGTCCCCAGTTTGAAGCTAAATATTCCCAAGTGGAAAGAGTAAATCCCATCACAGGAAAACCTGAACCTTTTCAACCTTTCCCTGATAAGCTCAGTCGACTGATGGTGTCTGTCTCAGGAATATTCTTCATGGTGATGCTTAATAATGTTAAAATTATTGTATTGTAATTAATCTTATTCTGATGTAAATAGTAACTCAGTGTGAGTGCATTCATTAAGAGTAGTGGATATTACATAATATATGCAAAACTGTTTGTCTCAGCCTTACTGCTTGTTCAGGGATCTCCTTCTTTCACAAGATGGAATATAGTTATATTGTAAACGAACAGTAAAGAAATGCTCTCACTCATCTAGTTTTTTTGTTCTCTCAAATTCTGCTCTCCAAAACAAATAACTATCTTTAAAACACTTGTTTTACTGTTTCAGTGGATATTATTTCAGATGTGATTTCTTTTGTTCTAATACCTCTCATAAATACATACCTGTAGATTTCACTGGTCCTTACTGCAGTGTTTGCAGTTGTGGTATATCGACTGGTAGCCATGGAGCAGTTTGCTTCTTTCAAGTGGTATTTCATCAAGAAGTATTGGCAGTTTGCAACATCTGGCACTGGAGTCTGTATCAATTTTATGATCATCATGTCACTCAATGTTGTAAGTCTTCTGTTCTTTTAAAGGAGCGGTTAATTTAAAAGAGTAATTTGTACAAGCTTACTGAGTTAACCCTGTATTAGATATCTACATGTTCCTGCTTATAGCAGTGTCTGAAGCTAGTATTTCAGTGGATTTTTCTCTTCTGATACAATGGTTGTCAATGTTTTTCTCTAATTCCTCCTTAATTTGTCACTGCACATCTTTGCTTATGTCACCAAGTTACAGGGGTACAGATTGATGCTTTTTACATTTGCATTTTTTTTAATATTAGCTTTTGCAATAGATCTCTAATTGGAATGACATTATTTTCTTGGCTGAGAATTTGCTTTCTAGGTTGTTTTTAATTAATGACTTTGGATTCTTCCCTTTCTTATTTAAAATGCAGCTGTGATATCAGTGTTGCACAGTCCTAGAATCACTGTGATATATGTTTTTGGTGTAAGTTTTTTCTGTCATGTAACAGCACAGGTTTAATCATTTGCTCTTAGAGCACTACACGGATAGAAAATCTGTTTTTTCAGCTGCAATATTATTTATCGTCTTTCTGTTCCCATGCAAGCACAAACAGACAAAAAGGAATAATAACCCAGCAAGCATTGGCTTTTAATTCTCTTAAGGAGATTGTGCACTCACTGCAATAAGAAATAATTCTTCTAATCAGTCATGTGTTGATTTCTGTTACTATATGTGATCACTTGACATCATAAAAAGTACATTCAAGTGAACAAGCAAAACTATCAAAAATAACCTGCTATTTATAGTATACTCAAGGAAATACATTTCAGAGTTGGCAACTGCCTGGGGCTATGTGTCATTTAAAATAAAGACAGGAGATAGTCAATATATAGAAAGATAAGGAAGTTTTCAGTAGAAGGCTGATATCCTCAACCAGTATCCATATTCATGCAAAGGAAAACAGTACTGTGTCAAGGGTTTTTTCCTACTTTTAGATTATGTAAGTCCGTTCTTGAAATTAGAGGATAAACATCTAACTGTTGATTAAGAAAACCGTTAATGTCTGAATATTTCTCTTGATCTATTTGTTTTTCTTGTATCTTTATTGTATATTTAATGTACATTTATACATGCTTATATACATTTACATGGATAAAGGGAATGGGACTGGAGGAGTTCAGTGAAGTCTTTATAGGAAACTATACACATTACATAACTGCAGCATCGCTCTCCCTTATCTGTCCAGATACCTTGATGCTGTAGAGCAAGAGAATATCATACTTTTGATGCTTGTTTTCGTTCTGGATTTGTCATCACAACAGCCAGGATGTCCTATACTTACACCATCTCATTTCTGTTTTAGGTATATGAAAAGGTTGCCTATCTCCTGACAGACTTAGGTATGTAGGTCTTCACTAATGGTGTGGTTCTTGCTGGCTGTGGCATATACCTTTGTAATTCCATAAAGAAGTGTTTGGAAACTTCATCTAGGAAGTACATTTCTGGCATTTCCCTCAGCAAGTGAGAAATACCACAGAAAGAAAATAAATTATTATTTCACTGAGGAAATAAAATAAAACTAAGGAATTTATTCTTATACTTCCGCTTTCAATGTTTCATAGTATACATTGAAAAACAGTAATCTTATTTTGGAGCAAAAGTCAAAACATACTCTTTCTTAGCATGCTAAAGGGTTTTTCCATTTTCCCCAATTGCTTGGGGTTTTTTTACTAATTTTTCATTTTATCTTTCACATGGAAAAAAATAGGTTAACATAAAATTAAATTGTCCAGGATAAAAATGTTAAGTCGTGAATTTTAAAGTAGCTCTAATTCTGTAACGTTAAAATTTTATCCTGAAGCCTCTAGTAGTGATTAGATATATACATGAGATAAAGCTTTGTAGCTTATAGAAAACAAGAAAGCAAAGACAGATTTTAAGAGTTCTGGCTGTGTCAATGTGTTGCTCTTTAGTGTTTTGTTTTACATGCTCACTTCTAGCCAATGTCAAAATATGCAAGTGATCTTGTCTTGGTTAAATGCCAGCTGGCTGCTTAAATTCCACAGCTCCCTCTTGTGGTTAAAGTATTAAACGAGGTGCTCAAACTTTACAGTGCTTCAGGTAACAGGCAGCTGAACAGGCTAGAAAAATTCAGAATGTATAGTCAACTTACTCAAATTATTAAAATATTTTAAAGTATTTTTCATATCAAACTTATTTCTATTCCTTTTAAAATGTATTATATTGTTACAGACCAGAGAATGGGAAAGAAAAGAATTGTTGAACTGTATAAGCATTTTTTTTCCCAAAATACATGAATTTTTTTCAAAAAAGTTTATTGAACTAAACATAATGGAGCATTAGGTGTTTTATCTAGGTAGCTCATTCTTCTTGCTAAGGTATTTTACATCAGAAAAGGATGGATTCTGGGAACAACTGTCCATATGTAAAGCTGCTATCCTGTATATATTTCTATCCAAATTTAGTCATCATTAGACCAGAGTAATTAAGTAGTACAAATTTTAACTGACAAATCCAGGCAGTTTAGGTTTACAACTCATATGCTTTACAACTGATGTGCTTTAAAACTTTTCCCATGTACTATATTCCAAGTTTGATACACCCATCAAAGGTGGATTTTGTGAAACATAATTTGTAAACATTATCACCAAGTTCTAACTCAGACATAAATAATGTCCTACAAACCTTAAGGAAAGATATCCAAGGCAGTGCAGACCCACACAGAACACTTGTAGCCCTACTACACATTTCTTCATTTCTTTCCAAAAGAAGCCAAGAAAGAACCTCTGTCCTTTCCTCACTGAATTACAAACTGTTTGGCACTCCACAAACATTATGATAGGGAAGTCTTGAGGATGAAGTAATGGTCTTACAGAAGTATTTAGAACATGAGAAGCTTGGATGAGAAATCAACTGGCCTTTAGTTGACTCTTTCACCCCTGCTTTCCTTGGCCACCCCCATCTATTGCTCTACTGATTCCAAGTGCTTTTGGGTTTTTTGGGGGATTGGGGTTGGTTGGTTGGTTGGTTTGGGTTTTGTTTGTTTGTTTTGGGGTTTTGTTGTTATTGTTTTTGTTTGGTTGGGTTTTGTGGGGGTTTCTTGTGTTGAGTTTTCTTCTTTGAATCAAGATACCTTTAATCTTAAGATAAAAAATTCACACTGGTTTACAAATTCTTTCATGGAAGTGAAGCAGCTATCTTCCCATAGTATTATTATTTATTCTGAACCAAGGGGTTCTGTCTTCTGTTTCCACATGGAAACAACGTAGTCTGAGCTGGGGCAATGAAAATAAATCAATTGCAGCCTAATGGGACAGCATGACTTAAAATCATCACTTGTTTTGTTAGTGTTGATTAATTTGTGAGCAAACTTACGCATACTTCAATTTCATTTTTGTATATAATGTATATTGTGTCTTTCTGAAGAGCACCCTAGAACAGAATCTGAGTGGGAAAACAGCTTTGCCTTGAAAATGTTCCTCTTCCAGTTTGTCAACTTAAACAGCTCCATCTTCTACATCGCCTTTTTTCTTGGCAGGTAAGTTATCTTTGCCAATTGCCCATAAAAGAAAACTTGCATAGAGCTCAAAATCTTCACTAATTTTATAGATTTGAAGAAAATACAGTGACAGTTTGAACTGTAATATTTAGGCATGAGTTGGTTTCTGGGCATAATTAAAACATTAAATATTTTTAAAGGTATGGAAAGGTTGGACCCTTGAAATGTTTACCTATGAAACTAGAGTAAAAATTGTACTTTTTAATGGGGGTGTATGAGACTTTCCTACTAAATAAGTACTCAGAATTTTGAAAATGCAGCTACTTCCTAAATGTGGGTCTGTATTTAGCCCTGTGTTAATTGTCTTTATTAATCTTTTCTTGTTTATTCCCCTTGAGTTACACTTCCAAGAATGCATTTCTGTAAATAGTAAATATTGTCTGGCAAATCTCATACAAGAGTAGGAAGTAGAAATTCTGGCTCCAATTTTTGTGTGTATCTTTAGCTTAGAGCATGAGATACAGCACAGATCTAACCTTGCTTCATCTTCAGCTAAATTTTGTTATGGTCACACATAAGTTCCCGCAGAACCTACAGAATATTTCAGGGTATCTTCTATAAAGTTTTCTAGTATCATTTCAGTTCAAGATTGTTTGGAAAAAACTAACAAAAACAAACAAGCACAGAAACAAAAAAACACCAGTAAAGACTGTTGGCGATAATCTGTTTGTTAGATTTGGTGGTGTATTCACCATACAGTATCAAAATTTCTTTATATCTTGCCCTCTCCTGTATCTTATACGAGCAGGCACGGGTTTCTTTCTCTCTTTTATAACTTTCACTGAGGTCATCAAGAATTGTGATTTGTTATACAAATCAAGTGTACACTTCACATGGACAAGCAGATCCCTGTGCTGCAGCTAATTCCTGTTAATTGTAATGGCTTGCTTATCTTCTTAGAAGTAGATTAGAATTTGAATATCTAACATCTAAAATCTCTGAAGCTAGGATTTTTATTCAGAACATAATAAAACTTTAGGATCACTTGCAAAATGATGGTCCTTGTTTGCATTCTGAAATGTCCATATCCTACGAAAGCCAGATTTAAGCCTGTGTGATTTATTCTGTTGATATTTCCTGAATTCAGTGGATGTTATGAAACAACTACTGATACAGGGTGTTCCTGGAATGTCCACTGAGAAACAGAAATCTTATTTTCCAGATTTGCAGGCCGCCCAGGAAAGTACAACAAGCTTTTTAACAGGTGGAGGCTGGAAGAGGTAAACAATCCTGTTTTGTGTTCTGTGATATTTCCATGAGTAAAAAGGAAATGGCTGAAGGACATGAATGCCCAGTTTAAAGACTTCATTATTCCAAGTGCAGAAAATACTAAACTCTTATTTATAGCAAAGGATAGGATACAGGAGATGTGTTTTTCCTTCTGTGTTCTCCAGTGTGCTGAGTGACTCTGCCCAAGACACACAAGTTCTTTCTGCCTCTGTCTTAGGGAAAAGCCATCAGTGATAGTCCCTTACCTCACAAGTACTATGAGTCCTATGAGATTGGAATCTCCTGGTAATTGGAGTTTTTGGTTAGAAGACATAAATATAAAGCCATCAGCTTTTTTATCAACTTTATAAATTTCTGTCAGCACAGAAAAAACATGGATCTGCTGGAGTGGGTCCAGAGGAGGGCCACAAAATGAGTCAGAGGGCTGGAGCATCTCTCCTGTGAATACAGGCTGAGTTGGANAAACATTCAAGGTCAAGTTGAATGGGGCTCATCTAGTTGAAAATGGCCATACTTATTGCAGGAGTTTGGACAAGATCATCNGGCTCCAAGGAGACATTTTTACTGCCTTTCAGTACTTAAAGGTGCTTATAAGAAAGAAGGGGACAAACTTTAAGTAGGGCCTGTTGAGACAGGGCAAGGGGTAATGATTTTGAACTAAGAAAGGCTAGATTTAGACTAGGTATAAGGATGATATTTTTTATTATNGTGATGGATGTTTCCCTGGAAACATTCAAGGTCAAGTTGAATGGGGCTCATCTAGTTGAAAATGGCCATACTTATTGCAGGAGTTTGGACAAGATCATCTTAAGGGGTCCCTTCCAACCCAAACTAATCTATAATTCTAATATTTAAAAGAAGAAAAATACTATTTTCAGAATTTAACTTGAATGTTAGAATTGCAACTCACCAGTATGCTGAAGTTCCCTCTTTTCTCTGAAAAACAGATTTCTTCTATTGAAACTTGGTAGCCACAGAGTAAAATATTGTAACTTTGTATTCCATGATCTGAAAAAACGGTTCTGTAATGACTTCACATTTTAATATGGCAGTCTATATATATCTATATTTAAGATACTAGTACCAGAAATTCTGCTAGTAAGTCTTTCTTTACACTCAGATTATTGCAAATGAAATACTGCTCCATTCTTTTGAAATGATTAAGTGTTTATTGGTCTAAGTGAAATGGTCTGTATCGTGTATCATATATCTAGCACACGTAGCTTGAAATTAGGCAATATGATCTGATATCTAACAATATGACTAAAGGTTGTTCAGCTGAAGTCTGTTAATATTTATTTTAATAATATTTCTTTTAATATTTCTGCAGATGGAGATTAGTATTTTTCACCACACATATTTAATATTTTTATTAACTTTCTGAACAAATAAAGGAATTTTCTGATTTTAGCTATAGATCTCTTCCACTTCATTTCAGTGTCATCCTAGTGGCTGTTTGATAGATCTCTGCTTGCAAATGGGAGTTATTATGGTTTTAAAACAAATGTGGAACAACTTCATGGAACTAGGCTATCCGTAAGTTCAGATGTTAATTTTAAAAATAGTAAATACATGATACAGTGATAAGGAGAAATGGTTTTATGTTTGGAGAATGTTTTCACTTGTTGCACCTCACATACTGTCACTTTATTCCCAAGGAAAGCATTAACTGCTGCTCTAAGATAAAGCTTCTCAGGGTATGTTAAATATCTAAATTTTTTATTATGATTTCATTTTCCTAATACAGAGATGTTCAGCCTCTGAAGAGACTAATGAGCTAAGAGTCTTACAGTTCTCTTGAAACTGGAAGAATATGTTTCCAGTAAAAGGTTGATCATCAAATATTGGTCTAATTGAAGTCTCAGCCTTGAATATATGTTAGAAAGGGTTTTGCTCACAACATGCAATTCCAATTATTCTGCAAATGAGGGACAGTGTACTGTATGTTGTGGAATGAGGATTTTTGAAAAGGAGAAACCTTCTTGAACTACCAGGCTTCCTGTCTTCTCAGGATGTTAGCTTTTTCTAAAATTTATTTTAGAACATGCTTATATTCTGTTATGGAAAGAAGTGTTTTGTTTTGACAAAACCATTGTTTGCAACTTAGGCAACCGTTTGCTTTCAGTAAAAGAGCCAAACACTAAATTAGCTTGAGAAAAAAAGAGCAGCCTTTTTATAAAAATATTTACAAGAAAGTTACTTCCCATCTTTAGTCTCTTTTCCGTAATATCTATAAACAAGCAGTAGTCTTTAATTGGTCCATGTGTCAGTACTGGATAATATTTTTCATTTGAATAACAGTTTAATTCATGAGCCTACTATCTCCTTAATATTTATAACTACTTTATGAAAAAATGTCTGCACAGCTTTATGAAGAATAGTCTTAAATATTTCCACCTTCAGCATTCAGCAACACCTTTTTAAATGCTTTTTCCTGCTTTAAGAAAAGAAATATTCTGTAGAGCATCTAGATCTTTAGGATTGTTCAAAAATTTATGTATTCAACTATTCAGTGTATTCTAGTATGGAGTTCTTACTGAGTTCCACTTACTTGGTTTGTCTTTTACAGGATTGAAGATAAAGCACTATTTACTTTTTAGTGCTCTCACTATGTGTGATTTGTTTTTCTTTTTCCTTTTTTTATTTAGTCATTCAGGTAAATCCTACCAAAAAAAAAGTCTATGCAAGCGTCTCGTATATTCTGAAAAGCTTATTTGTACAATGCTGAACATGCTACATTAAAGACATAATTAAAATTATAATGCAGAATTTTGTGATCTTTTATAAGTTCTTTGCATTGTATCTAAGATGATATTGTAAAATTTTCCATAAAATACCTTAGTAATCATCCAGGTGTTGTTGAAAAAAAGGCCCACTTATTTCAAAACAGTATCAAAAAATATGTTAAATCTCTGAGCAGATACAGTCAATAATACTCCCTTTATCTAATGAAGTTTATTACAGAACTGGTGGTCACGACGCAAAATGAAGAGAAGAGGGCAATCAATGGAGAATAAAATTTCTCTTCCTCAGTGGGAAAAAGACTGGAATCTGCAACCTATGAATCTCCATGGTTTAATGGACGAATATTTAGAGATGGGTGAGCAAATCTGGAGGTGTTGGTTTTCTTCAGAAAGTAGAACAGTGTTGCATGTTAGAAGACTTTTTGAATTTCCAATTTCTAATCACAGAAATGCCTGTCTAGTTTTACAGTTTGGCTTTACCACCATCTTTGTTGCTGCTTTCCCACTGGCACCTCTCCTGGCACTGCTTAACAATATCATAGAAATCAGGTTGGATGCATACAAGTTTGTCACTCAGTGGCGAAGACCTATGCCTGCAAGAGCAACAGATATAGGTGAGAGAACCTAATGGCTGTCACTGTCAGGTATCAGCTCTTTGTATTTTCCTCTTTAAAACAGCGTAACCCCTGAAGTATTTCATGTATCAAGATGGTAATGTAACCAACAGATTTCAGTGATAACTTTCCTTTTGGGCAACAAAAGGATAGTTAGTTGCTTTGCTAAGAGGATTCCTCAAGTTTGTTTTCCGTTTACAGTAAGGAATCATAATAGCTTGAATATTGAAAACAGGCTAAAAGTATTTCAGGCTTCTGATTTGTGGACCTCTAGGTCTAAAATCAATTGAATTTAGAAATTAAATAAAAGGACTGAATTAACTTTTAGTTTAAAATTGCATTAAATAAGAAATCTCTTTCCAGAACCTCCTATTTGGCCTTTATAACAAAACATTATGGTTATGCTTTTGTTGCTTAGCTGTATTTTCTCAGCCAGGTGTGCCCTATTGTAAGATTTCATTCGGGTGGCACCAGTGGTGGCTGGAATGTGGGGACATGGCTTAATCTTGACTAGTTTTTCTGTCTCATAATTCATTCTCAATAAGAAAGGAAAACTGTGTGACTAATAATGACTTTATTATCACTAGTATGACTTTATATGACTTAATATGACTATAAAAACTGACAACTTTGTTGTCATTTCTCTCGTTTCTAGGTATTTGGTATGGAATTCTGGAAGGAATTGGAGTTCTGGCTGTCATCACCAATGCCTTTGTTATTGCCATTACTTCTGATTACATTCCACGTTTTGTCTATGCATACAAATATGGTCCCTGTACTGATCAAGGATACAGACAAGAAAAGTAATTAGGATATTCTTTATATATACATGTATTTTTCAGTGGAAGCACAATTTACAGCTGTATTTCTATGATAACATATCACATACATTTCTTTTACATCTGTGCAAACCTTCACACATGTGAAGTGCAAGTAAGTCACCCATTCCAAAGAGTTTCAAAAGTAGCTAGTTATATAAGTGGAAAATCATGTCTTCCCTTCTAAATGCAAACAAAAAAGTTTGTACATTGCATCAGTTTTCAGATCTTTTCTAGGTAAGGTTTTCTTCTTCTCTGCAATAGGTCTATACTGTCTTCTCCCAGTACATTCCCAAACACATGTATATGCTCCCAAAAATAGAGATTTACTCTTCCTGAGCTGTCACAGGAAAAAAGAGTTTAAGGGCAAAAAGAATGAGGTGGGATAGGATGAAAAGAGACAGTATCAGAAAAATGTTAGTGCTTAATGCACACTACCCATTTAAGAGAGAATGACGTAATTCTATTTCTTCTTTTGCCAGTAGTGATTTGAGGTATCACAGCAAACCTGAAGATTCAGATTATAAAAGAATTCCTCATGCATCTCTTCTTAAATCTTCTTTGATTTTCAAATGTGCTTTAGTTAAGTTACAAGACAGATTTCAAAGAAGATGGGATGTCTTACATGTCTGTGGTTTTCAAGCAACAGCAAAAATTCACTCCTACAGTCATAAATCAATATATTTATATGATTTCTCTAATTAATAGTAATAAATTTTTTGCCTTTAATAGAACTGTTTGGTATATATGCACTGTTCATTTTACTGTTGGTGAAAACTCTGATTCAACTCATAAAACCTGTTAATTTTTTTGTATATGCTGCATTATTGGTTGCAGATTCTGCAAGGGTGTTAAATTATTCTGCTCTCTGCCTTTCTATCCAACTTTCAAAATTCAGTAATTTTAGGAAACAGTTAAAAACATTGTAGCAACAATTTTCGGTTTATATATCCCACTAGATAAGAAGCAAAACCATAAAAAGTGCTGAAAATAGACTTTAAAACAGTGCTATAACTGAAACAGATGTTAGTCTTTTCTTTCCAATAAGCTTTGCTTCTCTGCATGAAATTTTAGAATTGCTTTTGTCCTGATAAGCAAATAAAATATTATGCTCACAATATCTGATAGCAGAATATGTTTACATACAGGATGTTTATTGTATAACCAATTTATGAAGAAAGTGCTGCCCATATGGCTTTTTCTTTCAGATGCTTAAAAGGATACGTCAACAGCAGTTTATCAGTATTTGATTTGAGTGAACTTGGGATGGGATACTCAGGATACTGTCGGTATGTTTCGATGCTCTCCCTTCTTGTAATACAGGCATGGACACTAATGCAGACAGTAAATTAAAAATGCTTAAATTGCTCGCGTTTCTTTTTTGGCTGTAAAAGCATTGGAGTTCATGTTTGTTCAACATGGAAGCCTCAGGTGCAAAGAGTGTGTGGTAGGGCACACTACTAACATATTGGAACCCTGTGTTTGAAGTTTTTGCAGGACTCGTGCGAGCCATTATCTTTCATGTCTCTATGAATTATTTAATTTAAAAGTTTTACCAGCTGTCAAGAAGGGTAAAAATACTCATTTCAATTTTCTTAAGCATTCTGAAGTCAATTAATTAAAATGCACAATTAAAATTTTTGTTACGTCTCTAACCCAGGTTGAGATTGCAAACAGTTAGGCAAGATGAATACAAGACACTCAGCATAAAAATGAAATATGACATGAGTGCACTCCTGTTTTCAGACTTAGTTTTGCAGTGAGTGTTAGTTTAAATTAGAATCATATTTCATTTATGCAAACTTTGTCTGGAGAATCTCAAATGCTTATAAGCAAAGACAAAAACCAATTTAGAATCAACACCCTTAACACTCCAGCTTTGTAACAATAAAATAAACTGTTTGCTCTGTATTTTTGAAAGCAAAAAGTAGTGTCTCATAAACAGGTCTATTTAATAGCCTGTATTCTGGACAGTTGCTCTCCCTTTCTGTTTAATTCCTCTTGAAGACTGCTTCCACTTCAGTTTCTCTTCTTTTAGCCAGATCCAGGATGAACTAGTTGACCATGTTTAGGTTTTTGAGCACAGGCTAACTTACTGGGTTTCTCTTTGCTTTGCAGGTATAGAGACTACAGAGCTCCACCATGGAGTTCAACTCCATATGAATTCACTTTGCAGTTTTGGCATGTCCTGGCAGCACGACTGGCCTTCATAATAGTATTTGAGGTTAGTTGTGGAAGGGAACAATTCCTTTGTACTTATTAAAAGTCTGAATTGATTCTTTATGGTAGTCCTGTAAGTAAATTGTCATTTTAATCAATTGTTCATTACAGTCAAGAGAGAGGAAAAAAATTGTCTTCTCCAAACTGTTATGTGTCAGCTGCTTCAAACAGAACTGACAGCATGCACTTACTTTAGAGCTCCTCTAAAATCATATTTCCTTAGCAGTTATCTTATACACCATGTTGATTCCCTACCCAGTCTTTCATATTTTATTGAAAAAGAAGAAATGCAAGTTTTGTGTATATTAGGCAGTTATTACAAATTAAAATCTGTATCAGGAAAATGATACATGATTCTAGCCTAATACAAAAGTAGAAATGTATATACTAAGTTTGAAGAATGTATTGCATACTTCTCAAGAATCTGGTTACCTATATCCATTATAAGCCCTGATCAAAGACTGCTTGTAGGTAGCGTTTGCGCTTGTTGATCAAACTAGCATATCCTGTAGTCACATCTTTATTTAAGTCATTAACTATACCCTTTGTTTTACTTTTTAGAAAACTTCAGCATTTGCCCATTTCTTTTAGATCACTCATTTACTCCCTTGGGAGTGTTTTTAATAAAAAAACCCAAGGGAGCTGCCTTTCAGTCACAAATTGAATCTCAGTTCCAGTTTTGCCACAGACTTCTAGGCTCTAAAATGTAGTCCTACAAAGGAATACTTACCGATGTTTTAAGTAATTATTTCTGTTTTTCTTTTCAGCACCTTGTTTTTGGAATAAAGTCTTTCATTGCCTACCTAATTCCAGACATACCCAAAGACTTGTGTGACAGAATGAGAAGAGAGAAATACTTAGTCCAGGAAATGATGTATGAGGCTGAACTGGAACATTTGCAAAGAGAAAGGAAAAAGAATGGGAAACAGTATCACCATGAATGGCCTTAGTCACTACCATGTTACAACAAAACCACTGTTTGAAACTGGAGAGTGAAGTTACAAAATCAAGTCAGTCTGGCATCAGTGTGAGATTTGATGGTGATGGTGTATATATGTTCTTGCTGGGCAGTACAGTTGCATACTTTGGTTGGCACTGAAAAATAGATATTTCCAATGATGGCAATGAAAAGCCTTACCTGTAAGTGGTCTGTGATGAGCTCCAAGGACAATTGGGATTCAGAAATGTGCAGACCAATTAAAAACCTGGACACTGTTTTAAAAAAAGGCGATGAATTTTCATGCTGTTTATGAAGATACTATCAGCATGATGAAAACAGAAAATTACCTGTGAACATATAGAGTAAGGGCATGACTAAAACCAACTTACATGATACCCACTACTTCTACAGCTTCTGGTTGCTGAGCTCCATCTGTAATGCCTCTAAAGAAAAGAGCAGTTGTTGCCTTTGTGGCCATGACTTGATCTTTCAGGCTTACTGTTTTGTCAGGTTTGTCCTAGTCTCTTGTTGAGATTGTGGATGTGGTCCTACCCTAAGAAAGGGGTCTGTGGCTGCTAAATATTTACTATGCAGTTTAAGATTTGCACATCAGTGTCATTAATTTATCCATCTAGTTGAAAACCAAAAAATCCAAATTCAGAAAGAAAACAGCAGCACTGGGAGAACGCATTGCATTGCCCACGTTGCGGCTCTGTTTGAAAGTTATACAGCTGTTGAGTTGTCTTTCCACGTTTGTGTGGAAAGGCCATCTCCACACGCTTCCAGGATGAAAACTCATTTTCATGCTAACTGCTACTGTTCCTCTTGATCTGTCTGGGAAATGATTCCATGACTTCACAGAACGCTAACTTGAAATACTCCCATGCAGTGCAAATAACTTTCTCTTCAAAGTAAAATTATCTTTATAGTATGCAAGCTTCTGCAGATACATATGAGGCAGTATAACATTGTGGCTTGCTTGTTCAGGGAAGGATAAGAAGAGCAATTTGTAACAATGTTCTTCTTATTGTAATAGTAAATGTTGCAGTAACTTACACTTCTTTTATTGGCCTAAATACGTCATAACATTGGAGTGGGATACAAGCAAATATGTATACAGATTGTATATAAATGCATAGACACACAGTGGTTACTCTTAGATTTACTATTATTATTATTATTATTATTATTATTATTATTATTATTATTATTATTATTATTATTATTATTATTATTACTATTATTTGTATGCCTTGTTACACTTTGGGGGGGATTTTTTTGATGCAATCACTAAAAAGGTAGATGTTCATTGAAGAATCAAATTTCAATTTTTATGTGCAAACAGCATACTGTAGTGTTGCTTGTGGTTAATAGTCACATTTTGGTGATGAAATTGTCTGTTGCTAACATTTCATAATATGGGAAAAGCACTTAACATTTAAACAAGTTTGAAGGGATACCTTGCAGGGAAGGGAATGGAGTAACAGAGTTACAGTTGTTCTGTTTCTCTTGTACAATTTTAAATAATGCTTCTCTATGTTCCGTGAGAAAAATTTAAAAAACAAAGAGCCAGCAAAGCACAGTAACTACAAAGTCTGCAAATTTTAACATTATTTTTAGGGATAAAGCGGCAGCAAAATCACTGCTGACAGGTGTGGAAAGACCTGAATTTTTACTATTTACATTATCCTACTGAACTAAAAAGTGTGATTCCAGTATTCACTTACATTTATTAGCACAATTATTTTATTTTATGTTATATTATGTTATGTTATGTTATGTTATTTAAATTAATTTTAAGAGTCAAGAGCCCATCAAAGTGGGTAAATAGCATCTATTGTATCCAGAGAGCCTAGCATTAGACTTTTAAGTTCTTAGTTGTTTCACCATATTCATGAGATTTCTTGGTTAATTCCAGCTCTGTGACCAGACAAGGCATTTAGGAGTATCTAAAGTACTGCATGAAAGGAGGAAAGAAATTTGAAGATCTGGTCCAATCAGATATATTACCCATTCATTCTGTGATAAAGGGCTGATGGAAATCAGCTTGCCATATTTTGGAAAGGCTGTTTTGTTCCTTCATGTTCTGGGTTGTGCATTAAGTTCCTCAGGAGTCATTATCAGAAAAGAAATTAGTGCACTCTCCTCAGTACTAATAGAATCACAACATTTGATTTAATTTATTGTCTGTCTGTCTCATTCTGTGGATTGTCAAACACCGTTTGACAGCATTAAACCTGTGTCACAGTTTTTGTTTCTGTGCCACATAGTGATCATACTTCAATTCTTCAGAAGGTCGCAGATGAGCTCTTTTTAATGTTTTCTCTAAAAACAAAATGTCTTGGCTGGCCCAAGGTATAAAGATACAGGGTAAAATCAGGCAAAAATCAGAAATATAGATTTTTTTATACTTTCTTGTTTCTGCTGTTGGTATTGGCACATGTCAATACATACTTAGGCAAATTCCAATTGGACTTGAAAAAACACATAAATCTTTTTGTATTTGAGATTTACATATATTATGAATTTTTTTTGAACACTGATATATAGGAGTTTATGAAAGGCAACTATGTAGATCTGACATGGTGCATTTTATGCACTGGAAAAGCACAAGAAGTGTGGAGGAACATTCTGTGTGTCCTTTACTTTTGGAGGACATCAGCAATGTGTAAAGGTCTTGCCACTATCTAGCCATTTGCTTAAGCTGAGAAACCTTTTTGCTAGACTTCGCTTAGTATGCTGTTTTCATTGACTGCACGTTATTTTCCTAAAGAATAAGGCACACACTGTCCTCAGGAATAATGTATTTTTTGAATGGTGAATGATCTTTTCATATTCTAAATATTGTCTTTTCAAACAAATGACTCGTATAACTAGACTATGCATGCAGGCTGCATTTGTGAAATTTGACAAAGCTTTAGAACCTCAATTTGTGCAAAAATGCTTTAGATCGTTGCAGATCTAATCTATGACAACTTTGCTCTATGCATGCACCCTTAGAGAGACTGCATGAGCAACTAGATTTTTTATATATAAAGTATTTGTTCAAAATGTGTTAATTATTCTTAACCAAGTCCTGCATCTTGATTCAGACAAAAGAAATTCACATTTCAGAAATGGCACAAAGTCCAGATACATGATATACACCTCATTTCTTACGACTTTTTATTCTAAATTTGTGCCTGATGTGTGAGATCTGAATTTTGGTGAATAAAAAAGGGAAAATAAGAATTCTGTTTTATTGGCCATCCTAACGAGAGGTTCCCCAAAGTTTGTCTCCACAATGTGGGAGGCATTAAGAGTATTCACAACTGCGTGCTAAGGCTTGCCTGAATGTTGAGCCCAGGCTCCCACAGCACACTGATTGAGCGTCCTTGGATGGATACTTGGAAACACGGCAAACCTCATGACGACTTCAGTAACGCCTTTGGAACTGTCACCCATGGCATCCTTCTGGAGAAGGTGGCAGCAGGTGCACTCTTAGCTGAATTAACGCTGACTGGATGGCCATGCCCCGAGAGTGGCAGTGAACGGTGTTTATCCAGTTGGCAGCTGGTCAGTAGTGTGGTTCCCCAAGGCTCAGAACTGGGGCCAGTTCTGTTTAGTGTCTTTATCAACGATCTGAACAAGGGGATCAAGGGCATCCTCAGTGAGTTTGCAGACAACACTAAGTTGGGTGGGATTGTTGTTCTGTTGGAGGGCAGGAAGGCTCTGCATAGGGATGTGGACAGGCTGGATCAATGGGCCAAGGCCAATGGAATGTTTAATACCGCAAAGTGCCAGGTCTTGTCCCTGCATCACAACAACCCACTGCAGTGCTACAGGCTAGGAGCAGAGTGGAAAGCTGCCCTGCAGAAAAGGACCTGGGGGTGCTGGTCAACAGCAGCTGAACATGAGCCAGCGTCTGCCCCAGTGGGCAAAAAAGCCAACAGCATCCTGTCCTATGTCAGAAATAGTGTGGCCAGCAGGACCAGGGAAGTGATTGTCCATCTGTACTCAGCACTGATGAGGCCACACATTGAGAACTGTGTCCAGTTCAGAGCCCTTCAATTCCAGACAGATATTGAGGTGCTGGAGCATGTCCAGAGAAGGGCGATGAAGCTGGTGAGGGATCTAGAGAGATTAAGTCATAGGAGGAGCAGCTGAAGGAGCTGTGGTTGTTTAGTTAGATGAGGAGACTCAGAGTCTTATCACTCTCCACAACTAACTGAAAGGAGATTGTAGCCAGGTGGGAGTCAGCCTCTACCACCAGGCAAGTAGTGACAAGACAAGGGGACATAACCTCAGGCTGCACACAGTAAGGTTCAGGTTGGACATTAGGAAGAATTTTTTCACTGAAAGCATTGGAACGGGCTGCCTTGGGAGGTGGTGGAGTCATCATCCTTGGAAGTGTTCAAGAAACGACTGGAAAGGGCACTTAGTGTTGTGATGGTGATGTTCCGTCAAAGATTGGACCTGATAATTTTGGAGGTTTTTTCCAACATTAATGATACATTTCTTTCCTAACCCTTTTTGTTAAAGGATTTATAGAGAAAATGGTGACAAGGCTAAAATTTCCATAGTGATGATGGATGATAAGTGAGTTTTTGATTTTTTTTAGATGTTTCTTTGGAAGTACATCTGTTCAGTAGTACAAAATACACATCAGCTGTGGCTGTGCCCTTTTCCAACAACAACTTGTCATAAATTGTGTTCTGTGGAACAGTTAGGCTCAGTTGTGCCCTGTGGAAAGCTCAAAAGGAAAATGTCTAGACAGACTCGTAAAAATAGGTTAGTAGATAAATACCTTAATGGAAAAATTAATAAATTTCCAGAAGTTTCCTTCATAAAAAGTTCTGCAGAATATAATGGGAAATGTTGGGAAACACAGCTTCAGGGCGAGTATTAATATGGGGAAAGTCAAGAATTTTGGTCATGTTTTATTCTTAATGTGCCATTAAGATGATCAGTCTAATCATGTGCGTAATGCACATCTGCTCTTTCCTTGCTGTGGCTTCTTCCACTGCAGACTCCAGCTAGGAGTGTTGCCAGAGAGAATTTCTGGAGCCATGGGATCCAGTGGAGTTACCTGCAAAGTCCTACATGGCATTGAGGGACTTAGTAAACTTTTGCATTATGTCACAGTTTGTTTGGAGGCAAATTAGCGTATGTGTATTCAGAAGCATCATAACATTTTGGTTAACTGAAAATCATCCATGTCCATAAATTGAAAATAAACTGTCTATACATAGTTAGCCTGTAAATGTTACCAATTTTCATTAAAAGTATTATAAACTAGATTTTTTAATATATACTGGGCAATAGCCGTATTAATAAAACTCATTTTATACAAACAGCTAAATATGAATGCAATAAAGTTGATGGAAAATTTTTAAAAATCACATTTTCTATTAAGTTTCTGTTAAGAAAATGGACGGAGATAAAAATAGTGGTAGCAGTAATCACTTACAGTGGAGTAGTACTTCGAGAAGCATTTTAGTTTTTGGAATCCTCATAAAGTGCTGATGTTGCTTTTTGGGGGCAAAAGTTTGTAACAAAGATAAGGGCAGCATTTCATAATAATTATTTGATGTTAAGACTGATTGTAGTATTGAAACAGAATTCCACTTCTAGGCAGACCTGTTATTTTGTTCCAATGCATATTTTGTCTGACTAAAATGCATACGGTGACACTTTTTGAAAGTGTTTAGGTGAATTTCTAACTTTTATTCCTGTAGGGGAAAATCTAGTAGCTTAAAAAATTCCCTGAGTCTTTCCATACTCAACTTCATGCTCGCAGAACCCATGTTCTTCTGAGGTAAAATACAGCAACCAGCACGTGGAGGGTGAGAATGAGCAGAAGGCAGCAAAGGGCTCACGTTCACTTCAGCAAGTTTTGCTCCAGAATTGCAACAGGCTCTGAAAATTAAGGGTTTGAGGATGAAGCATGGGGACAGCCCTCCTGATCTTTTTTTTTTCTCCTTTGGCTCATTCATTACTTATCCTCAGTGTTTTATTACATGCTGCCTTCTGGGTGACAGTCCAGTTTCCAGGGCAATTCTGTAACAGCGGATTTTTGTACAGGCTGTTTTTGGATGTCCCTTACTGAGATGCCAAAGCAGAAAGTGCACAAATACTCGTTTGTCTGGTTCTTTTTACAAATCAGTATGCGTTGACTGGATGGAGTAGTGTGAGACAGTGTGGGGTACCTCACGTGTGCCATTTCTGTCCTTTCAGTCACTTCCCCAAGCACGACAGTTTTTTCTCCTTATATCCCTTCCTACATATATGCATAAATCCTAAATACCCTACACAGCTGTATAATTTTTAAATTTCTATAATGGATTCATTTTGACAATTTTTATCTGATATTGCCATTGCAAGCACATTTACTAGAAATTTGGTTTGTCATAATCTTGGCATAACCATAATAGCACAATGTTACCACAACAGCACGAAGTTCTAATGGCACAACAAGGAATGGTAGGGAAATCACTTCACAATTCCGTGGCATACAGAAACTTTTTTAATCCAGGACTGGGATTTAGTCTTGAAATGTAAATGGTGTATTCCCTCTTCACTGCACTGGAAATGACATTGTGTTAGTTCTGTTGGCTCATTCTAACTTCTTGATACAACCTCTATATTGCTAGTTGTTCTCTGTAGTTTACATTCTTACTGACATGAGCTACTTGTTAGGATGCAACAGGGTGAGAAATTAGGATTAAACCCAATGGAGTCTAAAGCTAGTGAGATTTTAACCACTGAGAACATGATGATTTTTCTGTTAATAATGAAAAAAAAAATCATATTTTCATTTTATGTTCTATTTAAATGACTTGGAGTTTTGTATTGAAAAATCTTCCAAACTGATGGCTCTAATTTTTACTTAGAGTAGTATCACTGAAATTTCAGTTCTTTGAAACAGTCTCATGTAAAATCTAACTGAATAAGATAGTTCAGTCATTTTTTACTCTGATAGTCCTGGCTAACTTGCAATATCATGATCATAAGAGATTTCTTAAAATGTGTATATATTTGAAATTTATGTAATATTTAAATACAACTTGATTTCTAAGTAAGGAGTAAGAATAAAATTTCAGCTATTTTTTCTACTCATAAATCCACACTTAGTAATTAATATTTAAAACAAGTTTACAGTATCAGAGAGCATTTTGGAGAAATTTACTTTTCTGTGCAAAATCTGTGAGTTCCTCCAGCATGGCAGCTTTCAGTTTCTTTTGTGTTTTAAGATTGCTTTTACTAGCAGCTATGTACCCCAGAAGTAAAAGAATTCACTGAGGAAGAAGTTGTAGATCTGATAAACTATTGTAAGACACTTTCGGCATAAATTTGTCTTTGGGATGCTGTTTACTTTATCAAGGTTTACATATACAAATGCAACTACTTGCTGTATCATGCACATTTGATTATTACATTTTTTTTCAGTAATAAACTTGGATATCTTTGAAAAAGGCTGTGAGCTTTATTATTCAAAATATTCAAAGATAATTAAAAGCAATTTATACTTGAAAAGTGAGTGCTCATGAGCATTCAAACCATAGTCTTGTAAGAAAGTAATTTCATGGTCATACTTAGCTCAGGCATTTTTAACCATTGATTCAATTATTTTGGTCTCAAGGCACAGCTAGACTGAGTTTTCAAATTTTCAGTCATTTATGTTGTACTGCTTTCACTAGTGACTAACAATTTCTTAAATTTAAGCTCTTCTAGGATTTATCTGTTCCTAGTTTCATAATCTCAGTTTTTCAACCAGAGTGGACAGGCTAGAGCTGCCTCTGGAATGGCTCCGGATGTAGAAATGAGGAGATAACTAAACAACACTGACATAAATATTTAAACATAATGGAAATTTCTCTGAGTTCCAGTTTGGCTAGGACTTATCCTTAAATCTTGCTAGAAGGCTGAATAATGAACTACTGATTTTAGCCATACGTTGTCATATATGATCCACATGTTGGAATTAGTATAACCCTGTGCCTGGCTCCATTACAAACACAGAAAACACTTGTGTTCCATTAGCAGCTTTAGTTGTAACAAAACTAGTCTTGAAGTAGTTGAAGAAAAATTCTTCAGGATATTTCTTCAACAACGTTTGGACAGAATGCAGTTCTAGCCAACCTAGCTCACTTTTTTTGGACATTAAATGGATAAATTAAGATTCTCCTTTGTGGTAAATGATGTGAAAAGATGTTAAGTCTGTAGTGAATCCAATGTTGCCAAACTTGTGAAATGCATGCAGAGCATAATGATACTGCTTTAAGTTCCTTAAGAAATATTCAGAGGATGGTTGGTTGTCTTCAGAGTTACAGATCTCCGAATCAGATATCCTCCAGCTGTGAGTAGAAAGGGGTTTATCATCCTCCATCTGGCTATATAGCTTCATATTGATGTTTTGAACCACTTGCACTCAGGAATTATTATCCTTATGCATGATAGTTAGACATAATACAACCTAATCAGTAAGGTGTGTGGCCATGAGACATAAATGGTACAGATGTATTTACTGAGTTTCCATCTTTGCCTTGCTGACAATCCCAAGTATGGAAGCAGGAAGGGAAAGCATGCCACATGAGACAGCAAGCAGCTAGCCAGACTCGGCTATAAACTTTTATGAGATTATAAAAGCAGTGTAAAAGGGATTAACACAAATATTGACATAATTCTTCGTTTCTTGACAAGCTGTTCCATGCAAGCAAGGCAGTGTCATTTACAGACTGCTATTTCTGTTCTCTGATTTAAGTCCTGGGACCACTTCCAGGGGTAGGGCATGAACACTCACAGGGAAGTAACTTGAAGGACCAGGTTGACATACATCTACGTCATAAAGATCGTCACTGATAAAGCAAAAGCAACAGCTGGGCTCTTCAAAGAAATACGAGCTAAATGTATCAGCTGGGTCCATGAGTCCTCTTTGATATTTTTATTCATTTTGTTTCATTCAATTGTGCATTTTGTTTAAAAACAAATATATTTATTGAAAAACTATATCCAGAAGTTTATCAAGGTGAGAGGTGATCTCTTGACTTTGATTTACAACCAGCATGTTTTAGAAGAAATGTGTTTCACTGAAGGAGAGCACTGAGTGGTCTCTGCTTCCAAGACATTGTACCAGACAGGTTATTTTGACTAATTATGTGGGTTTTTTTCAAAATTCAGCATGAATTATCGATTAGGAGGCAAAATCATGAAATATTGGTTTATTTTCTTTATTGCATAAAAGTGGATCTTTTTGAGCTGAAAACTAACACAGATAAAGAACTATCCTGAATTAGAAGTAAAATTTCTTACTCTCTCCTATAGCTGTAGAAAAAGTCGGGAGACAAGCACTCATCCGATGATGGTCATCAAGTCTCGATTTATTGATACATTCGGTTGCCTTATATAGTCTCGATAATTAAGCTCATGCATAGTGCAAAACTAAGCTCAGCATTGGTTAGCAGCTAAACAGACAACTCCCCCCCGTGAGACATTCCTACGGTTATCAGTTTTCTTTTTTCTACATTCTTGTTACTATTCTTGTCTCTCCTTTTCGGTTTTCCCCTGCTGAGGCAGCAGAAAAACTACACAAGGTCAGACTGTCCTTCAGGCTTTCTACTCATGCTAACTGAGGCCTAAGCTCTGGTCAACGGGAGCTTGTCGTGGCCTCCCTGCTGCTCGAGCCACTCTTCCACAACACCCTCTACATATAGCTTTTACGATGAGAAGTTATAAAGAAAACTTGAATTCCACAGAGGAAGCAAAACACAGTTATCTTGGTGACAGAAAGACCAGGCTGGTCTATACAAGGCTCCTGTGAGGAGACTTTTTCAGATACCTGGGTATAGGCTCAACCTGACCTCCCTTCTCTCCCTCCATCAGAGGGCAGCTCACAGTCTCACTTTAGAGAGATATCTCACAAACTTCTCCGAAGTTTTAATCTATCTCCAGTTCACCTTTGTACATTTCCCTTCCATGATGTTACTGAACAGAGCATGTGGTGTAGAGGTATTGCAGCTGCATCTGAGTGGGAGCTTCTACAACAAAATTCCTGAAACATTTCTTCCGAAATAGCAGTGCTTCCAAAACCCCATTGTCCGATCATTTCCCAGGTCTACCAAGAAATTAATAAATAAAAATCTGGCCTTTATTGCTATAGAGAGCAATTGTTCCCTCTTGGTCACCTACAAGCACTAAATGCAGTTGTGGGGGCCCATAATACAAGGGACGGAAATCCTCCCCAGGTTAAGGTGACAGAGGAAGCCTCTCTCAGGATGCTTTGTTCTGCTGTACTGATGTATCCCAGTTTTGTTCCCCGCATTGGCCCTTTGGGTTTCCTGCCCCTCTGCTCCAGAAAGTTCCTCCCTCCCTGTTCGCCCATTAACCCCTGTCCTTTTGTCCCTCCCTCAGATTTTCCCTATTGGTTCCTTCACCGCAGCCTCGCCTGTGTACCACCCCTCCCTGATACCCTCCCCGCCCCCGTATAAAAAATAGGGCTTCCATTGTTAGACGTCTTTTGTCCTTGGTTCTGTTCGCACGCTGGGTTCAAATAAACTCTGCGCAGTGGATTTCATACAAAGACCCTTTCCATCTCTGCTGTCGGTTTGTCAAAGAAGCCAGCCGCAAACCCCGGAACGGCTTGTGACGTGCAGTAAAAAAAGTTCTTAATTTTTGAAGCTGAAGAACTAAAGTCTGATTAAATGTCCCTTGTCCCTCACCTTCTAGAGGCGAGATTCTCTGTTCATATTTGTGTATGAATTTTCCTCAGGATTGTAACCAGGGATCTGGTGATTATTTTCTTTGTTGGTATTATTCTTGAAGGTATTATCTGTTCTAGTTTTACTTGCAGCAACATTAGGCAGTTTTTTCTCAAAGTCCATCTGAAAAAAAAGAAAAAAAATACCCTGGTAGTTTGAAGCCTGTATTCACTGCCTTTTTCCTTTGATTAAAGGAAAACGGTTAAAACAGTGCAAGAAGAAAAGTATTCATTCTGTATACCTTTTTAATGAGCTACAAAGCCTTGAGACCCCTAGAGAATAACTGGCCCTGTTGCTGTGGAGGAGGTGGAGGTGGGAAGGAGGAGCTCAGGTGCTGGTGAATGCAGCACTGGCCTGATTGTTACTCTCTGGTGCTGCTCTGGAGGGCAGAAGCCACAGGGGCTCTGTGGCGGGGATGGCAGCAGCAAGAGAGCTTCATGAACATATGAGTTCTAAAGTCTTTTTCTCAGAGCTTGGTGGAAGGTGATAGCTTGGTGAACTCTCTAGGGTGTAAAGAGCAGTTTTGTCCCCACTTGGCTGCTGGAGCAGGGAGGGCAGAGAGACAGAGGTCAGACCCTGTTTCATGAGCTTCTGGCTTTCCTGAGGGCTGTTTGGAGAGCCTGAGTCCCCATATTTGATGAAAACATGAAAAATAGGTAACTTATTACTCACCAGGGTTTGACTGATCTCATTTCCAGTCTGTGGTGCTTATGCAGCATTCCTTGCATAAGTTCAAAAGCAACTGCTTGAAAGCTGGTTAGTTCTCTGCTCAGCACATGCCCTCACGTAGGTACATGCACGTGTTCCCACTGTCCCCCACAGCAGGGCCGAGCTGATGGGTTCAGGTACTTACCTCCAGGCTGTCGTGCTGCACACCGCACCAGAGAAAAATTTTGAGTCTTTTGGACCAAAAGCAGAACAGGTTGCAGACTGGATTAATTAACACTGGTGGGATGTCTTCTCCTTTACTAGGTCCTGGAAAAAGAAAATAATAATCCGTGAGTCCATGGATAGCTAGGTATGAGCCTTGGGAGCCTCAGATTATGTGAGGTGGGGGAGCAGGATCAGAGCCCACTGCCCTCTTCTGAGTCTGTGTCTCAAGTCACCTGCTGGACTTTTTAAAAGCTTTTTTAACAGCCGAGTCAGCTTATGCAAAAGCATGTTTGTTTATATATGGTGTATATATTTCTCTCTATGTCTGTTTAGAGCACCAACCTGTTATAAAGCTTATCAACAACCCTGTGATGGCACAGCCCATGCAGCCGATGGCACTGAAGTACAGGTAGGACAGGGAGTACCAGGTGTCTGCCAGCAAAGGCCTGTGAAGAGGTGACAAAAGCAGCTAGTGATGAGCAACACCTGCGTTTACGTTGTTGTCTGACTGTGCCAGCAAAATGCAGCTCATGCTGCAGTTGATGTGTCATCTGGCATCAGTCTGCGCTCCCAGCCTGCTCTGTGGTTACTGCCTGCACCCCAGCTGCAGGCTGGGGTGGCACACTTGGCAAAACGTAGGCTTAAGTGGTAACAATAGGAAAAATACCTCTCTGGAGCCACCGTGGGAGCTGCTGTTATCAGTGCCTCAGTGCTGTTAGCCAATGTGCAGTTGAGGGTGGACAGTTGCAGAGGGATGGACTTTGTTGGTGGTGCAGGGTAAATGAAAGAGCCGGTACCAACCCAAAAAGCCAAGCTGATCCCAGCTAAGAGGCCTCCGAGAGCACCCTTGGCAAGTATAGAAAGATAATATTAAAGATGATATGTGGAAAGTGCTTTTCTGTGAATGTGAATTAGGCAGGAGTAGGTAATGATGGGTTACGGTGTAAATAAATTCTGTTCTCTCTCAACTAAGGTATAAAACATGGTGTTTTAGTGCCCTCTATTTATAAAAGTTGAAGCAGAAGTGTGATGAAAGCTGTGATACAGATTTTAGTTTTACTTCTGCTAACCTTGATGGGAATCCTGATGGGGCAATATGGAATCAGCTCATGTTGTGTTTGGAGTGAAAGAGTGAAGGCAAAGCTATTGAAATTACTCTGTGCCGCCCAAGGCTGGTGCAAGTATTGAATAATTGTTTCTTCTTAATGAAACTCAGAAACAAAAATAATTTTTCAGAAAACCCTGATGTAAATCTAATCACCAATTATTCCACAGTTGGGTAGACTTAAATTCAATAGGAGAAATTTAGACAGGGAAGAGGCACATATAAATAGATCTTAGATCCTCAGGCACTAAATCTGAAAGGCGGCTCAAAGACCCAAACAATTTTCAAAATGGAGTTTTAACTAAAAAACACCAAGAGATTTTCTTTTAGATCAGGGTTTTTTTTTCCTTACCTTCCAGTTAGCACAGGGAAACACAATTCCCAGAGTAAATAATCCCAGCATGGGCCCCCCACACATCCCATGGATGGAGAGGGAAGCCTGTGGGTGCAGAGAAGGAAGACGAGTTCAGGGCAGCTGCTGAGGGGAAGCATGCCCTGTTCTGATTTTGGTCTGTAATTTTGAGTGGGAAAATGGCGAGGGAGAAGGGATAAGTAGTGATTTCAGGGCACAGTTAAAGAGAGAATCATGCTCAGTATTGTTTCTTAGCAGTGAGTCAATAGTGAAGGAGTTAGGGGATTTATGATGGTTTTCTTTCCCTACTTATTCCTCTCAGCAAAATGTCCACAGAAAGGGTTTAGGTGATCTAGCAGCCATCAGAGCTGGCAGCATTATTTGTTCAGTTCATTGCATTTCTGTTCATTCCTGTTCTATTAATTGCATTTCTAATGCAAGAAATACCTGCACAACTCCTCCCAGCAGCGATGCTGCTGCAGCCATCGAAGTGCACAGGACACCGTATAATATGCCTGGAAAAGATAGGGTAAGCGAGGTTCTCAGTGCTGGTTAATAGTGGGGATGGTTTCCAGCTCAGTAGTGTCTGAGATGACCAGGCAGCGTGGAGGAGTTTGCACTTTTTGGATGTTTAGAGTGGACCATTACACACCCAGCAGTGTGTGGTGTGAAGTCTCATTGGGTTTTTGGTTGACTGATTTTTCTTACAAAGTAGAACAATAGCAATGAAATTAATTTAGAAGTTATGCCTCACGTAAAAAGGTTTCTAAAGGCAATGTTACCTTTAAATGTCACTTCTAAAGTAATCTAGTAAATTATTTGAGAAATTATAAACAGCATGGCTTTCTTCCTTTGAAACCAGTTTTAACTTTGTGGTAGGTGGAGCTCTGTATGCAGCAGTCTTGAGTAAAGCCAACCAAAACTTACATGCTAGCATACCTTGGTTTTGGACGTGAAAATTATCTTTCTAGGTCCAGAGTGAAAAAACTAAGTGGAAACACAAGAATAGAGAAGACTAGAAGCAGTTACAGAGATAGAAAATATATGGCTTTGGCTCTTTCATGATATTTATGAGCATTAATAGAATTCTAATGGTATTATTATGGTATTCATAAAAGGGTTATGAACCTACTGCAATAATTATAAAAATATTCTAAAAATTAAAATAATGTTGGATGCTTGATATGTCGATGATATTTTGTGGGGTTTTTTACTTTTTTTTTTTTGGCATACTTTTTCTCTGAAAAGCTGAATAACCTGCTCATGCAATACTCTGAGTTTGAATAGAAATTATGGTATTACTCAAAAAGACCAAGAAATATTGCCATAGAGTAATGTGGTAATAACTACATCAATATTCTTTCTGTGTTATGAAGAGTGTTTTCCAATATTTTCAGTGGACGAAATGTTTCAAAGGATTTTGAGCAATGGTTGTTAATGGTAGTCTATATTTGTCTCTCTGCTGTATGGTGCTGATACTTAACATTACTGAAGCATCAGGCTGATGTTCACCTTGTGGTTACATTCCCCAGGGTTACATTCCTGTGGAGGCTTCCAAAGTACAAGTGTTTCTGAGGGAGTCTCTCTATCCAGTGCCCTTGGCTGCTAAAGAAATGGATCTCATCTAGAATACCCACATAAGCCTTTGCTGGTCCACGTGCTCATCTTCTCAGAGAGGTTTGGGAAACATTTCTTGACCAAGTCTTCAAAGGTAACAGTTGCTAAAGCATTGATGCTGGCAGCTACCGTGCTGTAGAAAGGGTAAGTAAGAATGGTAAGTAAATAGGAAGCAATCTAATCTGAAATCAAGTTGTGTTTATAAAGAAATGCTTCCTCTTGTTCAGCACTAATGCTCTTCAAGAACCGTATGTTTCATAGTATTTTTTGTATGTGCTGCTTTAACTGGGGAGGTTTCTGCTACTTCTGCAATTGCTGGGGGCTCTGCTTCGTGCTGGCATGGAACAAGATAGAAACTCATCCTAACTGACCCTTCCATTTACAACTTTGCAAAGACCTTAAATATAGACTTGTTCCAGAATTAAAACTTTACTCCCTTACAAATTGAAGGATATGCAGTCACCACTAGTGCAATCCTGGTCCTCCATGAATGGCCCAACTCTTTTGGCTAGGTGAGTGAGCCTATCTTTGGTGAATACAGTTCAGATAGACTTGTTGAAAACATTTATACCCTGACTATGATTTTGTGGCTGTTAACTTAAGTAAAGACAATTTCACCATGAGCAGCTCCCAAGGGTATTTTGGGAAGTTGAACTCAGTTTTTCTACACTTTGTCTGTATTGATAACATTATTCTAAAATGTATTTGGGATAAAAAGATACTGGAGATGTGAAGTTAGACTTTGTCATAAATATAGTCATAGAATAATTAGGTTGGAAAAGACCTCTAAGATCACAGGGTCCAACCATTAACCCAGCACAGTCAAGTCCACCACTAAACCAAGTCCCTAAGTGCCACATCCACGTCTTTTAAATACCTCCAGGGATGTAACATAATTCAATAAAGAACTACTGCTACTTCCTAGAATGTTCTAAGAGAAACAGCTGGGCTTTTCTTAGGGTTTCATATTTTGACCTCATTCTGGGTTCTCAAGAAATTATTGTAAACAGCTAAAATGTCAATTCAGATTCACAGACCTTAGTGTTCCACTGAATGCACAGGCGACAAACAGTCCTGGGACTCCTGGCATCGAAGAAAAAATGTCCATAACAAAGTATGGCATGAGCTGGGATAGAAGGAGCACAAGAGCAACACAAGAAATTAATGAAGAGTTTCATAGGTAATGGAAGAGAAGTAGCTGTTTATGAGCACATTGCTAAATTCTGGTGTTGTCCCAAATAACATGGTGTCAGATACTGAGCAAAGGGGATGTCTTTTGGCAAAAATGCTCAATTGAATTAGTACTGCAGGAGAGCCAGAACAGATATTATTGTAGCCGTTATCTGGCAACCACCTTAGTGCCTGAGTGCTGAAAGGACATAGACCATTGCACGAAATTTAAACTGTCCTGATATGTGCTATATCTGAGCCCAAAGCAGCTCCTAATTATCATAATGGACATCTGTACCTGATCAGGAGCTGAAATGAAACCAGCAGTCCAAGGATCACAACTCTTGTAATGAGAGTACATCACCAATCCACAAAATACTGCACACGCTAGGACTATCCAAAGTCCTAATAAATTCAGGTAAAGTGCCCTAGACCAAAAGAGAGAAACTGCTTAATGGAAGATAAATTAAAAAGTTGTTACAAGATATTTATTCTGATTTTTTTTGGGCGATCCCTTAATCCCAACTGGTTATATAATTCAAACTGACTGTATAAAAGGAAAAGTATACCATCCTTACACTACAGGGCAAGGATAAAGTTTCCAAGCAATTCCACACAGTTGGAAGAGTCAAGCAGCCTCTACGCAGAATGGGCTGCACTGAGTGCTGGATCTGTCATTCCCATCCCTTGTAATAACAGATTTTTTCTCTTGGGAGTTGTTGATGCTGTCCTCCCTTTAAAGCACACAGAATATTATTTCCAATGTTACCATTCAAAGTAACAGCTTTGGCTGTTTTTCACTATTCCACGAAATGGATGTGGGTGACAGCATCTGCTAGGAAGATTGTGTGGCTGTGGTTCAGCAATCCTGCAGGTTCTGAGAGCTCCCAGATTTTATAGAGCTCACACCATGTTGGACATTACCTTGCTCACGATCTATTGCTAAGGCCAGTTCAGAGTGTGCTACCAGGACACAAAGGTTAACCTAACTTGTTACTAGTGATGTTCTCACTGGTGTGACTTCTAAATGTTTTTCAGGCACTGAATTTTCTGCAGGATAAATTAATATCGACAGTCATGACTTTCAGAAAAAATAGTATGTTTACAGACAGCAAAAAAGCTAATTGTTTGAAGAAGGAAAAAATTATCACTTTATGCTTTAGCCACATGTGCAAGCAATTGGCCCTAGGTGTGTGAAAAAAATCTAATTGTTTAGTAAAACACATCTAGCTATGCATATACTACTGCTGAAGTTAAGAAAGGTAGTAAGCTGGAGACCTGTATATCTATATTGTGAAGATTAAGTTTGTTCTTCGTTGATTCTGATTATTCTGATGCTGCCAAATTTTAAGAAATTATTAAGATTTAATTTTATTTAGATAATACCTTGTACTATAGTGCCCCACTAAATCAATAACAACTTTTAAATCCAGTGTAACATAAACACAGTTCCAATAAATACATTTTTACCATGAAGTTGTAGATAGCACAACTTCTGTGTTGTCATCTTTGCCGTACTCTCCTTCTGAGGATTATGTTACCAGCTTGATCATAAATTACTAAGCTGCAAGAGATAGATAGCTACCTCTTCTTCCTTTGCATATACTTAAGTCATTTCGAGCCAGAGTAGTAAGACTGTCAGAGCAAAATTAGCTTACTACCACCTAATGAGATCCCAATATTTATTTAGTATAGCTGACAAACTTAGTGTAATTATTGATTAACTGAAGGAAGAGGTTAATGACAGGTAGCTTACAGTTTAGCATGCTTTTCTGATTTGCAGGAAATGCATCTCTGTATGGTGGACTGATTGACTCCATAGAGCCCTAGCCATGTAAATGTTCCCCCAATAACTATTGTCCAGAAGGTATGTCGTCTCAAAGGATCAACATCAAAGCTGGAAGAAAGAAAGAAGCAATTTAGTTTTTTTATTTAAACATATTTTTTTTAGCAAGAGGTAGGTGATTTTTTCAGAACTATCTGGCATGTCCTACCATCTGAATCAAAAATTCTGCATTGGTAATACTGTTTTCCAGCACAGATAACATCTGATGTGTTTAGGTTTGGAAGTTTTTTTTACTTTTCTATTGGAACACATTGTTTTCAAGTCAGGATAAACAAATATCATTCAGACCCAGTCAGAGGATCACTTAATTTAGATTAATCAAATTTATAAGGATGCTAATGATCAGACATCAGACCTGTGTCATATTGTAGCAGACCTACAAGCCATTCTGCCTGGGACCCCGTCTTCTGTAAGGAACAAGGTTGCTTACCAAATTTTTAAAAAATCGAGTAAGCTTTTAATAACACATCATTATGATGTAACTTCCTTTTATGAAATTGCTTCAGCTGCAGTGTTATCTTTTGTACGACAAAATTCCGTTACTCAGCAAATCTAACTTGTACAAGTATATCTTTGTCTCAAATGTGTCGTTTTTGCACTTCTTATCTTGGTGGGGACAGCAGATAACATTAACATTGCTGCTGGATTCTGTCAGTGACTTGCCTTGATTAAATCAACAAATGCCCCAAACAGCCAAGGAAAATCAGATTTCTATCCCAGTGCACTGGTGCACCATTGCTAGCTGCTGTGGTGAGTGCAAGTAAAACATAGCATCAGTTTTACAAATAGAAAATGAAAGATATATACAATTAGCCACTGAGATTAGCTCAGGTGGTTAGAACATTGTGTTAATGGCATCAAGGTTTCGTGTTTGATCCCTGTATGGGCCATTTACTTAAGAGCTGGATTTGTTGATCCTTGTGGATCCCTTCCAACTCAGAATACTCTGTGTATGAAATTGGAAGGAGTAATTGAGCTGCATTTGTAGTTACACAAGGAAAAATGGCAAATCTCCCTTTCAGTTCAGCAGACCTTTGATTTCTTGAAAGAGTTAAGCTTTCCTAAAGGTCAAATGCATTGTCAATAGCTGAAGAAATGAGGAAAGCACTTCTCTAAGTCACTGAGGTTGTTTAATAACCAGTCTGAGTATTTTTGGCTTAGTGAGGGTAGGGCTTCTAAACATTAAATATACAAAAAGGAAAGGTTTGCATCATTTGTTTCTTACTCAAATATGCTTAGCCGAGATCCTCCATGGGCATCTTCCCAGACTTGGGTCGCGCCACCATTCAGACTTGTTCCTCGAATCAAAACCGTCACGAAGCCAGCCACCATAACAATCATTTGAAATGCATCTGTCCAGACAACAGCTTTTAATCCTCCCTAAAACAAAGAGAAACTGTATGCCCCCAATCTTCTTTCCTGTTGCTCAAGAACAGAAAAATGTAGAAAGATTCCTTATTTTGACAGTTCAAGAGCTGTACATACAACACCTAGCAAATCAGGACTCTGCATTCTCCCACAACGTTTTATTTTTGCAGGTCAGAAAATTTCACAGCCTAAATAGTTTGTCTGTGGGCACAGGAGAATATTTGACTTTCAGTTAAATGCTTTTTTTCTGCCTCCTTTATATGCATTTGAAGAACATATCATGGTGTGGAACAAAAGCTTAGGGAGTTTTGGCCTGTTCCTACATCCCATGGGACTTCATACATTCCCAGAGCCCAATAGTCCACAATTAGCCTAACACAGAAAAATAGCTCCTGAAAATTTGCTGTTCAGCTTTCTTCCATAGCTACTTTCATATTTGATCAAATCAGTACTAGAGAACATAATTAGTGTTTTCAACAAGAGGGGAGTTATATATTGAAAAAAGAAATTAGTGGTAATGAGAACGGCAATTAGTTTTTGCCCTGAGCCCCAGGGCTGTGCTGCTTCACTGCAAATATCTATACAGTATATCTATTTTGGAATTTGGAGTCTCATGTTGCTTCCATTCAAAAGTAAAGTTCTCTGACCTGTTGATTGTCCTTTCTAGGTTTTAGCGCTTTGTTCTTGAGCACAATTTTCATTACAGTGTTTTTCAGCCTATAATTTGTAAAAGGTAAGAATCATCTTCTCAAAAGATGACAGGGGAAGCTTATTGCCTCCTTATCTGAACTCTGTCTCAAGATGTCTGGTTTAAACCTTGAGATATACAGCAGAGGATCAGAGAGGATTTTTTTTCCTCCTAATAGATTTCCTTATAACACAGAGTGTAGAAAAAAATTATGTCTATGTTCTCCACAGGAACCACCCTTCTCTGATATTCTGTCATGTTTAAAGGATGGTCAAATTAACAGTCTGTGTTCCAACTGTTCAGTTATGCCTGTTACATACCAGAGTGCAATAGAAAGTGCAGACAATTCCTGTTGCAGCTACAGAGCCCCAGAGATCAAATCCAGTGACTGCAAAACCAATGAAAACAAAATTGTTAGTGAAATGGAGGTAAGTCATCTATAAGGTAGCAGAAGAGCTGTAATCCTTTATCTTTAGAAGGATAGGAGTAATTATTAATTTTAATATTTTGTGTCTATTAGGAGCTTTGCTGGATTGTTCAAGTTTTTGTAGAAATTCTGGATACTGTTTTGCATTGTTGTTTTCTTTCCAATTGAAATTAGCTAACTTTCAAGCAAAAGTAACACAGAGAATTCTTGCATAAAGCAGAAATGTCATTCTGATGGGCCAGAGCTTTACAAGCAACGCTTCACTTCTGTTCTTAGTGCAGAACTTTCTCTTGAGAAACGAAGTTCTTCAGAGATTCCCAAAAATCCTAAGACAACAAATGCCCAACCCCTATGTAAATTCCATCACCTGCATCTAAGAGTGATTTAATGCTAAAATGTGCTGCATTAAACCAAATTTCTGTGTTCATTTCACCTCGTAAAGTTTCTTTGCACAAGGTGCACGAATTTTGGTTTGGCTGATACTGAAATCTCACCCACCAGTCATAGTCTGTGAGGCCAAAACTATTTGTAAAGGTTCTTTTATTAGCAAAGTTAGTGTGGTGTAATAATGAATGAGAACTTTCACATGGATTTCAGCTGCATTCCAGAGGAAGGAAATTTGGTGCTGTGTGAGTGGTGGGATTGAACAAACTGAATGCAATTCAGATAATCAATAATGAAAAGAGCCTCACAATCTCTTCCCAGTCAGTTTTGGTAAAATCAGGATTTGGGCCATGATGATTCCTTGCGCCCTATGGCAGTAAAATTACAAATCCCATCTATGGTGACAGTTGCTCTATGCCTAGTTTGCAAATACTAATTGAAGAAATCTGGGGACAGACAGCAGAACAGCATTCATCTCTGGCTACAGGGAAAAGGGTTTTGCCCATGGAAACCTGAATGCAAGAGACAGGGACAGGGGGAATCAAAGTACAGAGCATGGTCTTGGATCATCAGCTTGTACTGTGAACTTTGTCATGATGTTGGGAAATTGTTTGCTCCAAATCTCTTCAGGTGGTACTGTGTGGAAAGGAGAGCAGAAGAGCAACCATAAGGCTCCTGCTCATGTTTGGGTGTGAGAGGGACGTGAGGAGTCAGAAATGCAGAGCTACAAGGTGAAGGCAAAAACCTTCTTATAGAACCTAGGGTGGTTGGGATTTGTCTTTATCTATTTTCATTACTTCATTTACTCAAGCGGAGAGCAGAATGTTATTATTTGGGGTAGCAGTGTAGTGCAGCATAGGAACTCACCTTGGTTGAGTGCCAGTGATGGAGCATAGACCACTATTCCTGTGTAAAGGATCTGAAGGAGAAAAAGTTCATTAAAAAGTACGTATTTGGATGCCCGGTGATAAAGCTTCTATTTAGAGTAGGGCTCTGAGCAAAATACCAGATCTAGGGGTTTCTTTAGATCAGCTTGTGTTGTATATGGCTTTCTGTTTCAGCCCTTAAAAATTAAAATCCTCTGTTTAATTCCTTTCTGTGGGAAGGACCATTATCTGTCTTTGTATTACTTATTTCTCCATTGCTAAGACAAATAGATGACAAAATATCCTCTTGAAATAGAAAGAGGGTATCTCCAGAAAACACAAATAGTGATACAGAAATAAAGTTGCATTGATCTTAGAAATTAAATTTTCATTTTTCCATTCAATCCCTTTCAAAGTAACTGGCTCAATACCCTTTACATGTAAGATCTAAGAAAACTGATGGAGAAACAAAGCATCAAGGTCAACAAGCATTCAGATCTATTGCCAAAGGTTTGGGAATTATTAAAATGGAATTAATTCGGAAAGAAATGTCTCCTAATCTCCCATCAAATCCCATCTTTTCATTAAATACACAACTAGTGTAACCTTCAAGATGATCACAGCAGTGACCATCACGGGACCACAGCTACCTGGGCATCTGCCCAGGATACCTTGTGCAACAGTTTTCAAATAGGATAGTTCACCTCAGTGTCACAAATGGGTAACTAAATGTACCCAGTAAAGCTTGACCAGCTTCTCAAGGAAGACAGAATCCACTTGTTTGGGAAGAGAGAGACTTCAAGTGAACATAATGAGACCAAGAATATGCTGTGAGAGTACAGCACAACATCCAAGTGTTAAAGACAACTAAAATGGCATTCTTAATACTAAACAGGAAAAGTTAAGGAAGTTAGACACTTAAAAATGTAATCACACTTTCTTTTTAGCATTCATAGTTCAAGTGAAAAAAACTAAGAAGAAAAGAGTGCTCGTTAAAGCTTCTCATTATAAAAAAATGTGCCGTGTGAGACTAGTTTGTGAAAATCAATGTTGAGCAAAAGTAGCATAAAAAAAAAAGAGTCAATGTTTTCTTACTGTCTGCACGATGTAGATCAGTGTTGCAGCAAGACGGACAATCTTGTTAAATCTTAACTCCAAATACTAGGAAAAAGCATAATTTCAGTAATGCGCACATGTAGCATCTGTGACACGGATGTTACCCTTCTGTTTGCCCTAAGTAACACCTTGCTGTGCAAGTAAATGTACCATCAGCTGACACTGCTGTTATGAGTAACGAGGGCTGCAGGATTGTCATTACACGTAACGATAAATACATTTAAGAAATCTTCTTATATGTATCATGTACTTGAAGTTGTGTATTGGGTTGCAGTAATCAATATCTGCTTTGTACCAGGAATAACTGGAAGATCCCAAGAACTACGAAGAATTTTAAACTTCAAATGAAAGTATATTCCAACTATACAGTGAGAAAACTTGAGTTCATCTCTAGTAGAAATAGCATTGACTGCAGTAGTGACAGAAGTGGAGGTGGAGCAAATGGTGAAGCAGCAACATGGAGTTTCCTAGTGCATGAACTAAACTGGCTTTCCCACTTGTTCTGTCTCAGTCTAAAGCCAAATCTGCACATCACCAGTATGGAAAGGCAAGAGAGGGGATCCTATGGACTTCCAGATTCAAGGATGTAGAGAGGTGTTGCCACGTTCAAAAGAACGGCAGAGGTGAGTGGATCTCTAGACCCAAAAGCCCAAGTTTTAAGGCTAAATCACCACCTGGGGTCTCTGTAGAGTCTCTCTGCCCTGCGGTAGCCTCTGTGCAGGGAGGCTCTTTTTGGGCCGTAGTCCCAAGTGCTCCCCAGCAGATGCCAGGCATGGGCTGTACAAGTTTTCTCTCTTTCCCAAGTCTCTAGGCTGTGCACTTTGTACTGCCAAAGCATCTTCTTTCTTGAATTTGCTCATGCTGATCTTGTGTTTCTTGCATAATAAACCCCACAGTCTGCCATATAAATACATAGCTAATTTATGTAACTGGACCTATTTCCAAAAATTATTAATGAAGCCAACAGTCATCTTTCTAGCATGCTCGAAGGGTCTCTCTGTCAACAATGACACCTTTGGTGGTTCAGATGACAAAAGTAATTAATTCTCTGATCTTGGATGAAAACCAACTAGAAAATGCAACTACTTGCAGCAATGGTCAATTTTACTCTTCACTGACATGAAAATATTTCAAATACCCAGACAGATCTGTTTGACCAAAGCCCTCCTTGGGTTTGGGCTCAGTGAGCATGAGCATCCTTTCTGTTACCAGAAAGTTCCTTGTGAACTAACCCAGTTTTGTCACTCAATTCTTGATTAGCTGAAACTGCCCACAGAGACGAGCAACCAAATTTGCAGGAGTTGATTGAAGTGAGTAAGAGGCCGTCCCAAATGGTCAGTAGCTGTCCTATGGATGTGCAGGTTATAAGGGCTGCTACTGAAATGTACTATGAAGAAAATAACGTGTTCCAGGGAAAATGCCAGGCAAAAAGTCTACAAAATTCAGAAGTCAATAATCTCATTTCCTAGAGAATGCTCAAATTCATTCTCCAGCCCTGACTTTTTTATTTTCTTCTTTCTTTTTTATTTTTGGAACAGGTCTGCCACCTTCTTTCTCTTCCTCCCACTTCAGCTATTTAGATAAAGTAACTTGGCCAAAAATACCATATCTAGATTAAGTTTGAATTGGATAGTATTGAATGTTGTTCTTAAAGTCTGTCTCTCTAAACCGGAGTGGAATACTTAAAAGACCAGAAGCATTTGGATACGCTTAAATATTTTCCAACTGTAACTTAATTTGGTGCTGGTGTGTAAACCCATATCCTGTCTGTGCTATATGTGCATAACAGGAGCTCTAATCCTTAGATTGTGATTTCAACTTATGCAATATAAATAACTATTTCGACTAATGCAAATGATTTCTAAAAATAAATAATGTATCGATATATTTGTTCTGTAAAACACTGCAGAAAGCTTTCTGTCAAACATTTTTCTCTAAAAAATATATGCATGATACTTAGTTATGATAGAATAGTGCCTTTATTTTATGATTTTTACTTACCTCGTAAGTGCTTGTGATGCCAGATCTATAAAAGACAGGTAGAAAAAGTTCAGCAGTAAAAATGATGACAAGTGTATATGAAAGAAAGAAGAGCACAAAGGATGCCCCATAGCGATAAACTTCGGAGGGTGTCCCCAGGACAGTTACTGCTGACATGAAGCTTGTTGTAAGAGAAAAAGCTATGGGTCCACATGTCATCTGCTTACCACCCACCAAAAATTCCTTTGAAGTTTTCTTTTTCCTCTCTTTGACTGCAAAAAAGACTCCAATGCTGGCAGAGACTAAAAATAGTGCTGCAAAAACAACATAATCCCAAGTCACAAATTTTTTGACTTCTGGAGCTACAAAGTTTGGCATCGTACCAATTGTACAGTTCTCTGATGGAAGATTCTGGTTTTTATGTCTGGTGCTCTGACCAGATTAACTCTGTTAACAGCAAAGCTGAAGCTTATCTGTATCTCAGCAATGACAAACAATAAACAATGACGAACAACAAACAAAAAAAGACTGTTCAGCCAGAAGACCTTTTCTAATCCAGTTCACTTCTACGGAGTTTAAAAAAAGGTAGCAAAGGATGAGTTAAGGAGGAACGCACTTAGACCCTAGTACTATGGGTGCTTTTGCCAGGCAAGCTGAAGAAAGGGACTTAGCTATGAAACCTGTAGTACAATCCCTTTTTATCTGTGATATGTAAATTTAAGGTTAAACATTAGCCTGGCACATTGACCTTGATCCAACTCTTTTCTAACATCTCAGCATTTTTAAAAAATAAAATGAGAGCAATAGAGAAAAAAATAAAGGAGAGAGAAGTGAAGGAAAGCTCAGTGTACAAACCTGTCGTCTCACTAGTGAGTTTATTTTCAGACGAGCAATTGCCTCATATGGTTAAAAACTGATTTGGAAGGTCAGCAATAGGCTTTACAGTTTTCCTTTGACATTCCAAGTGTGCTCCTTGGTAGAATCTCTGGAAGTTAAGGTGGTCATAAGAAACTGAAGCATTTAACGGTTAAAACTAACTACGGTCCTTCCCCCCACCTGCTGTAGCCCAGCCTTGGTGTGTTTGGAAACCCAATGGACCTCCAGATGAGCAGAAGTGTGGTTTGTGGTGCACTGTCTGAGGATGAATTTCAGTTAGAAACTAATTTTTAACTGACTACTAAAGACAATATAGCTTGTATGGGTTCGTGTGAGAAGTGGCTTATTTTATTTATCCCCATACAACTTGGTTGGACTTACAGGACAAGACAATCATAGAAAAGCAGATTGAGCAGCAACATTTATCTTACCTATGTCTTTGGCATAATTTTTAAAATTCAATTATTAGGTTTTCCTTTTGTGTTTTTGTTTTAAATAATTGGATATTCATTTTATCTTCATCAATGCCATAACAATATATTTTGTGAAGAAGGTGGAGATGACTTACCATCCTGAAGGATTAACTTCTACAGAGAGGTAGTGTGTGTAGTCACAACCCTGAAGGAAGGGTGGAGGGTATACTGTGAAGAAAATCAAAAAAGAAATGAAGTAACCTGGGAGAGCTTTTAACAGCAGAAGTCCTTTTCTTCAGACTTGTCTTTTTTGGGGGTGGATCCCCATATCTCCTTCTTGAGTCATCAGCAAACAGAAGTTAGTTTTGCTGTGTCAGTAGCAACTTAGTGTGTGTCCAGACCTGAAGTCTTGCCTGTTCCCATCCATGGCTTAGGAGAAAGGGAATTGACTGCTTCTGTCCATGTGTGCAGTAGAGATTGTGCAATTTTATAGTTGATTTTGACTGACTAAAAGGGGCAGTTGAAAGTCCTCTTTCTATTGCCGAATATGAACTGAAGAGGTCAAACGAATAAAAACCCAAACCATTATGCAAAGATACTTCTTTAAAGGTACTGCTTCATCCATAGACAAAACACTTTTAGTCCACGTAAGTTAAATATGAAGTGCAGGTATGGATATATGGCCCAGCCCTCTATGAAAGCCAGGATATGGTTATGGCAGTTGCCATAGCATTGCACGATTCCCAGTAACCTGCGGGTGGTGAGATGGAGGGACAAGATGAGACAGCAATGAACTGCTTTCCACGATGTGGATCAGTCAAAGTGAGTCAGTATAGGTAGCATTCTGAGAATTTTCACGCAGCTGTATCCAATTATACACCCATCACTAGTTAATATTTGTCTTTCATACAGTCAAAATGCCTTAAGGCGTTACACTCTCAAAAAAGGAGCCAGGCCTTCCTCTGCTTTTGGGGTTTTTTTTGCATTTTTTACCCTCTTTTTCCTCTTCTCTCCTTAGTAGTGTGGATATGGATATGGATATTTTCTGCATGTTTTATTTCATACCTACAAGGTCTTATTAATAAATGTCTCTAGCAATGGTAAATCTATGCCATTACAACAGGGAGGTTCTGGGGTCAACCATCAACCCAGTGTATCAGGAGGCTAATTTAATGGTGTTTGTATGCAGCTTGTAGGGCTGACCAGGAGAACCATAGGTGATCTCCAGCTTGATCACTGGGACATCAAGTGAATTCACAAAAAGATGCAAAACCCTCAAACTTGAGGGTATTTCTTCTTAAATTTGAGCTGCTGAACTGCATTATGTAAATAAGACAGCATCAATGTTACACTCCTTAGAGGGTGGAGAACTGTTTATAGAGCCTGGGATAAAAAATGAAAATATGAAGCAGATGAAAAAATAATCATCTGGGTCAGAAAGTTTCTCTGCCAGTCATGTTACCAAAGAAACTGTAAGTGGAAGATCCCTGTAATAACCATTTAGGAAAATAAGTGTAGTGTAAAAAATTCCTATTGGCATAAATATAAGCCTGCAGCAATTTTTTTTTTTTTTAAATTATGAATGTTTTTTCTAGCATAAAAGTGGGGATTTTTTTAATGATAGTATTTGACAAAAAGTAGAAAAAAACTAATGGAATAAAAAATTGAAATCAAGCTGGAAATGTGAATTTTTGTATTTATCATGCCATAGTCTTCTGACACATTTTCAGCATCATGTCATAGGGTTCTTCAGAATAACCATTTTGGCTAAATCTCACATAGAAAAAAATAATACAACTTAGAAATATAATTTCTGAAGAAGAAATATTTTTAAATAGTATGGGAACACTTGTTATTCTGTCATGATGTTATTCTGTATGCGGGAATAATTGACATTTTTATTTCCCTGAAATAATAAGAATTTTTAAAAATTTATTTATGCAAACTCTTGTGAAACTAATTTTTATCCAGGGTAACCCAAATAAGAAGCTTCACTTTTTGAAGATTCAATAGCTCTTTCAATACTGACCAAGAATCTGACAAGAAATTCCAACTTGAGTGTTTCACTTTTCCATTCCAGGCTGTCTGCCTCTGAGGTTCTATTTCAGGCCTCATTTCAACATCTGAAAAAAGTGCTTGAGGATAGCAAAGGTAAGGGTGACTAATGAACTGCAGCGTGACTTCCTGCAGTCAGGCAGGAAAACTTGCAAGGAATGCTCTTTTCCATGAACTACTGTACCTTTTTGCCCCTGATTGTGGGGAACATAAGAACAGCCTTTTAAGGGGGAGAGGAGACATAGCTTGAATGAATGCATATATATCATTGCATCCTTCAGTTTGAGATTAGGAAAAAGTCAAACCTTAATTCATCATTGTATTATCTTGAGAGTTCTCTTCTAGTGCTTGCAAGATGCACTTGCCTAAAATACCCAAAAAAGTGATGCTGTATGTGCCACACCTTGCATATTTACCAGCAGTTCCCTAGGAGGAAGCTGAAGACACCTCTGCCTGCTGCTCTCACCACCACAGCTGCCTTGTCCACTCTTCCTCTCTTTTTCTTGATTTTTCACTTGCAATGAAAGCTTTCCGTTTGGAGTAAATGCCAGTTTGAGATGACAGAAGTCATCCCTTTCTGAGGCCAGACTAGAAATCATGTAGTCTGATGCTCTATGATCAGATTGTGAATGTTTTTCCTGGCTTCAGAGGAGTTAATCTGCTGAATACCCTTTGTCATGCATAACAGATCCAGGACCTGACCCTTGATCCAAGACTGACTAATCTCTAGTACCGAGAAGAGGAAAGATGAGTTTTGAATTCTGAAATGACTTAAAACTTTTGCATCTTCTGCACTTACTTTGGTGCTAAAGTCCAGTATTTGAGTCAGAGATTTGCCCACTGTTATAAACATAAGCGTCATTCTGTAACATAATATCAAGTAACATATAAAATTTTATATCCATTTGTTGATAGCTGTTTGTTTGTGCTACTCTAAATGCTTAGATCTATACATAGAAAATACACTTGATTTAACTTACAAAATTAAGATCTCCTCCCAGGTTGTATACTTTGCATAGTACGCATAAAATGCAGCAGCCTATAAATATTATTATAAAAAATAAACATTATATATAGTTCTTTAAGGAAATAATTTCTAACACCTGGGTCAGAAAGTTTCTCTATTTGATATATTGCTTTCCACTAGAAATCATTTAAAGTGCAACTATCAGGTAAATGAATACCTGTGCAGTACTGAAGGATATTTTTTTTTTCTTCTAATAATGCAGATAATAGAATAAATTCTGTGAATAATTTATTTTGCTATATAATAACTGTTTTGCTGTACCCTAATACATGACTGAATTATTTTCTTATTCCTTTTCAATATTTTTCAATTTCAAACTGTGAAAAATTCATAGAAATAGTCACTGGAGGATTTAAGTCACATTTGATTGGATAGGTGAAAAAGAAATGATAACTAGTTTATTGAGGGGAAGTAAATTTCTGGAGAAAAAAAATGCACTGAATACTGCATCTTCCAGAAATCCTGTTAAACTTAGGTGTTATTATCTTTTCTTAACAGTAGACTTTGGCTTTTCTTAAGAGGCACTTCTTTAATGATTACCCTTTCCTCAGAAAGTCATGCTCAAAAAGATCATTATAGTCCAGTCGTATGAGGAACTGGAGGTATTGCTTAGAGTTTCAAAATAGATCAATCTCCGGGGACACAGAGTCCTCCCCATGGGATTGTTCTTCCCTGGAAGTGCCAGGTCACATCAGGGCACCCGGTGGCAACTACAGGCAGTGCTCAAGACCCATCCAGTCCTGCTTCCCTCTATTTTCATTGTAGGATGCAAAGTTTGTGGAGTCGCTTGCAAACACAGTTGTTCACTTTGAGAGCATTTTTCAGGAGAAAAATGCATGGTTTACACTGAGAATTGGATTTTCTTCTACAAAGACAGCCAGAAAGTTGCATGGGAAGAAACACTTAATCTGAAACTCTGGATTTTGAACAGTCCTATTATCAAGAAAAACAAAACAGCTTAAAATCATATGTCAGTTATCATTTACGCCTCCAAAACTATACTGCAGTGGATAAGGGTCCCTCTCTATTATGTGGCTGCAGTTTCCCAAGGCCCCCAGCCATCCTCACATCTTCCCAGCTGCCTCTCCCCTGGGCCCCTCCACAGGTCCATGCCAGCCACCCAAGCATGTGGGGCTGGCTCCAGTCCTGCAGCTCCCTTGAATTTTATTGCAGAGGGAAAAGTAGGATACAGGAAAGTAGTTTGCTGCTTAACTACCCAGGGAGTGTCTTCCTCTGACACCTGTGAACTTGCAGCAGCGGACAGACATCCGGGCACAGCAACTATGATACACATCACATCCTGACATAATAACTGGGGAGTGCTCCAAAACAGGATGGGACATTTCTCAGTCCCACCTTTCAAGAACTGTTTGCCACAGAGTCTACGTGGAAAACAGAGATGACCAAATAAATAATTTTCCAGAAATGGCACAGATATGATGTAGAAAGATGTTTTTATCGAAATATCACTCAAAATAAATGATTGGCTGTTGCAGTCAGACCACAAGCTGGACAGCCCAAGCAATAGCACTCATAACAGATAGGAGTGGGGGGAAGGTGTGAAACAGCTGGTGCAGATTTGCTTGTGAAACAGAACAAGCTGGAAAGGCTGCTGCACTCTTGGTGTGGAGACCAAGGAGATAAGGCTGTCCTTTGGTCATCTCTACTTTTTCATTGATTTTGCCAATGGAAGACTCTGTGTGAGAGAAAGGCAGTACGCATGAGAATGAGCAGGACAGAGAGAAGGGAAGGAGACTGACTGAGGGAAGGCAGGGCTAGGCTGCACTGGGGAAATGCATACTGCACTGGCTATTTGAGATCCTTACAGGGAAGAGTAGAATACTACTCTTGACTAATAACTAACAAATAAACATAAATAATTTCTGAGAAAACATGACTTATTTTCTGTTTGGCTTACAGATTTGCAGACTTAGGCTGTTAAATTGGGTTTTTCTTTTTATTTGCTGAACAAGTCAAGTCATTGTAAAGGACTGGCAGAAGGACGAGCCATGCATTCCAGGGTATCTCAGCAAAAGATAGCAGTCAAGGACTGAACAAAACAGCAGCATTACATTCTACTTTGTTTTAAAATGAGAAAAAGGCACAGCAAAAGTAAGGCACTTTATCCATTAATCAAAAAGCATTTTGGGGAGAAAGTAGTAGCAGCTGGGAAGGAAAGAGGGGGTTGAGATCTCACTGCAGGTGATTTAAGAAAAGAGAAGCAGAACATACTTCAAGAGAATGAAAAAGTAATGTGTGCTTCACTATTTCTGTGCTGTTAAAAGCTTCAGAAACCAAAGTCATCTGATTTGGTCTTCAATTGTTAATAAGTCATAGACATACCACCTACAAAAGAAGTGTTTGGAAACAGTCAGGCAGCAATCCTAGGGATAGACAGATGATATGTGCTTGACAGGTTTGCTGTTAAGGGTCCATACAGAAGGTCTGTGCTGTTCATGGGCAGCTTTAATAAGCATCCCTAGTTACAATAAAGCTGAGGATCACAAACCTCCACTCACCTGTGTGTTACCCTACTAAACATAAAGGAGAAATTCAGACACTCCCTGAGGAATGAAGATGTTTAACACTAAAGAGGCATGACATCTTCCCCAGATTAGATGGTTCATGCACTCCAATGAATGTGTGCTTTAAAAAGTGTGTTTTCCCACATCATAGAAAATCCAAATTAAAGGAAGACCGTCTTTAGTAGGACTTGGAGATTAATCATCTTTAATCATTATTGACTTACTTATTTTATCACCTTCACTTTTCATTCTTAATATACTTCAAAGGGATCTCTTAATCCTGTTTGCCTATATAATTTCAGTCTCCTTATGTACTCACAGACTTATCTTTATATAGATTTGAGTGCAATATTACTACATGGCAAAATTTTTTGTGCATCTTTCTGCAGAGAATAGCTTCTCTTGAACTGTTATATTGCTTGTTATTTTTGCACTCCCTCAATTACAATCTCTTCTTTCCCCAAGGTTAAAATAAATTAAGTTTAATCAAAAATAAAGAGTTAGTCATAGTTAAAATAATCCATCAAAATAAGTAAATAAATAGCATGTTACTTGCAACTGTACAACATTTTTTTTTTTAAAGAATCAGGTGGAAGAGCTGGCCTACTCTAATCTTGCCTCTAATACATGTGAGGTGGCATGAGGTGAGGAAAGGAACTGGGCCATTGCTTTTCCATAGGTCTGCCCTGACAGACCTTCCTGTCTGTCATACATATGAGAGCCTAAAGTTTAATGCTTTACTAAAATCTCATGACTAATTTAAATTCAGATATATGAGCTTTTGTTTGGACCTTTACTCAGGCTGCCTTTGATGTAGAAAACAGAGATGCCCTGCAGTGAGACCTTAACAAATTAGATGAGCAATCACCAATTGTATGAAGTTTAATGAGGAACAGTGTCGGATTCTACACCTGGGGAGACGGGGCAGCTCTGGTTGTGTGAATAGCCGGGGGAACAAGAGGCTGGAGAGCAATGCTGGGGAAAGGACCTGGGGGTCTTGGTTGATGGAAAGTTGAATGTGAGTCAGCAGTGCCCTGGCAGCCAGGAGAGACAACAGTGTCCTGGGGGGCATCAGGCACAGCATCGCCAGCCAGGCCAGGGAGGGGATTGTCCTGCTCTGCTCTGAGCTGGGGTGACCTCACCTCGAGTGCTGGGGCAGTTTTGGGTGCCACAATATAAAAAAGACATGAAGCCACTAGAGAGGGTCCAAAGGAGGCCATGAGGAAGGTGAAGGGCCTCGAGCGGAAGCCGTGTGAGGAGCAGTGAGGGCACTTGGTCTGTTCAGCCTGGAGGAGAGGAGACTGAGAGGAGACTGAGAGGAGATTGAGAGGAGACCTCATTGTGGTCTTCAGCATCCTCACGAGGGGAAGAGGAGGGGCAGGTACTGACCTGTTCACCCTGGTGACCAGGGACAGGACTTCAGGAGATGGCATGAAGCTGAGACAGAGGAGGTTTAGGTTGGATATCAGGAAAAGTTTTTTTACCCAAAGAGTGATTGAGCACTGGAACAGGCTTCCCAGGGAAGTGGTCCCAGCACCAGCCTGACAGAATTCAGGAAGTGTTTGGACAATGCTCTCAGGCACACAATAGAATTCTTGGGGTGTCCTGTGCAGATACTTGATAATCCTGATGGGTCACTTCCAGCTCAGCATATTCTATGATTCTGTTTTTATCCTTCCTGAAGGATAAGATTCTCTTCTTATCTTTCCTGAAGGAGGATAAGAAGTGGTAAAAACAAGAGATGGTAAAGGGTGCCAAAAAAATCTTATTACCTAAAGTAAACATTAAGAATTGGAGAAAATATATTTGGGAAACAGCATTTGCCCCTAGACAGTGGCTAGTGGGGGAGTTTGTGTGCAATGCCACATCAGCCTGTTTCATAAGAGCTGAGCATGTGCTCGGCATCTTACATGAAGCTGGAGGTATGCTAGGCTGCCACAGTAATTGCTTTGAAATCAGATAAAGGGATATTGTAACAGTGTGAATGGCTGTAAAAAAGTCTCTGGAATTTGCTTATGTGAAGTATTACTGCCGCATCTGTTGATTCTGTTTGATGAATGGGTCAGTTTTTCATGTCCATGTGCTGTTGACTCCAGGATAGGAGGACACTTTTGTTTTACTTGTGTAGGGAAAGCAGCGGTGTTACTCAGGCATAACTGAATGAGATTTGTGTCCTCTTCCTGTCTGGGGACAGACAAGGGAAGCAGATTACTTTTTGGACACAGACGCAAGAAAGCATCTCTGCACAGGTACTGCACAGGGACTCTAGCTCTCAGCGGTACCTTCTGATTTTGATAGGGTAAACTAAAGTAATACCTCTGGGTCACCCCAGCTATCAGGAACCATAATGAAGAAAACGAAACCTCACCTGGAGGCATACATTAGCAGCTCTTTTTATTTCCTTTAGGAATATATAAATAATTGCTCTCTCCTCCAAAGTGAATGCCTTCCTGATGCCCAGGAGAAACATTTGCAGGGAATTGTGACTGTGTTTGCAGCCTGTTGCCTCTCACCCAACCTATAGGAACATGGGGTCAGCAGGGTTTTGGTTTGGGAGCTCCAAATTCCACAAGTGAGGGCTTGGGCTGCGATCACTCAGTATGTGAAAAGTCGTAATTTAAATTTAAAGCATTTATAGCCAAATAGAGTACCTTTGTGCTGTTAATTTTCCTTCCTGCTGCCTGTTCACAAGTGACACAAAAAGCAGATAAATCTCATTGGTGCCTAGGTGACAGCTTAAATCACAGAAGTTTTTGTTTCATTGTTTATTTTAAATAAGTTTCTTAAGTGCTGGCAAATATCCCAAATTTCTTCACTGAAAGGGTTGTAAGGCATTGGAATAGGCTGCCCAAGGAAGTGATGGAATCACCACTGCAGGCATGTTCAAAAATCATTGTCAGTGCTGGGTTTATAGTTGGGCTTGATGATCTTACCGGTTTTTTCCAGCCTTAATGATTCTATAATTCTATGAAATATCACGTTTTGTGTGATTGTGTCTGGATCTCATTAAATAAAATGTGATTGCTTCATGGCTACCTGGTTGTCCTTTCATTTTGTGTGTTTTTGTGTGCACATGTATGCATAAAAGTACAAATCACAGAATATTCTGAGTTGGAAGGGACCTGCAAGGATCATCAAGTCCATCTCTTAAGTGAATGGCTTTTACAGGGATTGAACCCACAGCCTTGGCATTATTAGCACCCTATGTATATTTGTGAAGTACGGAGATCATGGAGATTTCATGTATATTACTTTTTCCATTAGTCATGTTGGTTTTGTTTGGGATTTTGCTTTTTTCCTTGTATGTCAAAGTACATTGGGGTGGTTCTCTGTTTAAGCTGCAAGGAATTTAATGTTATTTTTATGCAGTCTGAGTCATTTATTCATTTGGAATCTTGACTCTGAGTACACATGTTGAACTGTTTTGGAAAGAATACCCCTGAAATTATACTTGTAAAAGAAAAATATTATGACAGTAAAATGCTATCTAGGAATGGTAGTAATTAAGACATTGAAATTAAGGACATTGCAAATGAACATACATTCAGCAATAAATTCTAAACCAAGATTTCTGCTGTATGTGAAGGCCTATGGTGGAAAACTGCAGTTTTAATGCAGTTTATATTATTGAGGAGAGATGAGGATTTTGTCCTCACATGACACATGAAGCTCTTTAAACACATCTCTCTAAGACAAAAACCTTCTATTTTATTTTATTTTATTTTATTTTATTTTATTGTATTGTATTGTATTGTATTGTGTTGTATTGTATTGTATTGTATGTAAATGTGAATGTAAACATAAATGTAAATGTAAATGTAAACAGGCCATCTCTCCATTGCGTCTTTATTCAATGCTGCCTTGATGGAATGAAAACTTAGAAGTTAAATAAATCTTGCGTGTCCCCTGCAGGCTTGAGAATGGATCAATTATTTTGCTTCTGTTTTAGGTTATTTTTAAATCTGTGACAGGGCAACTGAACAATTCAGGGTAAATTGCGTGCTGTTGATAGTCTGATAACATCACAGTGAAAGTATTTTTGACATGCAGATGAAAGGAACTGTTTTTTAGCATTCTGGCTTTTGCAACTGATCTTGGTTCTCCTTGTACATACCACACCTAGTGCAGAGTAGTAGCTTGCTGAATTTTTGGATAATCTATTTACTATTGTTTGGGTTTTCCCCTGTTTGTGTCAAAGTCTGGGTTTTTTTTTTTTTTTGTTAGGGGGTTTTCTGCTTTGGCTTTTTGTTGGATGTTTTTTAAATTGGTATATTTGTTGTTTTATCTATTGTGTTGTTTTGCCCTGTAACATCTGTAGAACATTAACTTTTGCTTTCTAGTTAGAGGAGAGAAGGAAAAATGAAATGCAGCAGTCTTTTTTAGATTTACTTTTTGAGTAGGCTTTGTTCTGCTTGTGAAGACTTGGAAACAGGACTTCTGATGCAATACCTGACTTCTGCGAACAGGCTGCATGTCTCTGGATTAGTAATTCACGCTTTCATCTTCTTTTTCCATAGGAAAGAAAACTAAAAAAAGGTCAGATGCTGAACTGGAGCTGTTGGAAAAGACATGGCTAATCAACTTTTTAACAGGTGGCCAAATGTTGCTGCATCTAGTGGTGCTGCATGGGGAAACACTTTCAGATTCCACTCACAAATGCAAAAATACTCATTTGCCGTATCCCTACGCCTTTTCTCAGCTCCATCACTGTAATTTGACAGGCATTTGTAGTTATGAGGCTAAATGCTCTTTACAGGCTGTAAATCTTTGGTTTATAACCAGGACAGGTTGTAGGACTCTGTTCTCAAAATGTTATCGAACCTGGTAGTTTAATTATGCTAACACAAAGGAGCCCTCACAGGACTATTTCTCCCAGCTACTGGCATGTACATTAAATATTTGTGAATTCATTTTGCAATATGCATAGTTCTTTACAATTTTTCTTGCTAAGCCATGATGACTAAGCACAGCTCCATGACACAGAAACAGCTGAAAACTGACAAGTCTGGGGAAGACATGAGATAGAAATAATCTGGAAAATAATAACAAAGAGTTTGGAACACAACTGTATATAAGGCTTGGACTAATACTGTTTTGAAAACAAATGGCTTGGAAGGAGTCAGTTTTTTCCCTTTGGAACTATGGGTGAATTTTGAAGTACAGGATTTGATCTGCTTTTATATTGATGTGATGAAGACATAGGCAGTGTGATTAAACATCTTGCTTAGAAATCAGTAGTAGTAAAAATCATAGAAAGAGTACCACTCTCACACTTTACTTTCATATTTGCACCACGACGTTCTTAAGAGTTGACTAATTTAGAAAAAAGACATAAGGACTGTATATAATTTATTGAGTAAACACCTTTATAATTGGGGTAAAACTCCTATACCAACACCATTTTGTTGTTTGTGTTCTAGTGAATATTATTTCTGGGCTTTGTGTGGGTTTAGATGGTGTCAAAATAATAGCTAAATAGAAAATACTGAACTCAAAACCACATCAAGCTTTGATATTGGTTCCTGTTTTTTGGAATAATTCAAGATAGTCATAAGTTGAATGGCAAATTCAGCAACTTCCCAAATTGTTACGGAGAATGAATCAGCATTAAGAAAATACCTCTTAGTTATTTTTTTTTAAAGGTTCACAATCTACTTGACACATAGTATAATAATACTGATGTGTAGTATATATTTATTTTTATGTTATATTTTTATTTATATGGCATTATACATTATATGTATTATATATTAAATTACACTATATTTGTATTATATAAGACTTAGTATAATTATATTAATTTACATTCCAGGAATCCAATATAATTCTTGCTATCCATCTTTTTAAGTCCCTAATCTTGCTTATACAGGTGTGGCAACTATCTNTAGTTTTTTGTAAGCAATGATCAGGATTTTTTTCCAAGAATGGAATGAACTAAGCTGTCATAATAATAAATTATAATTAATAATATAATTAGCATACAGTTATATTATGTAATAGTAATTAATTTTTAAATATTAAGGTAACTCCTAAGATAATGTAAAGTAAAACATGATTTTGATGCTTAGTGAAAGATTTTATGTGGTTGTTGGTGTTCTGTGTAAAGTTTCGTGGAAGAGGGCAGGTGATGCCCCACATCCTACCTCTTCATGCACTCGTGTTGGACAGAAATCAGAATATGTCAAGAGATTGCTTTCCTTCTAGGGAATCAGCTGTCTGGATTTACCACGTGATGATGTGAAATGAAAGAAAAATTATTTCCAAAGACAACCTTAGATAATGCTTGGAGGAAATAAAAAATTGCAAATATTAATTTTCTATAGCATCAGAGTTTGAAAAAACTGGGAACATGATATCCTCAAGATAACTCAAAATGGGATACTGCTACCTAATCTCATAAACCTCTTCACATAAAGATCACCCAATCTCATAAATTCCTTACAGCTGTAGTTCAAATTCTGTTGTCATTGAAGTCCTGTAGGAAATCAGTAGGAAACATTTGAAAAACAATGCAATTGCTTTTTAATTCCATGGACTGGCGTGTAATTCTGCTCAGTGCCACAATAACAAGTGTCACGATACATTGTTTTGATTCATAAACAATGGTATTTTAGTTAATTACATGGTCTTCTATATATAAGTAACTTATAAATTGAGAATTTCTCTCACTTTTTACTAAATGAATAGCCAAAAAGCCAGTGGCATTACCCACAAGAGCAAGTTGACAGTGGTGTCACCAGGCTTTGAAGAAGATTTTGCAGCTGAAATACATTCACACAAATGCATACTTCTCTCACGCCCAACTTAAATGTATCACATCTGCTATATATTAATTCTTGGTATTTTTCATAGGCTAATGTGGATGAAGCTCCTGGTGCTAAATCTCCTATTAGTGAAGAAAATCAAACCATGATGAAAGTCTTTGGGGTAAATGAAGAAGGTTGTACATCTTATGACATTGTCTTTATTCTCCTACATCTTTGTGGTATCTCCTGTTTCTCCTGCTTGTCTCCACGCTTTTCTTTGCCTTTGTAAAAGCTATAAATTCTCTGGGAAAAAGGAGTAGTGCTATTTCTCACAGAAGCAAGGCTTCACTCCTGACTATAACTGTACAGTTATATTCAAGTACAATCTTTGAATCATAGAATGGTGTAGTGGGTTCAGTTTGAAACCAGGCAGAAACACCAATTAATGTAGTGGTTTAGTTCGCGTCTTTTACTTTCTGTGAGATAAGAATTAGAAGAAAGGCAAAGCAGGCTTAAAACTTTAAAGAATATAAAGAAGTTTATTACTAACAGAATTAAAAGTAATAAAAAAAAAAAAAAAAATAAAAAATTAAAGCAAACTCCCCCCTTTC
>VWZT01009456.1:50592-109500 GCA_013397055.1 Pachycephala philippinensis | reverse complement strand
GAAAAGCCTCTTTTCCTTTATGCTGCGAGCTGTTTGATGTTTCTCCAGTTCGATGTCGGCTGCGTTGGTTGCAGAAAGCTGTACTGGCTCCTGCCGGGTCTGCGCAGCGCCACGTGGAGGGGGAGAGCAGAGCTCACCAGTTTTCAGAAGCCGTGCCGGGTGGATTTAGCTGTGTGGCAGTCCATGGCTGGGTTTAGCTGCCTGCGGCCTTGAGACAGTCTTTTCACAGCGACCCAGACCCTGTGCTGCGACACTGAGTGAACGGAGGAGGGGCAGGGGGACTCGGCCCGGCCTGGCCCAGCGGGGCCTGGCGGGCCTGGCCCGGCCACCCCTCCGGGTGAGGAACTGGAAACCAGAAGACCAAATTTCCCCCCGCCAGTGACTTTTACATGCAAAATTGCGAGAAGCGATTTTGCATATAAAAGGTCTAAAACTCTGTCCATCAACTCAGTCTCAACCACAAATGGTTTGGGTTGGATGGGACCTTAAAGATCACCTGCCATGGGCAGGGACACCTTCCATTACATGAGGTTTCTCAAGGCCCCATCCAGCCTGGCCTTGGACACTTCCAGGGATGGGGCATCCACAACTTCTCTGGGCAAAAGTATTTCCATGTGAGAGTGTGCATATGTCATTTTTGTGAATATAAATAACCTGTGTGAAGCCATTTGTAAGGCAAAAAAGAAGGTGGATCAAGACGAGCAGATATCTGAGAGGTACAAAAAATACAAGGTAAGGTACGGCGAAAAATAGAAGGCTGATCAGGTACTTAAAGTATTTAGAAATTATCGGGTCTTGATCTATGTGATTTTGTTTTTCATTTTGGAAGATTATTAAGTTTTAGAGCAATTTCACTAAAAAATGAGTGGATATAACCTACTCTTTATGAAGCTATTTGCTATACCTTTCATATATATGTAGTATACCTTACCGGGATTACTTTACATCATTGCTGCTGCTTTAAAACTCTGATATTACAGATGATGTTGTCCGAGTCATCATAAACAAATAAAGGAGTGAAGTGTGTATGTGTGTGTGTGTAAGATGCCCTGCCAGGCAGGTTGCAAAATGGGCAGTGTGGGAGTGGAGGACAGAAGGAGAAAGTAGAGGTACTTTGTTATTACATTGCTGCAGGCAATGCCTGTTATTAATGTAGTTGTAAAGCATATTGTTGCCTATGAAATCTTCAGTGAACGCTTTTGAAAAAAAAATGTTCATGTGTGGCTATATGTGTTTTTTTCAGGTACAGCAACATAAATCCATTTTTCTGTTCTCTTCTCCAATAGCTCCTTGGACAGACAAAATAACCCAGCAGGAAATAAGACACCATGCTGAAAAATTGTCTGCCTTCTACAGCTCCCCATCTGGAAAATAAATCAGATAGAAAGAAAAACAGAAAATCAGGAACAGTGGGGACTTACAAAAATGAAGTTAATGTTAATTTAGTTAGAGGAGACTACAGAATGAGAATGATCTTTTCTTTTTTGTTGTTTTTTTTTAGCTCCCATCTCCCCACTCCTCATCTGGAAAACAAAAAATCAAAAGAAACAGGAAAAAATGTTGCCAAACAGCTGGGTGATCTTAGCATGGGGATCATGTAACCTGGTTTTTTAATTACATGGAACCCTTGAGTGTGTGTGTTGATGTAGAAATGAGTATCTTCCTTAGGTTGAGAAGCAGATCACTTTCTCAGTACTCCAGCTACTTGTGTTACTATTCTCAATCTGCCTGAATCCTGTGGATTGGAGCTGGAAGTAGAGTCTGTTCCTGCACACTGGGGCTTTGATTCTCCTGCTGTAGTAGATAAGCAAATCCCAATTAGATTGATGGAGATTTATTGATGTCTTTTGTTGGGGGGGAAATTTGGGTTTCTGCTTGTTACAAGGGACTTAAAGAAGGGTTGAAGATCAGACTTCATAGACAAAGATGCCTAAAGAGATTATTTTATTTTCCTTGTATACAAATTTAAACTTTTTTTAGTAGTGAACTTCAATTCTTGTTTGTTCAAAAGATGCTTGAACAGCCGCTCTTGACTGGTGTCACATTAGCGAAGCCTGGGAGCAGCCTCTGTTTTCTTTCAGAGGAGAATATGGAGCAAAGTGCTCTGTTCTCTCGAGGGACTGGAAATGTCATCTGAGTCTTTGCAGCACAGATTTATTTAATTGAAATTAGTATTGCAGATTAGAAGCTGTCATGGTTTGACACTGGCCGAACGCCAGGCACCCATGGAAAGCCACTCACTTGCCCTCCCCTACTAATGCTGGGCAGAGGAGAGAAAATTTAACAGAGTTCATGAGTTGAGATAAGGACCGGGAGAAGACACTCCAAGGGCAAAACAGGCTCAACTTAGAGATACAAAGTGAATTTATTACTAACAAAATCCGAGCAGGATAATGAGAAGTAAAATAAGCCCTTAAAAACACCTTTTTCCCCAACCCCTCCCTCCTTCTCAGCGACAGCACAGGGAGACAGGGGGTGGGGTTTGGTCAGCTCGTCACCCAAGGTTTTCGTCCGCAGCTCGGGGAGAGAAGTTGTTCCCCTGTGAGACTGTGGGGTCTCTCCCAGGGGAGACAGTTCTCTGTGAACTTCTCCAACGTGGTTCCAATATCACGAGCAGCAGTCCTCCCAAAACTGAGGGAGTCAGCAACGTGAGTCCCTCCCATGGGTAAACAGTCCTCCCANCCTCCTCCAGGCATCCACCTGCTCTGGCGTGGGCACCTTCCCCACAGGCTGCAGGTGGATCTCTGCATCCCCCATGGATCTCCATGGGCTGCAGGGGCACAGCTGCTTCACCATGGTCCTCACCACAGCCTGCAGGGGAATCTCAGCTCTGGCGCCTGGAGCACCTCCTCCCCCTCCTTCTCCACTGACCTTGGTGTCTCCATGTTGTTTCCCTCGCAGGTTCTCACCTCCTCCTCTTCTCTGTCTGGAATTAAAACTGTGCCCCCAGCTTTATTTTAATTTCTTCTTAAATATGTTATCACAGAGGCATTACCATCATCTCCAATTGGCCCAGCCTTGGCCAGCAGCATCCATCTTCAGAGTCATCAGGGATTGGCTCTGCTGGACATGGTGGAAGCTTCCAGCAGCTTCTCACAGAAGCTACCTCTGTGGCCCCCTCGCTATCAAAAAGCAAGGCCAAGCAAAACCAACACAAATGCTGTCCTGGCTTAAAAGCAATATAATATTTATAAAGAAGGTTACAAACTTATTTATAAAACTGGTGCTGTCAAAATAGATCAGTCAGGAGATAATTTTATCCAGTAGATGCATCTTACGGCCCTATCACTCATTCACCTTTCTGGTCCAAGTTTTACTAAATTTGAAACAAAAACTGAAATCCTCTTTTTCCCCTCCTCAACAGTAATGACAACTGAGCCTATGAGACACAATAGGAGTTTGTGCTATTAACTGCCTCCAAGCCCCTGATCTCATTTCAGAAGTGATTTTGCTGGCTTTTCCCTGGAAAACACTAGGGTGTCCAAAGCCACATGCATCTTGGAAACACAAAGCACTGCCCCAGCTCACTGGGGACAGCAGCATCCCAAATGAACAATATTCATTTCTTAAGCTGGCTTGAAGTCTCCTAAGGAGCAGCTTGCTAAATTCACAGGATTTTAAATAAGTAAATATAGTTGAACAGCGGTGGTTTAATTAAAATTGGAGACATTTTGTTCACTGCAAAAAAAGTACACCACTGTAGAAATGCTTCTGTTTAGCAGCATCTGAATTTTCCTGAAGAAAAACACAGAATAAAATAACTCAAAAAAAAAATTAGGTGAGGGTTGAATCTAGGACAAACAGAAAGTTTACAAAGCATGTTCATCATGAGTTTTGAAAGGAGATGGAGAAGAAAAAATTAAGATATAATAAAAACCAACAAACTTTCCCAACTCATATGAGATTTCAAGGACATTTAAATGTAGTCTCAAATGGGATTCAAGTATTTTAATAATTTCTGGGGAATGGAAAGCCAGTTTGAAAGCCTCTGAACCATTAATTTAACATCTGTATCTTATAAAAAGCATGGAAATAATATTTAGAGCAAATAAAAACTGTACATAGGTTGTAGTGATATTGTAGCAGATAACAAACATTTATTAGGAAAGAAAAGCTCAGTGCTGTTTTATTTGAATTGGTACACTCACCATGATATAAAAGTGCAGAAATTAATACTGCATTTCAAAACAAGTCCAATAAGATTTCAGTATGAGAGACTTTCTGTAGGGTAAACAGCAGATTAGGGACAGAGAGACACAGAGCAAAATTACATCTGTCTGTTGTTCTAGTCTAGGTGGTGACATCTCCTTTCTCTTGGAAATTCACCCTCTGGTCATTAATGGCAAAATTGCCATTAATATTAGTTCAGATTAGAAAGCATTTTGTAATGAGAATATGTTGAGATCTTTCTTTATTTACAAATTTTAAAATTAACAAGTTCTGCATATACATTCCACTAGCTTGTTTTTAAACAAAAGGATAACTCTAGTCACGAACATCTGTTTGTAGCTAGTTTAGCACTGTAAGGGTTGTGGTTTGTGCTATCATAACTAACTACATGAACTAAATGGGAACATGTGCTTCACCATCCCAATGTCCTCCTCATACACCAAGAAAATGTGAGTTACTATGAACACTCTCATACCACCAGTTTTATCCAAATCCTTCTCAAAACCACTTCAGAGGAATTACAAATATTGTATGGCTTATAAAGTAATGGAAACTTAAAGGTCCACAAAGAGCCTCTGGACTTCTCTGAGGCTGTCTGTGAAATGTAGCTTCCTACAGCTCCTGTGAGGATTATAATGTATTGCAGGGAGAGCTAGACCAGCAATATTGTGTCCCTAACAGGAGAGAGGGTTGGCTGGGGGACTATAACCAGCTGTCCGCCTTTTCTCTCTCATATCAATTCCAATGATCTGTAGATACCTGGTTTTCACCATACTTCCATGGGGCCTCAATTAAAGAGGATCTCTATATCCTCCAAGGTTTTTCAGTATTATTACCAAACACGACTTTAGTAAAGCACTTTTCTTCCTCTAGCAGACTTGGATGACAGAGTCTCTATGGCACAATACTCTAAACATATGTGTAGTAGTCCTACAAGCTTGTTTGCAGATGGTCTAGATTTTGATTCTATATATAGTGCTGTGGATCTCAAGCATGGGAATACTGTCAGGGCTTGGGCAACTTTTGGTCTTCATTCAAAACTAATTCAAGCAGTATTTAAATGCTTACTTGAAATATCTTGCCACTTGGAGATTTTATGCTGGCAGTTGCATGAATTATCTAAATGGTAGAATCATGGAAAAAGTGTATTCTTATCGAAAATTGGCGCATTTTATTGTAACCTGTCTAAAGCTCTCTAAAATGAAGAAAATACTGGCTATGAGATACACTTGTTCAAAATGGAAAAAATCTCCATTTGACTTTTTATGGGGATTCATTTTTAATTTCCAAGATATTTGTAAAATTGCTTCTCTCCTTTGGCTGTTTTTCACTGCCTGATTCTTTCTGACCGGAGTTGTTCACAAATTTGACTTTAGCTTGTGTTTTTTTATTGATCATTACCAGACTACCTCTCTGATTTGGAGCTTACTTCTGTTCAGGCTGAAATCTCCGTTTGTCTCAGACCTTTCCGTGAGCCTAGCAGTTGTTCTAAATTGTGTATGACAAAACATGAGCTCTAAAATCTTTCACTTCGAAGCAATCTGTGCTCCTGTATGCTTGTCTCCTTCCTTGTGAACTCCAAGGTGTTCAGAAATGCGGTCTAGTCCTCTTTGACATGCTAACAAAACATAACTGGAAGGACTGTGTTCCTGTAACTCCTATAACTCATGCTATACATTGCAGGTAAGACTAAGACAATGTTGGCAGGTATTTTATAGCAAGTAACTGCCTCTACTGTTTCAGACCCACCCCGAGTCTCTGTTGTTGACTGCTGCTGTTTTGCCAAAGGGATGGAAAGAAGCTATTTCCTGCACAAGGCTGAAATGTCTCATGGGAACTAACAACGCCATTAGACTCCATGGTCAGCAGCCATCACTGTTTTAAGAGTTAAAAAAAGGAATAAATTCAGCCACAGACAAGCAGATGTTGTGTTGTGATCACTGATCACCTTTGAATTTTTGGACTATTGCTTTGTGTTTTCCCATCTATTCATTGCCTTGTTGCCTTGTTCCTAGACATTAAGAGAAGTGAGATGGTACACACTGTTGATTATTTATATGCTCAGTGTGTGGCATTATGAGGAGAGAGCCTGCAGGACTTAAGATATAAAAATAGCTATCTGTCTTACCTGAACTGATGGTAAGAGAGTAGAACTTCTCTAAAGACACATAATGAAGATGGAAGAGTTGAGTTCTCCATTCAGTGGGAAGAACTACTGAATAAATGTATCATAGAAACATGGGATGCTTTGGGTTGGTAGGGACCTTAAAAACCCTCTAGTTCCAACCTCCCTGCCATGGGCAGGGACAGCTTCCACTAGACCAGGTTACTCAGAGCCCAAATCTATATGTTTAGAAATGTTAAGGAAGAGTAAGATGTACGTCAGAAAGAAAACCAGAAAGAGATCTAAAATTACCTAATTTTTTGTAAGAAAGAATTTGATACAAATATTTGGTTTTGATACTACAAATATTTTCTCATTGACCTTAAACACCTGGCTTTTAAATGGAAAATTAACATGGGCATTCTAACAGTAAAGCAGGTGATCCTGGTTTGCAACTCTGTAAAGAGAGTAAGCAAAGTTCAATGAAAACATGTCCATCTATGTATCTATCTACAGATGTAGGTAGATGTACATGCATGTAATATTATGCCTTACATGTTGAATTTTAGCCAGTTCTGAGATAATACTACAAGAAATTAATTTCAGTGACTAAAATTGACACACTTGGCAAAACAGCAAGCATTAGCCAGCAGTGAGGAGGCATAATGTGTCCCAACTAAGTGTTTATTGCAGAAATTTTAGTTAATCATCTCTTATCCAATGCAAACTCCTGGAGCCTTTGCCAGAGCTAATACGAAAATGTTTCTCCTGAATTTCATCAGATGGAGATCTTTTCAGATGGGGCTGCTTGAGCAGCATGTCAGACAGGGAGATGTCCATCTCTCAGCAGGATATACTGTGGCTACTGCTGCAGCACTAAACCTGGACCCTTCCTGCTGCCCTGGGAATAGAAAGGACACATGTGCAAAAGGACAGGAGGAGGTAGAAGAGGGAGAGGGATCGTGGCTGACCAAGGAGGAGAAAGCAGCAGTATTCCCCTTTACTAGCATTGTCCCCAAGCCACATGATCTTGCTTCAGGAGCTACCTCCATGTCCTCGTATCCAGAGATCTCTGTGGCTTTGCCAACCCTGGAATTTTTTTCATTTAAGTCAGGATTCAGGCCTGCTCATAAGAAAATCACAGATTATTCTGAGTTGGAGGACACCCACAAGGATCGTCAAGTCCAACTCTTAAGTGAATGGCCCATAGAAGGATCAAACCCACAATCTTAGCATTATTAGTACCATGCTCTAACCAACGGAACTAATGTCAGTGGCATTGGGGAACATTTCTCATCTATTTCTCTGTTTTCCCTACTGATGATTTGGCTTCAAACTTCTATAATTAAACTCTATGTACTAATCTCTAAAATGTATTGTATGTAAACACATGCTCACATACACTTTGCATATTTCTGGCAAAATTAGAAATGCTTTGATCTATATAGTCAGTTTATTTTCTAACTTCTTGAATAATCTTATTTTCTACTGTCAAAAAGGTTCTATTAAGCTGCTCTTTCCTCAGCTCGTATGATGCAACATACATATCCTGTCACCACCAGGGCTGCTGGGACACCGGTTCAGAGCAGCCAAGAAATAGCTGGAGGAGGCAAATGGAAGCATGTGATTTCTCTTAAGTTTACCTTGGCATTTTAGAAGAGCTTTTCCAGACTTGAGTATTCATTTATATCAAAGAGAGGAAATAAGTAATTTATGTTAAAATGAAATGGAGAATGAATGCAGAATAATTTACTATAATTTAAAAGCAGCTCCAGGTTTCTAATAACTGCATCCATATGTTTTTGCATGCTAGGATGTGATTATGTAGCCTAGAAATAACATTTCAGTTGCTGAATAGATCAATCCCAAAAAAGTTAATCTGAAGGTTTTTTAATGAACAACCATTTCTACTGTTTCTTATTTTGTAATTTTAAAGAGGTGAGTTGAAGCTTCAAAATTGTAAGATTTTATTTTTTAAAATAAATACTCTTAAATGTTTTTAAAAATATTTAAGTGTTTAAAAAATATTCTTTGAATTGCCATCTCTACAGCCTAGATGATTGTGAAACACAAATAGCTCCAGTTTCCAGGGTCTAAGAACACAACCCGAGTATCACAGTAGTTGTAGTAAAAATGTGTTGGTGACTACACTGGTTTGTTTCTAAGTTTAAACTGCGTAGTGTAATTGGTTACTAAATGTTTGTGAGGAATGGAGGAGGGGAGGTAGGTATTTTCTCTTACCTGTTCCAGTGATACCTCAAAGAAGTTGGGTTGTAGCTCTGTAGAACTGTGTTCTCACCTGGGAGCTCACTCCAGCCTGATGGAGGGGGTGTCCCCTGCCAGAGGAGAATATGGGGAGGTTGTGGATCACTGGTACCTGTACACAGCCTTTTGCTTGTGTGGGGGCCATGGGGCCAGTATTACAAGAAGGAATGAGAGATGTTTATCTCTAAGTATAGAATGAATTATATTTGAAGTGTATAATTTTAATTTCTTCATGGCTTATCTTTATTATAGGGATGTCTTCTGTTCTAAACATAGATATAATACTAGGGTGCTACCATACCATAAAACCTCTCCAGAGAAGATCAATTACAGTGTGGAATGCTATTAGCATATTTAGGCTGATATTATATGACAAATGCCACAATCACTAAAAACAGAGTACAATAAGCTTGATAAAAATCAAAGCTTTCCATTATGACCCAAATTATCTTTATTAAGTTGTGTCTTTATTGCAGTAGATGTCCATTCATTTTTTGTCACTTTCAAGAAATGCCAGTACACTAGTTGCTCAGCCTATAGCCCTAAATATTATAATGCATGAAACAAAAAAATTAAAGATAATCCTAATTCAACAAAATACTGGGTTGCTCCTCTACTAAGTGGAGGAGATGACACAAGGAAATGTCATATACTTTTCATATTCACATGAAGGTTTCTGTCAGGCTGATTCATTTAAAATGGGCAGAAAACCATGTTCTTGCATTTATCATCCCTGGAGGTATTTGAAAGATATGTAGATATGGCTCTTATGGACAAGGTTTAGTGGTGGACTTGAAAATGTTGAGTTAATGATTAGACTTGATGATACTGAAGGTCTTTTTTAACTTGAACAATTCCGTGATTCTATGATCTTGAGTTATGTTCTTATTGGCTTGTGCAAAGCTCCCAGGGGGTCCCTTATTGAAAGGAACTGCAAGATCTCTATCAGCCTTTCCAAAAAGCATCTGCTGAGTTTTTGATACCCCAAACCATTTAGATTACAACTTTTGAACTGTTCTAGAGGGATAACCTAGCCCAGACACTGTGCTATTTCTGATATTCAAGCTCATTCCACCACATGACACTATAGTCATAGGTTGTGAAGCTAGTTTGGGTTTCTCCATGTGCTATTAATTTGATGTACTGATTTTTCTAGTTCTTCTCCAAAAAGAACATGCTTTCTCTAGAAGAAAGTCAAAATTAGCAATTGATGTTTACTTCCTTGACACTTTTCCAGTAATTTCTTGTATCCCAAATGATTGTCCACTTGCTTTTCAATGCCAAGTCCCATCGAGTACTTCTTGGTATTTATATAAACTCTGAAGGACCAAGATAATCACTGGCATAAGTAATTACGCTTTTAAAAATATGTTAGAAATCTAAATGGGAATCATCAATCTTTTTTCCTTCAGAAGGAGATAATAGCGCCTGAAAATGGATATATACATCTGCCAGAGTTTCCAATCTTGAAAAAAATTACAGGTTCCTGTTAAAAAAGCTTTCAACTTATGCATAAACCCTTAATTTTTCTACATATTGAGCTTCAGATAAACTGCAAATTACTGAGTCTTGAAAGGGTGCCCCCCAAAACAAGTGATTCCTACCATAGTATTATCTGACAAAGCAAGCAGTGGTTAGCTTGGCCACGTCAATGTTTACCACATGTTCATTGCTTTGACACTTGCCAAAATAAGCCTTGTAATTGAGACTTTTTCCTCAGCTTACAGCTTTTCCTCCTCTTTCCAGATTGCTTCCAACATTCAAAAGACAATGCTACAGAAAAGCCAGCAGGACTATTATTTACACAGGAGCTTGATAAGTTAGAAAGAATGTATAAGAGTAGGTTTCTTAACAGCAGCAGTAATGTAAATAACATATATAAATTTTAGCTGTTAGGGGCAAAAAAGCGGGAAAAACCCTTTTATTTACTTCTGGTTTAGTTGTGTTCCATTTTTCTGTTATTGCTTTCCCACATGTGGAAGGGTTGAGAATCTTAAAGGGTTTGGAAAGTGATGTGAGCCCATAATCTGAAAAATATTTTTTCATTTCCACTGTGACCTGGCTAGAGATCTGGTATGTTTTCTCTGTGGCTTATTCTTCCTCTCTACAGTGTCTTCCTCTTTCTTTTAGGAAGACACCACAGCACACAGTAATGTGTGTACTTATTGTTAAAAATACTGTAACTTAAGTGTGACTTCAGAAACTGAGTCTTGTGCTTTATTAGACTTACAAAAGGAAAGACACTCTGCAGCCCCATCTGTAAGGACTTAAAGGGTACAGTTGCCTGTCTCAAACACTGTCAAAGCCACAGAAGGAACTTGCTGTAAGAAAAGCTACCACAGCAGGAACTTGAGATAAGCACAGAAGGGAGGAATTTGTGACAGGAAGGCGCATTCCCGGCCTGGTGGAGGTGAGATCTGGTTAGCACATCTTGCTTAACAAATCCAGACAAAAATTCCCTCTGTGGCAAACGGGGAAAGGAAGTAACTGCTCATTACACATATCACCAGTCAACCAAGATCACCCCAAGTTATGGGACAGATGGCATCTGTGGCCACCAGTGACCACCGAAGCACCCCCAAACTCATTTCTGTAGGGTTCCATCAGAGGACTGTACATGATCCACGGTGTTAAAACTATCCCCCAGGGGAGGCGCCTGGGCATTCCCACCTCAACCTGAACACGTATTAACCTGTTGAACTCTTTATTTCATGGGCTTCCCCCACCGTGACAGATCAAGACAGCGACCATCGCTTCAGCCAACAGACATCTGAAGTGCATCAGGTCTTGTAGCTGGATCCATGGGTGATGATATCTTTCTTCTCCACTGTTTTCCTCGCCACTGTCTACCTTTATCCTTTCTTTCTCTGTCTTTTCCCTACACATTTTCTTAAGTGATATTTTCATACTTTTATGTTGTCGTATTACTATCAATAATAACCAAAATGGTTATATACTCCTTTCCATTGCAATCAAATTGTTGTAAAATATACATTATACACACACACATACTCACACCCCAGTCAGTGTCACTTCATTCTAATAGTCTCTGAGGGATGTTTTAGCAAGAACCCCAGTTACCCCACTTTCAGTGACACCAGCCCATGGAGCATGATCTTCTCTGCAACAAAGGGAGAGAGGGAGGAGACTGTGGTGTAGATTTGACTGCTGAGATAAGGACAGTGCAGGCATATTGAAAAGACTATTTTATTCTTGAAAGCAGCGTGTTGACTTTTCTTTTATAAAAATAAAGGTAAATACCACCCATTACCACAACCTGTTCTTCCCTCCCCCCGCCACCAAAAAAAAAAAGATCATTTGATGCACAATGCCTTTTTCACAGGTATGGTGTGTTTTGCCCTCCATCTTTTTGTAAGGAGATGAGAAAAACAAAAGACAGTATTATAACTGTGAGGAAACTAGAATTATCCTCAACCTTCTTCACAACATGGGATCAGAAAAAACACAACTACAGATAAGCTGAAAAAGAATAAATTAAAGCTAAATCACTCTGCAAAGACTGATAAACAAAATAAATGGCCATCACCTCAGATGAAATACTCAGATTAGTATTTTGAAAAGTGCATCTACTTGGTATTTGCTGCTGAGCTGCAGCTTCAATGAAGGTTCTTTAGGTTGGAAACAATGCTTCCTTTTATTCTCACGATCATAGATTAATCACGTTAAAAATGCAGGGTTTCTCTTTCCTGGGTTGTGTTGGTGTTTTTCCTAGTCAGGAAGAGAAGTTCAACCATCATGGTTTTTTTGTAAAGGGAAAACTGAAAATTTTGTTTTTCCAAAAGCCTGACTGAGCTTCATAGTGTTTTCTCAGAGCCATAATTTAACTGTGCTTTTGATGTCAACTTCTGTAGTGATGTTCAAGACTTTCTGAGCAAGCTACCTTTGTCATTGGCAATGTTAGAGACAAAACCTATAGAAAATACTCCTTTTGTGAAGAAAACATTCTCATGAAAATTCCTTGGCAAGAGAAGTTATTGCCCAGATTATCATTTGAGCAAAAGCAAGTAAACAAATGGGAAAATTACTACTTCCCTCAGCCATCTGTACAGGTGACTATAAATAATATAGTTACCAATGTGCTACATGTAGACTGTGTGTCAAAATTCACAGGTGTGGTTTTTTGGTTCAGGAAATTAACAATTTCTTGTTGTGCCTAAAGTTATGTGTATACGGATTTTTATCTGGAAATCCCATTGTAGCCTTAGTTACTGTCTGCATTAATTTTTCCAAAATAAGAAAATACTTTTGTTAATATTATAATGATGATTTTATTTTTACATCAGAAGCTGAATTTAATACATTTGTCAAATACATTTTTTGTAATACGCCAAATAATTTGTAAGAGCTAATAATTTTAAGTGCCTAGACTTCACTATCTGATCAGATAAGCTATGAAAAATCTAAATAATAATAATAAAAAATTCCTCAGAAGGAATATAAGACCTCAGCTCTTAGTGATAAAAATAACTTTTATCTTAGATGGTCCATTTAGGTATATACTGGCTGTTCCTCTTCTAGGCTATTCTCATGTCCTATTTGTTTAGCTGAATAATTTGAAATTTACTTTCACTGTAAATTCAGTTTAGTTGCCTGAATTCAATGGGATGTGTGAGTGGAACATGTAGGTGGTGCTTATCCAGAGGCATGGTTTTCCCTTGTCAAATATTCTACTGATTCATTTTTAGTAAACATATTAAAAAGTGCTGATTAGTTTATGTAATATCTTGAATCTATGCTGAAGAAATAGAAAATTACATCAGTAGAGAGATTCAATACAAATACACTACAGGAGAAGTCAAGATTAAACTTAATACTCTGGTTTTTCCCTCTAAGTCATTCCTCAGGGAGGTTAAGTGAATGACAGTGTTGTACAAACTTTCAGCATTTTCTCTGTGCAGTTCTGACAATGATTTTACAACACTGATATAAACTGGTTTCCCCCCCAAATTTGTGTCCAGTTTGGCAACTGTGCTTTATATTGCTCTGACCTTGCAATGATCACAGTGAAGTTCCTGGGATGACAATATTCTACTCCCTAACTTTTCTACTACTAAAGTTGCTTATTTGGCCAAATCACTTGTCTTGAAATTTTTATGCTAGGTAAGCCTTTACAGTGTCACAAAAATTCAAAATCTTCTTTGCTTTCTCAAATCCATAACTATTTCTCCTCCTTTCACTTCCATAGTGTCAGTCTGTAACTTCAGCTTATTCCCTTTCAAATTATAGTAATTCTCTCCTTTGTGAAGTTAGATCATGCCTAAATGAAGGAATTCCTGACCTTATTAAGAAAGACAAAAAACTAAAACTAAGAAATAAATTAAGAAAAAAAAAAAAGAGTAACCAAACCACTAATGAAGACTTTACCTACCCCTTCCTGCTTCTTCGGAGCTGTATTGTATACAAGGACTGAACATTTTATTCCTGTTAAGTAACCTCTTTATTGCATCACATTGCATCCTCAGAGGTCTCCCTTTGAAGCTATTCCAAGAGAATGAATCTGGCTATTTTAGTTATGTAAATTCTTTCTATCCTCCCTCAACTAATATGATGACCAACAAGAAGCCAGAACATCCCAAAAATTAATTCTGACTATTTTAAATACTAAAGAACAGGAAAATTGAAAGCAAGACAGAACAAAATCAATAAACAATTGTTGTAGATACATTTTCTTTGGGAATGCCTATGAAAGGCTGGATCTCCCTGAAATATTTTAATATATCCATTCCCATGTGATCAGCAGGTCCTATTTCACGTATAGACCCATTAGAAAGTTGGCCAAGGGAAATTTTATTTTCTTCTAATTAGTCTTTTGTAATAAGAGCTACTTTTGTAAGGATACAAATGAGCTGGAAGCTGTGACAAACAAGATGTTCCCTACAAATTTGTTGGAGAAGGAGAAAGAAGGTTGGCAATCTCTATATCCACACAGAAGGAAAGCATGTTTCACCTTTGTCAGGAGTTAACTGTGTGCTGGTTAACTATTTATTGATGTACTTTGGTAACCGGCTGGTCTTGGAAATAGCTAAAGGGTTGTTTAAATGTATAGTCAGTATATTTGCACCCTCCTTTTTTGTTGAGAAAATAACAATATTTTACCTTGAATCATTGAATTTTAACATCTTTACCACTATTGTTTTTTCAAATAACCTGTCTCCTGAGCTTAACTTTCTAAATTAACACTCTATTTAAATTAATCACTGCAGATATATTTCATATGCCTATATTTCCAACTATAAAGTTGGAATAAATTTTTTATACATATTTAATGATTTCAAGGCTGTTAATTTTAAAATCAACAGTAATTCAAAAAATCATTATAAGATCCGTTTTAAAAATACTTGGATGGAAAACTCGGTTCTTTAAGGAGTGGTTTATAAATTTCCAAAACCATTTTAAACTAATGTTAAAAAAATTACACTCAACTGCATAAAACAATGTAAAAGAGGAGTATTGAGTATTTTCACCTATTACTTTCACAATTCGCATAAAAATCATCATGTTTTTACTCAGTACTTGCAAATATACATCTCCAAGAGAAACAATCAAAGTTAGGGTGAAAAAGAAGCAGTATATTTGCTAAAATGCTTTTCAGTTCCTTAGAGATTTTCTTCAAGTTTGAATAGTTTACAGTGTTTACAAAAGAATCTACTTCTGATAAGACAGTTTTTGGATTTGAAGCAGCTGGTTTTGTTTAAAAAGTTAAAATAAAAACCATTGGAAGGTAAATTGAAGTTAGTGAGATACAGTTTATGATTCTTATAACAGAATTCCTGTAAATACAAGAGGGGGAAAAACTCCATAATTTTCTATGAGTCAAGGTACTACTAGCCAATTATAGTATATACACTTCCAAAAATCAAGTCATTTGATAAAAACCTGAAGAGAAATAGAAGTAACAAAATCCTGCTTTTCAAAGACGTCACAAGCACAGTAGGGGATTACAGACAGCAGTAGTTTATTTTTTTCTTTCTTCCTTTTGGATGCTTTTGAATTTTCCTGTGGTGTAAACAGAAAAGGAAAATATTCCTGGAATGTTTTTTATTTGCCAGTAAATCTAATTTAATAAAAAACAGCATTAAACATAAGTGTAAATAAATTTTTCAAAGATTAAATACACAAACAGTGCTTTATTAAAGCAAAAATTTATGTGAATTTCATTAATAAACATGTTGCTGTTATAGCTACAGGGCTCAGAATTATTTTTGGAACAGAAAACATCCAACCACACTGACACATTTTGAAAATTATGTACCTCACATTCAAAGTGACACAGAACTGTTTAACAGCCCCATCCCCACATTAATCTCCTACTCAATAGTATTTTATTTCAGTGGAAAATTATGATATTAAATAAATTCTACTAGATTTAAATCTGACCACCACTCTCGAATGATTAACAACTGTTTCAAGACCAGAATTTAATCAGAGAGGCATTTTTAAACTTCATTGAGAAAGTTAGATTTTACGTGGCTTCAAATTTTCCATGCTAAGCAGCCAATTTTTGGATATGCCAGGGAAGGACTTAGCATGTGGAAAATAGAGATGGAAAGAAAAGGGTGAGTTTGCTGTTAAATGGATGGTACTGAAATGAACAAATAATACCCATTGTAAGGCCTCAGCCAACTCACTCGATGAGACTTTCGAAAGGCGTTGCAATGGTTCTTGTAAGTCTGAGTGGGACGCATAGGGGGAATACCAACCAGATATTCTCAAGGGCTCAAAACAACTTTACTGGCAAGCTTTAGAAAGTCAGGAAACTTTGGTAAAAGACTTAGTACAACATCCAATCAACATAAAACACTTCTCAGAGCATTAACTTGGCCCGTTTGACTTAGCAAATATTAAATCCATTTGATGTTATGTTAGTCGAAATGTTCCAAGAAGAGGGAATTAGAAGAAAAAGAAAGACAGAAAGACAGAAAAGATACAGAAAAGCACACATACAGCTACCAACTCCTGGGTTCCAGCAGTGTTCAGATAGAAACTCCAAGATGAAGGTAGGGTCAAGACAAATGCTTTGCCTTGTGTTCATCCTTAAATATCCCTCGGCCTTCCTAGGCCCTTCCCCCAGGTAGGACTTCTGGTCCTTTGGCCACACAGGCGCTGGGTTAGGGCAGAGTGGAGCATTGCCTCCGGTGTGCCTGTGTTTGGCACCACTGCCAGGCTGGGATGGAGGCTCCAGGGCTGGGGGCTGTGGGGCAGTTCACTGCCTCACCATGGCAAGGCCTGCCCTGCCCCCTACGCCCCCACATGCATCCCAAAATGTCTCGAGACATCAATCTTTCCAGTCCCTGTAAATCCATATCAGCATCATTGTTTTTCTCTTATATGTTTTCTTCTCATTAAGGAACCACAGTTTGTGAGGCAAACTAAACAATAACTGTACTGGTTATTGGGAGACTCCCTGTAGAAGCAAAGAGCTTTGTTTCTTAATCTTGTGCCACGGCATGCATTGTGAGCAAAGCAAAGCATATTACAACTCCAGGAAACTTAAATGGTTGTCAGATAGTGTAAATGCTGTCTCAGAGTTGGAGAAAGGTTGTTTTGTTTTGTTTTGTTTTGTTTTGTTTTGTTTTGTTTTTGTTTTGTTTTGTTTTTTCATGTAGAAATACAGTGATTTCTGAAGCACACTAGGCATGAGAACCTCTCACCTTTGCCACATAGCACTGTTGCCTGGGGTTGCTGTTGCCTTCTTTTCTGTAACAGCCCTGCATCCTGCCCTACAAATGTGAATGAACTAGGTTAGAATATTTCATTTGAGTTTATACATAAAGACAATTTCATATAAATATGATATAAAACAAGATCTACAAGAATGCCTCTGCTTTAGATCTAGGCATTTCCTATGGAGTGAATCATCTCAATGCAGTGTGTAAAAGATACCAGAAGCAGAAGATACAGGAGGAGTATCCAAACACAAAATGTTATACTATGCAAAACTTATTACCCATAACCAGGTTAAACAGGCTTAACTCATATGTCTTGGTAAAGCTACTTTAATAAAAAGTTATGATCAGCTCAAGATGACTGCAAAAAGACTGCATGTCTTTTTTTTTCCCCTTTTATGCTTTTATTTCTCTAATTGTTGCACCTTATTTTTGTATACTATGTACTTCAGGCTTCTGAAAGAAATTTTCTCATATCAGGATCTGATAAAACCTTGAAACTTGTTCTCATACTCATTAAGGACATTTTCTGCTAAGAGTATTTGAATGAAGGAAAAGGCATGCTCAGTGGAAGGGTTGCCTGAAGAGGAACCTGTGGCTAATATCCACATAGTACTTTATTGTATTTTGTTTATGATTAGGAGTTATAATGTGGAATTCAGAGCACTTGATGACCTTCTCAAGTTACACGACACTCCCCTGATATCTTGAATTTGCATAGCATTTGCCTCAGTGTGAAGGTTTAATCATCTGCCCCATAGGGATGCTGCCATATGCCTATGTCTTGGTAGTGGTTCACACAGAGTTTTGAAATCTGGAAAATTCATCTTTTATTTAAGTGTATGCTTTAGCAGTCTGTTGTGACAATGAAAATAACATATTGTGTGTGGGCAGGGAGATGTGGAATCAGGTTTCAAAACATCGTTCAGTCTTAGGGATTTGGCTGCCTGAGTAGTGCCCGAGCTTATTTTACTTTTCTATTAAAAAATAGATGATATTTTCTTTCAAACAACAAATAAGCACATGACAGGAACGACTTAGCATGTTAAAAAGGTTTACTGATTTTTCAAAGAGGTAAGTTAATAAACTTACACAAGGGGCTTGGAGCATCATGGGAACATGCGTGAAATGCAATCCTGTGCATCTGGACATTTTTTCAATATAGCTGGTCTAATTGTTGTTACTAAGTACCGTGTAAGAAAACCCTGAAGGGATTATCCTAAATATTCTGGCATATCATTTATTTCAGAGATATTTTCTTGCTAATGCTTTGGTAGACATATTGCTCACACCAAAGGATATTTGAGAGATTTCCTGAGGGAGTGAAATAATATGGAAGAAAAGTAAATGCCAGGAAAAACGAACTCTTCTTGAAATCCTATACATTAGAGTGCTGTATTCCAGTGTTTAAACCTGAATTTTCATTTAGCCCACTGGAACTAACTAAACAGGCAGCTGAATAGGTCGTTTGTCTTTGGCTTGTGAGCAGCTCAAGCATCCAGCCTGCACTGCTGGTTAATGCCAAGTGAAACAGGTTTTGCCTTTGGCTGTGCCAAGTACTGCTTGCACTCACCAGCATGCTGGGATGGTGAGCCGCAGTTTGCCACTGTAGCAATTACCCCTACCAGCACAGGTTACCTCAGGTTCTGATGGCAGTAAGCAACAATTAAACATCATTTTATTGAAGTGTTACTTGTTTCCTAGCTTGTACATAAAAATTCTCATAAAGTCACTATTGAGAACGATTGCCCTATGGGTTACTCTTACAAATGTTTTCAGAAGGATTTGAGCAACATACAAAGAATGTAAAATACTATATATAAACTCTACACGATTCTCATTTTGAGTAAGCCAGGGAGAGAAATGCAGAAAGTGTCCTTTGTGACTGCCTATGAAGATACTGTACCCAGAGATCAGCAGTGAGAGGGCTGACATGGCGTTACCTCCTGTCATAAAGTGCAAGTGTGCACATTAAGCGGTTTTTCCACACCTGTATTGGAATGTCTTCACCTAAGGCAAATTGTTTCCACACAGATCTACGTCAGTTTTATGCTGATTCAGCCAAAGAAGTTTAGTTAATAATTTTTACAATATGTAGGGAAAAGGTTATACCTATCATATCTGGAGCAAATTAATTTTTTAGGACGCATAAGTGAGTCTGGAGTTACCTTAGTGTTTTCTTATTAAAAATGACCGAGCACTTATGTTAAAAACATCCATCTTTTTGTAAATATTTTAATTAATTGTATTTATTAGGAGCTGAAATTTACTTGAATCTTTCTTATTCTTTTACTTTAACCAGCACTGTTCATAAATATGGTTAAAATTCCACAGATTGGATTTTTTTCCCCCTCCCTGCTCCCACAAGAGTGGATTTCCCTTCTTCACTTTATGAGAAGTTTAGAACCAGATATTTTTCCTTTCAGTTTACCAAGGGATTAATAATATAAAACTTGGCAAGGAAATTGCTGTCTATGAAGCAGAGTGAACATTACTTGATGTAACCCAGATATAACAGTTCCTTGTGCAAGCTGAACTTTTTGAAGCATAAGGAACATAGGGATGGTTGAGTGGCCTGTGCAAATAAAGAGAAAGCAACTTTAGTTTGTAGGTATGAAGGAGAGATTTTGCTCTGCTTTGGAAAGAACACTAAGGAAATAGGATTTTAAAATAGCTCCAGTTTGGGGGAAAGAAAAATACAGTTGAAAGAATCCAAAATCTCAGGGTGGACTTTTTTTGGTTGGTTTTGGTTTGGTTTGGTTTGGGTTTTTTTTGGTTGGTTGTTTTTGTTGTTTGGGGTTTTTTTTCTGAAACCTTCCAAATTTTTGTTTACTCTGGACTGGTATGATCCGAATCTTGATGGCTGCCAGGTTTTTTTAAATGAACATGAAGTTGGCAGATTGGGATTGTGCCTGCACTAAAAGCACAGCAGTAGCAACCATGCTCTAGAAGGAGGTGATGCATCCCTTGTTTATAAATGCTTTAGAGAGAGGGGCAGAGGGGGCAGCTCTCCCCATGCTTTATATCAAAAAGTTCTCAGTGTGAAGTGAGGTCAGAGCATGAGTCTGAGCTTTGCCACCTTGTGTTTCTCTGAAAATGCAGTCCTAAATTTGAACCAATGCCTCCTCCACATATATGTTGCTCGAAAGAAACACATTTTTGTAGCCACAAATGCTTCCTCAGGTGGGGTATGCAAGAGGGTTGCCTACTATACTAGAGTTAACCTACCATTTTCTTAATCTGAACTTTGGCATTTTTCCCTGTATATACTACATCTTCTTTCTGAGGCTTTTTTTTTGTTCACATGCTGAAGTATCTATACTTTCTTGTCTATACAGCAATGAAGTACATGATCATTTAAATTTGATACAAGCAGCTCAATCTTTGCTTTAGATATCATTCATTTCTACAAGCCAATACCTGCAAAATATCTTTATCTGTCCTCATGGTGGGGGGAAAATGGCTCAGATACTCAGCTTTGTATAAAGTCTTGGCTTTTAATTTTTTGGTGCATTTGTTAATACAAGTATATAAATTCATCTCATTGCAGCAAAGTGCTTACCACAGAATAACAGAATCATAGAATGGCTTGGGTTGGAAGGGACAATAAAGATCTTATAGTTTCAACCCACCTCCCATAGGCAGGAACACCTTTCATCAGACCAGGTTGCTTAAAAGCCCATCCAGCCTGGCCTTGAACACTTGCTGGTATCCACAGCTTCTCTGGGCAACCTATTCCAGTGCCTCATTACTCTCAGAGTAAAGAATTTCTTCCTGATATCTAATCTAAACCTACTCTCTTTCAATTTGAAGCCATTCTCAGTCGAAAAAAAGTCTCTCTCCACCTTTCTTGCAGGCTCCCTCCTGCAAGGGTCAGCCACAAGTAGGTCACCCCAATGCCTCCAGGCTGAACAATCCCAATTGCCTCAGCCTTTCCTCACAGGAAAGGTGCATCCATCCGTCACCTTGGTGGCACCGTCTGAACTCACTCCAACAGGTCCCTGTCCTTCTTGTGTTGGGGCCCCAGAGCTGGGTGCAGCACTGCAGGTGGGGTCTCACCAGAGCAGAGCAGAGCAGAGGGGCAGAATCCCCTCCCTCAACCAGGTGCCCATGCTGCTTTGGATGCAGCCCAGGATATAGTTGGCTTTCTGGGCTCCAAGTGCACATTGCTGGCTCATGTCCAGCCTCTCATCCACCAGCACCCCAAGTCTTTCTCTGCAGGGCTGCTCTCGATCTGTTCATCCTCCAGCTTAGACTGATGCCCAGGGTTGCCCTGACCCAGGTGCAGTGCCTTGTATTTGGCCTTGTTAAACCTACCAAGATTCCCATGGGCCCACTTCTCAAGCTTGTCCAGGTCCCTCTGGATGGCTTCCCGTCCTTCAGGTGTGTCAGCCACACAGTGTTTGAGTGGTGGATATAAACCACTGTGCAATGCACTTATGATCTCACCTCCAGAGTTTGATGTTAAATGTCTGCCTACAAAATCAAAAATATGACTCTGTGTAAAAACAATATGATGCCTCTGATACATCTAAGGCCTTTGAGCAAAAGCTGCTGTGTTTTACTAATGGAAACTAATTCACTGAAATGCATTAGCTTGCCCAGCTAAGGACAATCTCCTTCATTCACGTGCACAATATAAATTTTTTTCAAAAGAGAAGCAACCCAAAGTAGTAAACTCAGACAGACAAAAGAAAAGAAAAAGAAAAAGGCATGTTCCAGTTCTATCGCTTAATAAAGCACAGATATCCAAAGATTAAAAAAATGGATGAACAAGGATATTAGCTTTGGCTTTGGAGAATTTTGCTGTAATTCGGCAACAGATTTTGTAGGTGTTTTTCTCACAAACACCTAATCACATAAACATAAATGCACTTTGGCAATGGGTATATGATGCCATACATGCTGTCTTTAATAAATATTAATAGCAGCTGCATCCAATGCTAACTGCTGCACTACCTAAAATTTTAGGTGTTGTAGTAGTTATATACTTTCTTTACATTTTTTTTACAAATAAATGAAATATATGTCTAATGTTGTAAAAAATAGAACAAAAATAGTCCTTAATGAGAGGAAAATAAATGGCAGCATATTATTTAAGATCATGCCCATAGATAATCTAATTTTATAGGGATGTCATTTGTTGCTGAATACTAGGAATTATTTTGACATCTTTAATTCTCATTCCTTCTTATATGCTATACATTACTGTAACTCACTATACATAATTTTCTGATATATCTTCTATTAATTGCTACTATAAAAAGCATAGTATTTAAATTATACTTCCTCTCCTTTCACTGATCTGTTAAAATGTTAGTGTGTTCAACATGAGAAAACGTTTTTCTTATATATGTTTATATAAAATAGTATATCTAGAATGTGCACTAGTACAGTGCATATCCTATTATATACATTGTATGTGTACAGGGGTGTGTCTTCAGGAGGTGTGTGTATAGGCGGTGTGGGGGGGGGTGCGCATATATGTGTACAATTATTAAAAAACCTGGGTTTACGTAGACAGTGGTATATTTCTGTGGGCAATTTTAACCATTTATAAGAAAAACTTTATAATCTGGAAATGTCTTGAAGTGGACATCAAGAGGAGATACTTATTATTAACCTCTCCAGGATGTTTCTGGAGCTTACATTAACTATTAGTTTTTGGGGTTTTTTTGTAATTAAAGACATCAGTGTTTCTTTTGGAACTTTGCTAAACTTCCTCCAAATACTATGTATAATTGCAAATTCAGCTAAGTGTTTTAACACATGCCCATGTCTATTTTTAATAGCATTTTAACCAGTGTTTCACTTGGACCCCATATATTCTTCATGCAATTATTGTACTTAAGCACCATGGAGTCATACCTATTCTTGCACCCATTTTCCCCTAACTATCCTTCACCAAAAGGGAGTGCTCCACACTTAAGGCAACACTGAACTGAATACTAATTTTTATATCCACACCATGAAGAAGGTACCAAGAAAACATTTCTAGCAGCATGGGGGCCATCTCAGTGTCAGAGGGAGTGCTCTCCTATGTGAAACTAAACATGCATCTGTCTTTGTGATTTGTTTAAAATTTTTACAGAAGGGAATACCTGAAAAGTTAGGCAGAAAGATTTTGTTTACCCATATGCATTCTGAAGCCATTACATCTCTCAGTTCTTTCAAGCAGAGTTCTTTTCTCCTGAACGATTCGCCTCTGTTGAATGTCACTGTTTTCTTTCCTTGGCACTTACTTATGCTTGGTGCTTCATTCATTCATTGTTGTTGTTATTATTTGCAAGAGTAGCCTCTTAAACCCACATTTTGTCATCATCATAATCAAAACAAATTATATACATTTCCATAACTTAAACCCACTGCCTTTAATGCTAATTTTTCATTCATTCTTTGTTTAGGTTTTTGTTGGCATTTTGCATGCTCGGGCCTTTTTTAGCAAGGGTAATGATAAATGTCCTGTGGCCTCAGGGGAGGGGCTGCCTGAAACGTATTTGGCAATAACCACAGATGTGTGGCTCCAGTTTAAAATCCCTCCAAGAACTATTTTTCACCCTTCAGTTATATTTCTTTAAACAATACAGCAGAAATACAAGGATTTGTAGTCAGATTTGGCATGATGGTTAGCTATTGCTGCCAAATTAATGCTGGTAGCCTTTGAAGCACATCAGTGACCATGGCTATAACACGACCCTGCAAGATCTTCCATGGCAGAAAGAAAGGCATGCAGGCTAAACGTCTTATGTCATTTTGAAATGGAATTTTCACTTAGTTATTTTTACTGTAATAAATAAAGGAATTTTTCAGTGGTGGTGAAACTTTCAGGACCAACTATACTGAAATCAAAGGTAATGTCTTAGACTATTCATGCAAAGATCGGGATCATGTTTTTCTAAGACTGAGACTGTTTGTGTCATTAGAAAAAATACAATTGCAAAACAGAAGAAGGATAATTGCACATATAAATTTGCTTATAAATGTGAAAATTGGTCTTTGTTCATAATTACAACCATTCTTTATGCATCAAACTCCACTTGCTCCTTCGTACTCAAATGGCTTTACCAGCTGAGGTTTTTGACATACTGATGCAAAGTTTGTGAATAATAACTAAAATAAATAAAAATCCATTTCATTTTCCTTTTGTAAATTATCTTCTATTACTTTTTTCATGAAGTCATGTACATGCACAAGGTATTTTTAATGGAATGACAAGGGTAGGACTTCATCACATGTGCCATGATAACTGTTTTCCAACTTGTATCAGGCATTGAGGGTGATCAGAGCTTTACAGCTATGGGTGTATGTGGAACCAAAACTTGCTTTTTTTTATGAATTCTTGTATCATTTGAAAGACACCTAACTGGTGTCAGAGAGAGGAGCAGATATTGATTGGTTCACAAACAAAAAAACTTGATTTTTTTCTCCTAAACTAAAAGATTTGTGTTGGTTAGGTTCTTCCTACCCAAGCATACAAATTATTATGAGCTGAAAGGAAGGACACTGCAGACAAGTGAATTAATTCCTTTAGTGCATTTAATGAACTTTGAATTAGGTTCTGTGGTAACCGAAATGCAAATAGCAGCGCATCTTTTGAGACTGTTCAATAAAAAAAGTTGCAGTTCACTTTGTAGTCAGAACTCCAGACTCCAATCCAGTCTGAAACCTGGTTGGGATAATTTGATCATTTTTCAGACATATATGTTGCTTGTTCTAAAAGTTTGGGGTTTATATAAAATTTGCTGTGTCTACATTAGCAAGTACTATGGTGCAATAGATGAGCAGACTGAGGTGGTGAGAGTAAAAGCCTCTAGATCTACATTGTCACTAAAATGCTACCTAAAATGCACTAAAATGCAATGGGTACAACCATGACAGAATCCTAACTGGATCCCCTTTACAAACAAATGAAAAAGGGTTTATTTATTTCAGAGGCCCTTACATCTTCCTTTTTTTATTTGGTAGAGCACTCTTTACAAATAATAGGAGCCAATTAAATTTATATTATTTATTTTAGTTTTATATTATTTACAAGGAAACTGAGAATCTTGAGGCTGGAACCAAATTTCTTTTAGGATGAAAATTTCCAGTCTTGAGTTTTATATGAAACTAATAACAAAAAGTATTGGTAACGAAGGAGGAAATGTCCCCAGAAGATATATGCATGAATTTGCTTGCAGCCACCATTTACTTGGAACAGAGGCAACAGAAAAAGCAAACCAGGATTTTTTCAAGACTGACTGAAAACCTCTATTACTCTCCACTTCTTCATGCTTACTCTCACATTCACATTTCTTCTTAAAATCTCTGATACTGACACTTTTATGTAGACAGAATTTGCCTTCCCAATGATCACTTTTTCCTTCTTTGCTTCAATCTGTTAAAAATTGCCCCCAACTACATCTCCCTTCCTGCTACACACAATAGGCTCCATATATGTGTAAACTGCTACTGTATTCATATGTAAATTTAAACTTCTTATTTTCCTGCCAGCTTAGTATGACTGGATTCTGACCTCAAGGCCTTCGATACATTTCTCAGTTTTGTCATCTACCTTAAGTGTAACACAAATGCCCTAAGCCAACCCTTGACTTCCATCTTCTGGGGACAGTAGCAGTTAGCTTTGGATTTAAGTGTTTGTTTGGCATGCAGAAGAGTTTAAGATGCTGTTTTATGGCAGATTAGTTCCAAAGGATTGGCAAAATTGGGCATCATCGCCTCCTCGTATCGGTGTTGTACGGAGTGGTACTGTGTTCTCTGGACGCAGAGCATGCTCTATTTTTATTATTTTTAATTTACCATCCTTAGAGTCTTTCATGGTAGGGAAAGGCCACTCCTTTGTCTTCTTTTGAAGCCTTCACTTAAAATCACTTTTTTCCCATGACAGCCTCAGACAACAAGAATGTGCTCTGTAAAGCCCAGCAGTTGCCCAAGAAGCTGCCACCACACAGCAATAATGAGAGTTATTAAAGTTCAGAACATCAGAAGTGAGTGTTTCCAGTTGCAGAATATCACAGTCCTGGCTCATTGCCACCAGCCTGTGCTCAAACTGTTTTCATTTGTGCTAACCAGCAAAAGAATAACAGGCTGTTTATTCCCTTTTTTTTTTTTTTCCTGAGTGAGCAAGTCCTGTCTGTAGGGCTGAATTGAGGTTAAGTACATCTTTACTTTTTATTCTAAAATTTGCAGAAAAGGGATCTGGTAATAAAAGATGAGAAAGAAGAAAGGACTGAGCAGTGCAGTGTTCACATGGATTAAAGGTTTACTTTGGCAAAGTTTGCAAGCACAACATGTACTTGCATCACAGGTGTTTTCCCAAAGCATCTCAGCTGCCTAGACAAGATGTCATGGCAGCAATTCCTCTGTGTGCTCTTTCCTGCTGGAGCAGGGCAAACGTTTTGCTTAACCACAAAACAACTCATGCAGAAAAAAAAAAAAAGGAGAGAGAAAAAAACCATGATGCTGTACTCTCAATTGTTTTCAATTACAAAAGTGATTCTTGGTGCCAGGATTATTCAGATTTAGGCTGTCAGAGTTCATTCTGTCACCACAGAAAACGTAATCCTATAGCTCAAGTCCAAGGCAGAGGGAGAAGATCCACAGTGTGCTCTGAGCTTCAAGCAAATTGCTTTTACCTTTAGCTTTTCCCTTGCACAATGACAGCTGAGCTCCTGCCTATCCTGTCTTTTTTTTAGATCAGACCTGCTGGTAGCATGACCTTCTGGGCAGGGGACTTCTTCTGGCCTGCTCTTGGACAGTGTTCACATTGTTTGGGTCTGACTGACCACTGCAATAGCAATCATAAATAGAAAGATTAGCAAACAATATGTAAAACTGAGGAGAGTATGGGAATTGTTATTGAGGTTCGTCATGTTCAAAATCCTTGAATGCAAATTTGTATGGAAATTTGCATTATTTTGGGCATACTATCTATAATCCCTAGAGGGATTATAAATGTACTGAGGTAGTGGAATGTAAAGTTGCTATATGTTAACTGAAACCAGCACTTTCTTATTTGTTTCTTGCTCTGGAACCTGGAATCAGAGTCAAGCATTCTTCTCTGCTGTTGAATAGAGCTAATTGTAAATACTAGACACATTAATGATTGTTTTCTGAATCTATTCCAGGAATTACATCTATCAACAGTACATGCTTATGCATGAGAGTTTTGTTTGATTAGTGTTCGTAAACTGGTTTAGTGATGCTGGCATAGTTTATCAGTTATTTGCAACTTGTAATCTAATGGTGAAGCAGTCCTACATGAGTAGTGAGATAGTTATTTTCTGTGAAATTTTCACTGCTTAGTACTTTAATTAATAGGAGTTTCCTGACAAGTGAGAGATAGTTTGGGGCATAAACTTTCATGAAACAATGCAGGAAAATGCAACAATGGTTAATAACCAAGACTGAGAGACAGAATGCCTTTGTAGAAAGTCAATATTAATATTTTAAAGGATTTGGAATATTTTAATGTATTATTATCATGCTGTGATCCACAAAGAGTATATTAGGCGATGGGAAATTAATTACTATCACCATCTTTACTCTTTAGGATGTGTTTGTGTATAATAAACTTATCCAAATCCTACAGACAGCAACTTTAACACACGCAGTCATAGCAATTTATACAGGGGATGGTGGAAGTTGCTGATATTAGATGAAAGGTTTGATTTGCCCCATAGAGTTCTATTCCCGTAGAATACAAACTTGAATGCAAACTCTGCCAGCAGCTATGTGTCCCATCCTGTAAAAGGTCATGGAGACCTTCATCAGAGATGTACTTAGGGATCTCTTAGCACAGGGGGGCTGAGATGAATCTAGTCAAGTAACACCGGCAGATCTTGACTATGCTCTGTGGTCATTGTAAAAAGTCATTGGAAGTTCCAGTCCTTGTATTTACAGACTTAGAAATTTGTACAATTAATTAGTCCCTTAAACTGCAAAGATACATGAAACTTTACCCTGTGAAGTTGCCCTACTGCCTTCAGAGATTTAGTGTCATTAGAAAAGATGATAGCAGTGCACGTGCTCATGTTATTAGAAACTTCAGCCTTTAATGAATAGTGTATGGAAGCCCTGTAGTGGTGTAAAATTTCATGTCATTATACGTTCAATGCATTACAGATAACACATAATTTCGATGTCAAGGGAAAATAGTGGTTTGGTATTAGTTTCAGCCCTTTAAATTCTTACTCGCAACCTTAAAGAAGTGAAGTTTATATATATATATGAAGAATAAATGAGAGACTGGAAATTCCTTCACTTACATGTTGCAGTAATGTTTTGTATGTTTGTGGGGAACTAGAACTCCAGTCCATAATTCCTTTTATTTAAGCAACAATTCAACAACACTGTTCAAAGTGCTGCTTGTGCAAGATGCGTATGAAGAAAGGTAGTTTCAAAAGAAAGGGATTTGTGGTGCTGACCAGGCAGTACAACTTTGTCTTGAAATTTAAAGATAAAAAGAAAGGATGGCACATAAGCATGTTTCGTTTTAAAGTGGCAAAACCCGGAAACTCTACACCAGGAAACTGTAAACAGTTCTCCTGCAACATAAGGGAGTGTCAGTCAACCATCTAGCTTCTAGGACAAGGCAGCTGTGGTACCTCTTCTCATGAGACATGAAACAACAGAAGAGCTGGCAATGGAAAGACTATGAACACTCATCAGCTTATCTGCACTGGGGAAATATCCTCTGTGCTTTGGCATCTTGCCCCCGAGATTGCTGGCCAAATGTGAGACGATTTACCATTAGAGTGAGGCTGTCTGCCAGATGGATAAGCCCCTACAAACCGAGTTCAGACTTTCTGACGTCTCCCACTTCTGCTTGCACGTATCTAAGAGCTGTGGCTGGGACCTTGTCAAAGGATCCATTAATGGGAAATGGAACATGGAGAGTGTAACTGGTACTTAGGGAGAAGCATGCAATGCCTGAATGTCCACTCTGACTCCTGCACAGGATTGCAACACGGCACATGCAGTATCTGCAAGGCCTTCTGTACTCTTGTGGACTTGACCCCAAACTAATTGCTGCCTAATCTGCAAGAGTATGGAAGCTTTGAAGTATTGTTTTGAAGCCTAGAAATAACGTTTTGAAGTACTGTATATTCTATTCAATATAAGGAACAATAAATTATTCTTACGGAGTGTTAATACAATATCATGCATGCACATACATGTGTATAAACATGTACATATATAAGTAATTTTGGCGATTGTTTTAGGGGTTTTTTTAGTTTATTTTTTATAAATTATTTACAATTATTTGTTCAGGTCAGTTTTCAAAGCAAGTAGAAGGTGAAAATAAAACCAATCTCCTTCCCTCCTAGTACAAGAAAGTACTTTGGAATCACGCACATAAAGACACCCTTTATTTTTAAAGCTATGTCCTCTTTGAAATGAGCACAAAAAACCAACTGCATAATACTGATTTTCTCTTTCCAGAAGGAAGAGCTGACGCTCCTGGGATTGCAGCCTGTGATAAGGCTATTATAAACCTGAGGCTTAAATCACAAAGCCACTAGTATGCTTTAATCTGTTATGAAGCTGTACCATCCTGATGGATGGCTAGTAGCTTGCAATGAGACTTAATATGATACAACTTCTTCTAACATCAGGTGGCATCCCTCCTACATTATTGTATGGAAGTTTTAGGGGGTACACCAATGGTTCTTGCTTCCTGTATCCTTCTGTCTTGAGAGAAGGGAGAGACAGATTTGAGGAGGTGGACTGTTGAGGAGTGGTTCTCCTCTCCCCTGGAAAGAGCTGGAGAGGGGACAGCCTTGACCCGGAGGCCAGGGCTGACATCACTTCTGTGACAGCTCTGAGGCACTGTTTTCTTACAGATGCTCCTGCCTGTTCTGGCGCTGGTCTGTCCACTGAAGGACAACAGGTTGAGACCAGGATTAAAGCCTCATTTCTTTTCTTCTGGCTGATTGCTAGACTGGATCACTGGCACTCTGAGTGCAATTTAAGCAGTTTGGTGTTTGACACTCAGTTGTACCTTGAGGTGCAAGTTTTCAGTTTGTGTGCAATTAACTTTCTTGAGAACAAGAAGTCTCAAGTGAAACTAATTTTAATGGGATGTACATTTGCAATGGGCATTGAGATTTCTGTGCATCCAGGCTCTGAGGTTGTTCCATTGGCGTTGTTTTAAAGGCTAACACAAATTCAAGGCTCTATGGGCATGTTTCTTCTGGTATTCAAAATGGAGAGAGTGTCTTTCACTGTAATGGAAAACAAATAACGTGTCAACCCAATACTGAAAGGCATACAACCAAGGCTTCTATACACAAAGCGCTCAATCTGTAATTGCATGAGAAAACAAGACATGTATCTGCACTCGGGTTTTTAGGATAAAACCCTCATGTTTTAGAACCGTATCTTGGCATACACAGATGCTATTATTTTGATTATTTTATAAAGAATTTAGGACCAAGATTGAAGTAAAATTTGAGCAAAGTATTAAATTGGTCTGTATCCTTAATCAGTTAGATATTTAAAGAAACGTATCTCCCACCAGGCATATGATCTTTTCCAAATGCTGCAGAGTCGTGCAATAGAATGAAAAAACTCTAAAGATTGAAGCCTGAAGAAGACCAAAAAAATAAATATTTCCACCTGATTCCCCTGTGAAAAAAAGTGAAATGTCATTGTTCTCACTACCAGTCACGGTCTTTTTCTAAAGCTTTTAAAGACTGAGATAAGTTACCTTAGGTAAAAATTTAGATTTGACCACTAATATTAAACTACAGCTGCAGAGAGCAGGCCTTCAGGCATTTCACAGCTACTTCTGCACCAGACCACCACAACTGACATTGCTTTAAAATGTCAATATAGAGAAGTTTAGCTTCATATTCTGTTTATTTAAAATATAAACAGAAATGTTTGTTAGATTTTGGATTGGGCTTTTTTTTTTTACATTAGCATTAAACCAAAGATTATCCAACATATTATCAGTGCTAAAGGGGAACAGCAGAGAGGATACATTGCACCAAACTCTGTCTTCTAATGTCACTAAGTATAGCAAAGTGTACAGGATCTGTGAAAATAAGTTCAATCTTACTTGCACTCACCATAACAAGCTCTTGGAGGATGACAAAATCATTAAGAATAAAGAATATCCTTGGAAACTTCAGAACTGTAGACCTGGAAGTTGTACCGCATTACTGTTACTGTAAAGTTTTTGCCCTTACAGCTACCACAGACTTATCCAATACCCATCATGTTTAACATCAACTGAAGTGCCTATTGCCTAATTTAACCCAAGATATTTGACCACAAGTAAAACCATCCACAGGTCAGCCCATGCTGAGACTCTGTGGGGTGTTAGAACTGCTGTAGGTCTCACTGCAAGACTAGACTTTACGTGGACAGACTTTTCCTTGGAGCCTTTGAAGCAAATGCAGCTGCTGCTGCAAAGGAGTGGAGAGAAAATAAAAAGTGGGAAATCAGAGAAATTTAGGCACTGGTGACTACGTATTATTTGGAGCTTTGTATCACAAGCACTCAAGGAAAGTACAAGCTGTATTTTAGTACTGACTGCACTGAATCAATCAGAAGGGTAAACATACTGCCAGTGTAGCATAGCCCAAGGGGACCAAGTGGTCCCTGAGCACCACTGCTATCCCCTCCGCCTTCTCTAGAAACCTGGCTTTACTTCTTGGCACATCATTCCCAAGGGCATACTTTGGCATCCTAGTGTAGGTGAACTTTACTGATCAGTATATGAAGGCAATTCTCTACAAATGACCAATTCTAAATCTCTCATGCATGACTGTTACAGTAACATTTTAAAAATATGATCTCACATTTTCTGAAGTAGGGTTTTTTTTCATTTTACTTGGTGGTGGTATCTTAAAAGTTTGTAGAATAAACAAAAACTTCCTTATTCCTGAAAACTGTTTTCAAGTTTGGAGGCAGGCCAAGAAAGGAAAGAATTCCATTTTCTATGACATTCAAAAATATCTGGAAGTCTGTGTTTATATGAATATCTGTTATCTCTACAAATGTAATTTTTATCTTTTCTATCAAAAAGCTGGTAACTCCAGAACGGTCCTAGATAAGACCCCAGGGAGGACTTAACAATAAAAGAGGATCCATGGAAAAGAGAAATTTGCTATTTGTGCAGCCCTTGTGTTTGGCTGGTGCTGCAATGAGAGGGAGGAAATCTTCGGTCTCTGTGTGCAGCCAGTGGGACAAGCTATGTGCTAGTGGGGCCACAGGGAAACTGCCTTCCTCTTGTGCCAGAGAATACATTATCATTGAAACAATGGAAAACAAAGGATTCTCTTGTTTCAAACTATCTTCACTGCCCCAGAGGAGGAAGGTTTTATGGCTTGCCAAGAGTGGTAAACTTTCACCTGAATGGGGAAATGGCACGGATCTCTCCAGCAAGGGAGAAGTTGCTGGAGGGTGGGTGGCTGCAGCAGAGAAAGAGCTATGTTTCTGCATGCCACACATCAGTACTGTGGGGTTTATCACTTGAAACAATCTGTAGTACATGCTTTTGTCTTGAGATTTCAAAAAGTATTCACACCAATATAACCACAGTGAAATAATCTGAGTTATATTATCTTGAGCTGTGACTGAATCTGACCCCAGTGTGTTTTGCTTCCAAGTAGGAAAGGCATAGGAATGACTAAGTACACAAGAGTTCTTGTGAATTATATTTAAAATCAAAGATTCTACTTCTACATAGCAACTTACATATGGTGTTTTGCAGACATATGGCTCATTCTTCATGTGTCATATAATGAAAAATGTGGCTTGTAATTCTGCTGTGGAGCAAGATGTTTGTGATTATAAATACAGATTACATCATTTGGGGTTTTTTAATAAAGTAATTGTGAGCTATCAGAATATTTTCCATTTAGGGATGGCAACAGGATTATGTTTTACATTATATATATATATAACTGTGTATGTGTACATGTACGTATATATAAGTACATAGCATTCTCAGACAGCAAAATGTGGGTGGCTCTTTCTGAATCCCAAGAGCAGAATGTGTATCCTGAAAAGCAGATTTGAGGAGGAGATGATTGGTACCTAGGCTTTGTAAGGCTGGAAAACTGCACCAGCAGTGCAATAGGTTGGAAAAGAAATATCCATAAGGAACAAGTTCTCTAAACTATTGCAGCAGCTCTGTAGCCTTCTTAGTGACAGGTAGGATATCATGGATTTCCACATGCCACCCTGAAGCTCAAATGAGCCCAGATGATGGCTAATGAAACTAATCCTGTTTTCCTGGAAAAGCCTGTTCCAGGACCACTCAATGCTGCTGATATTGGTGTCAGGAGGATCATGAAGTAGTAAATAGCTAGTTGAGAGCTTAACAAAGTTTCACATGCTGCAGAAGGGCTGCTTTGGAGGCTGTCACAACCCACTGGTATGGGGTATGATATTCTTTCTAAGTCCTCCTCAGGCTGAACAAAGATATGTGTCAAAGAACTCTCATGCTTTTATTATATAGTTGCCTTAGATTTGGGAACTAGCCCACTATTTAGACACTTAAGGCGTTGCTTAACAAGCCCTTAAATTTTAACACTTCTCAAAAGCAGTGGCTAATATGCCCTTAATTTTTACTCTATACTTTAATAAGTTCTCAACTCCCACAACACAGTACTTGAAGGTGCTGACTACCAAGCCACAATACACCACTTCTCAAAGGTGCTGGCATAAGCATCTTTTCAAAGATACTGGCACAAAACATAACACACTTCCACAAGTTCCCCACTCTAGCAACAAACTTCAGCATGGAGTCTGGGGTAGAATACAATAGCTGTTCTTTCCACAGGCAAAGCAAGGAAGGACAGAAATAAAGACAGACGAGAAAGAAAGAGAACAAAAATATCACCAGTCCTTACATGCTGCATTGGTCCTGCCACATGGATGGACAGTCCAGAGCTGGGGTAAACAATGAGAGTGAAAAAGAAAGGGAAAAGAGCACAAGGGGGCCCGATCCACTTCCTTTTACAGTTAACTTGGTGCATACTTCTTATGTAAACTAGATTTTTCCTGCTGTTTTGTTTGCACATGTGCAGACAGCCCCTTTGAGCCTTTCTCCAGGAGGAGAGTAGTGGGGCAGGTGGACTGAGCATGAGTCTCAAGGTGGAGCAGGATGTTGATCCAGGATGGGTCTGCCCCACCTCGCCAGGACCCTCTCTTCCAATCACACCTTTCCTGTCCTAACAGTCAGAATGTTTGAGACAAAACATGCTTGTGTCTGGTCCTTCACAGAGGCTGAAAGGATCGTAGGACATGGTGAGCGAAGAAAGGTTAGTAGGGCTCAGAACTCCCGAGCCTGTCTAAAGACACCAGAATTCTCACAGGAGAGACATCTGCTGTATCTCATCATCTGGAGCTGCTCAAGAAACCCCAGAGGAGCTTCAGAGATTTGGCAAAAAAGGTTGATAAGATGCAGCCAGGCACATTAGGGCTGGAATGCAGTGCTTGGCTCTGGAGATGGGGAAAGGAATCAGATAGTAAATATGTATCTTCAGATACACATCGCCTCTTTCTCTTTGTTGAATGATTCAAGTAGTCACTACCCTGGAAACGGTCAGCATCATGTTAATTACCTTTCTCCTTTTCTTGCGGGTAAAACGTGAACTTGCAAGTGGTTTGATTACTCTATTAACAACAAGTGTTACAATCCATGCAAATGAGCTTCAATGTGAGCTACTGATTCCAGTGCTATGGGAGTTACAGGAGTATCCTAAAAAAGTAGGCACCAACTGGACTTAAATCCTGTTTCCAAGGGTCGCAACTCAGCCAGTTAAATACAATATGTCCCTCTAAATAAACTACTGAAAAATGTTAAGACCAAGCCGTAAGGCTGAAGTAATTTGATGTCCTTTTCAACCATATTTTTGATAAAATCCTTTGTAACTTTGGTCATTAAACATTGTCTTCACACCGTTTAGGTGGGCCCAAGGTGAAATCAAAACACAAAAAACCTCAGGCTAAAGCAAATCCAGGGTAGTAGTTCTGTTGCTTTTCACAAAGTCAATCAGTTTAATACTTTTTCTCCAAACCAGGGCAAAATCTACAGGTGAGATGACATTGAGTATAGACTTGCATTATCATTCATATTTTATTTTAAAAGCAATTTTTAAAGTATCTTTTAAATCTCGTTGTTGTGGGCAGTACATTTAAAACTGCCTGTGCAGAATTGCCGGAAACAAATTACCATCTTACGTTTCATATATTTAGGTTTAATTAAATTATTTCAACAGCCATGAATCCCTTTGCAAGAAATCAAAAAGAAGCTAAGAACTACTTAGAAATGGAAAAGATTTCTTTTTCTAGCACCAAGAAATAGCTTGACAAATTACATTTAATAGCAAATTTAAAATAGTAACAAAAGGATAAAAACAGAACAATAAAAAGAAAGATGATTTTGTTATACTTTCAGTGGACATTTTTTAACAAGTTTGTGTTTGGTTCCTGTTGGTCTGTAGTAATAAGTGAATCAGTATTAGAATCATGGCTTGAGTGATCAAACAAGAAGGACTGGAAAAGTTCTTTGGCAGAGATCCATCTACACAGGAACTTGGCCTGCATACAGAGAAAATATACTAAAGATGTATAAATTACCCAGGTTGGGATAGTGCTGGTCAAAACCGTCTGTACTGGAGTCATGTGGGAAAGAAAGTCTAGACACCATAGATTAACTTACTTCAACTAAAACCATGCAAACTAGAAATTAGCTAAAACCACATTTGCACAAGTACGCATAGAGAAGTTTCTAACCAGCTATGTTAACTAGATGTTCAAACAGAGCAACCAAAGAAATTCAGCCAGTTTGATTTATTGGTAAAGCTTACATACAATTTTAGTTATAATTATGTGTTTTTTTCAAGCAACCAATTAATTAAGCCTACCAGAGAGGGAAAATCAGTCCACATTTTATTACAGAAAGTAACTTGCAGCCAAGGGTTAATTGTTGTAGTCCTACATTTTCATTGCTGCAAACAAACTTTATCAAAAGAGAATCCAAATTCCTAATTATTTGCACACAAGGCCAAATCAAAATAATGTAATTTATTCGAAAATTTTAACCAAGGGCAGGCTTTTTTCCTGGGGAGAAAAAGTCAAGAGTAGAAAAGGAGCAATGCAGGATTGTTCAGTCATTCTTGGGAAAGATAAGGAACTGTATCTGGAGCTACTGTCGCTTGTGGAAGGCAAGAGAAATTGGGGAACTGATATTGAGATGGGTTTTATGCAATATATAATATATAATGATATATTACATATAAATGCATAATATATTATCTCTATGCGTCTAAGAGATTTGGATTTAACTTCCCTAGTTGTATCCATTTGATGGTTGTGGACAGAGTCTGGGCATTGCAGATAGTCAGGTCATGAGTGCTTTTTGGACCTACGTGCTCAGTCCCAAGCAGAGTGCAGATTTCAAGAGGTCTACAGATACTGCCATGGAGAAAAGCTGCTCAGGTGACACACAGAGTACACGGACAAGAGAGTGAGAACTCCCAAATCTTTTCAAAACTCCTGCAGGTCTTTCTGTGATCTGTGTTTGCCCAGGAAAACACTTACCTGGACAGTCAGAAGCTGGCTTGCGTTTGAATATTCTCAGAGAACTTTTTATGGACAGCAAGGAATGAAACAGCTTGGTCAGCTGCCAGTGTGCAAGTACTGTAGATGGGAGCTGTGCCAACTTTAGCTGCATTACAAGGTAGTTATTTAGGAAGATTACAACAACTTTTCCAGGTCCCATCTGTTTGCTTCCTTCTAGGTCAAGCCATCTCCCCCTGCCCTCAGCATGCAGGCACATCGAAGAGTACACGTGAGACACTCAGACTTTCCTTCACAGTCTCACCTCCTGCCATCAGTGGTGATGCTACTCACTGCTGCATCTCCTCTTCTGGAAACCTCTCTGGTCACTTTCTTCTTTCCCAGGCAGCGCTTTTTGTGTGTGCCTCGTGTACCCCCCCCAGTTGAGCTACTCCTGCAAGCCCTTTCTGCCCTGGGACCTGGCACCCAGCAAGAGATGCACAGCCACCTGCTCAGCTGCAACAGCTTCTAAATATATAAAACATCTTCTATGATACCTTTTAAATCACATTCCTTATGTATGATACATGAAGGGACAAGACCCACCAGCAGAGATGTGAGCTGTAAGGTTTTATTCAGAAGCATCAGTATATATATATATATCTACTCCTAAGAGCTTTTTTTTTTTGTTACAACATACAGGCTTAATCACAGTTCTACAATAAATCAGTCCTCTTGACATCTTCTAATGTTCTCTCTAAAGCCATGGCTAGTAGAGCACGAAGTGTGTATTGTGCCAAGTTTCTTCATGGACTAGTGGAGATGGTGTGCTGTTCTATGTTGACATAGAAACTCATTTGTCCAGTTCTGTCTCAGGTACACACTGTCCAGGGAGATGCTGTTGCTGCTGCCGGCGCTGCTGCTGTTGCGTTCTGTTTAACTCTTTCCTTACACCAACACCTGTTACCCCAACACTTACGCCTTTCAAAAACTTTCCCCCCCGTGCTGGCAGATGTCACTGGGCACACTGAATCTCTGGCTCTGGATGTGCCTTGGATTAGGTGACTTTCAAAAAATAACATGCTATGTGAAAAATTACTTCTTTCACTGTAAAACACAGTGGAGCAGATGTTTCTTTTTGACCATTTTCCAGCTAAACTGCCCTCCAAAAACAGAAATATAACTGTTTACTTGTCTACATGACATTTTAATTGAGAGGTTTTACTAACCACCATAATGGATGCACCAAATTCTGAGCTAAAGTCTGGAAAAGAACTACAGTAATGCCTGTTTTGAGTGGACAACGAATATACGAGGGGAAAAAAAGAGGGAAGTAGGTATGTATCTATAAGGCATGGCATGGTCTTTCAGAAGGCAGCAGAGAAACAGATTCCTCCAGTATTTTTCTATATTTAAAAACCAAGGGCCAAAAAACCCCACCTACAACAGGATTTTTCTGAAAAGAAGTGACTTATCTCCCTATACTGCTACTGAAAGTAAGAACTGGCATCAGTTAAATTAGACATTATATATATGTGGTATAGATGCTTCAGTTGTGATAATGTATGCTGAGGCTAAGAAGGTTTTCCTGAAAAGTCAGCCAAGAAACAAAATACACTTAAGAATACAGATAGTGTTTTACTAGGGAAATACTTAAAATAGTGTGAACCTTAAGTGTTTAGTTTAGCATCCTTGAATGAAATGTTTGTTCAACTGGAAATGAAACATTTGTGTGAAGGTTTTTCATAGAAGACATTGAGTGTTTTCAGTTGAAGTCGGTTGAGGTCTGAGAACCTAACTTACACAGTACTTTGAAGTGTTCAGTGCAAGAAATCTTAGACTTGTTTTTTTTAAGTGCATGAATTTTCAAGATGTCCAGGTCTTCAAGTTAAGCAGTTGGAAAACACAAAGTGCACAGCTGGCAGATATGATTATCCAGTTGGTTTTCTAGCCAGCTGTAACTCAGCTCCCCTTCCAGTCTCCTCCTGCCCCTCCTGCACGTCAGTCAGTGTGGCACTATCCACCCCAGCAGTATCACAGTATTCAGCGACATTAACCACTGCCGTTCATCCCGTTCAGCACTGGTTTCTCCCTGTGCCCTGGCAGCACCTGCTCCCCTGATGAGCACCCACCATGAGCCATCCAGAGTTGATGAATTGTGCTGGTTGGTTCCTGGGCTTTTCTCTACTCGTCAAAATGAGCTCAGCAAGAACCTGGGCCTTGGTATCCATCAGCCCTTTTGCTCACAGAGAGCAGCACCATGTTATGAGGGACAACCACAGCACATAATTCATTTCACCGTTTGCTTGAACTTCATTTCTGATTTGTATCAGTCCTTGGCCTGCGGTGATTTACTGGGAGGATAATCAAGAACTCTTTTTCTTTGATTGCTCATTTTCCTCCAGTTCATGTCTATTTGCTGTATGTATGTGCACATATATAGTTATTTAGCTTAAATTGTTCTCACATGTTCCTATGAGATCACAGTGTATTTATAGAAAGTAACTATATTGCTTCTCAGGCTTTATTTTAGTAGCCTTAATGCAGTGTCTTCCAGTCTGTGTCATAAGACATATATTTCTGGTTTTATGATTTTTTAAAATTTGAAATTATCTTGCTCTAACAGGAAATTTCTGCTAACACACTGCTAATACAATCACGCTAATACTTATTTATTTCTGTCCAAAATATCTTGGTTGAAATAGAATGGGCTCCACTCAGATTTTTCCACAGCTGTATTAGAGTGGTTTAGTTATCCTGTGATCAATTAATATCCGAAGTCTTTTCTCTTCTTCTGCCTTTAGTTTGCTGAGTTCCAAGCTCAAGACAAAAATTCTTGCTCTCAGTTCCAGAGCACGTGTTTTTGCCAAATTTTGTCCTGTTTCTATTTGCAATTTATAAACTCTTCTTTATCCTCCTTATATTAATTACATCTTCTTCTTTTAGGGTACCATCGTATTTAGTTAATCTCCTCTAGCTCTTTGTGGCAAAATCACTAATGAAAATGTTAAATTATGTTAGTTCCAAGAACAGTTCTGGAAGAACTGAATAAATTATCTTGCTCAAGATGGATATTTGTATTTTGTTACAATAGAAGCACTTGGGGACCTGATATTGCATCTTAGCAATACTTAAATATTTCTGGAAGGAGAGACTTATCTTGGATTATATAATGCTTGCTGATTGCTTTAGAGGTAAGATTTTGCCCCTAAAATCATTAATAAGTATTTTCTGATAATAAAAAATTATAAAATCACAATGTGGGAGGTTTGAGCAATTTGAGACTATGTTGGAGTCATAAAGCAAGACTGACATCAATCATTAACAAAAATGTCATTTGTAGTGGAAATCTGCCATTCTTGTAAGTTAGTTTAGATCCTGCATTTTTCCAGCACTGTTTAGTGCATGCAATGGGTTTCTAACGATCATTAAAAATTCACTCTTTTGATAATTTAATTGGGTTTGAATTTCAGGATTTAGGTCAGTTGAAATTTCTAAGTTAGCTTAAAATATAAGGAGACGGAATTCATGAGAATTTCATCTGAATTCTGGACAATGAAAGTGTGTTCTCCTTCCCCTTTGTGAACAAAAATGCACAGTAAAAGGAAACAGTTTTAACATGTCTTTCTTCACACAGTTTTAAGTTAGTAGTCACCTAACTTATTAGGTGTCACAGAAATCGATTTTGCAAAAACTGAACTGCATCCTCTTAAAAGAGAGGAGGAGTGGATGATGCGCATCAGTGACGTATCATTTATCTTTATAAGCAATTAATAAACCACAAGAAAATAAGGGGTTCTTTATATCAGAAAATCATCAATGTACTTTAAAGTATTAAAGACATATGTCAGTCTAGCTAAGTGGGTCAATAAAGACCAAGCTCAAAACTGAATTATTATATCTACCTTTGAAGAAAACAGTAATATGTGAGCTACCTATTTTGGCTATTTCTAAAGGATGAGCTCTCCTTAGTAATCTTTTTTGTTCCAATTCACTATTTAAATCTTGGCTATTATTTTGTTTTCTGGGAGTTACAATAACATTTGCATGAACCATCATGTAAGTTCAAAGATCTTGTCATGAGAAAGAGGAGAATTTCTCAAACCCTTTATATTTGATTAGTCTGTCAGTGCCTTGGGTCAGCTGGCACCCTTGTGCACAACAAGTCTGTTAGAGTCCAGTTACGGAGACCCTTCAGTAAAAAGTCTGCTGGATTGGAGGGCAGTTCAGAGTGACATGGAAAGAGAAAGACCCCCTCCCAAGTCTCCACACCTTTAATCGGTTTGTTGGTGCTTCAGGGAAGATTCAGGGACACATGCCAACAGCGTAAGAGAGACCCCCTCCCAGGTCTCCACAGCCAAGTATGTTATCTACTGCTGGCAACTCGTAGCCCCCTTGAAGGACTCACACATAACAATTTACGGAACACTTTTTATAGTGTTCCGCAACTTAACAATAGAAAATTGTTAAGGCTAAGGTTTGAAGATTGAAGGTGATAGCATCTGGCTGAAAAAATCTATTCAAAGCAATATACTAACAAGCTCTAATCACTAAAAAGGCAACTCGAGCTAATCTATCTGTGCACAAACTACGGTTCTTACCCCATTGACATCCCTATGGCGGAGAAGATATATTCAGTTTGTCAACTGATGCCAGAAGCATCAATGGAGTCTTCCCTATCTTCTCCCTATTTTTAACTTATTTTTATACTAATTTTTATGTTTATTTGGAGCTTGAGTGACCAGTCATATAGCATGTTCAGTAGGGGGTGGTTGTACTTTGGAGGCAGGTAACATCAGTATCACATCTGAGGTAACCTTTGAGAATGGGGGTGGGTGTCTGTGATCTCACTGTGGTTGCTGGTTCAACAGCAAGAAATCTTTTTCCTCCCTTAGTTGACAGGTACTATGTGGCTTATCAGGTACAAGGTATAACCTAGTATCCCCTTTTGCAAGGATTTCAACAGAACCTGACTGTGGTGTTTCCACTTCACTCCACCCTCCATTTAGGCCCCCTTAGCACAGATTGTGTGAGGGAAGTCGAGCATGCTGACCACATTCCATCCAGAGAGTAGCAACAGCAATTTATCCCTAGAATTTTAAATATTGTTATAACTATGTCTGTAACTTTCCACTGCTCCATCCTCCATTTTCATCCCCCCTTAGCAGGTGTACTGACTGCAATTTTTGTAACTTTTTTTTTCTTTAATTTTACCCCTGATCTGTACATTGCTTTGATGGCAACTAACAACCCTTACTGTAACATATTTCGGAATGTCAAATAGACGTTACTGGCACCAAAAGATGTAAAACATAACATCTTTGTATTACATTTTCTCTAACTTGTTAGATATTAGGAAGAAATTTTTTACTGCGAGGATGGTGACCCACTGGAACAAGTTGCCCAGAGAAGCTGTGGCTGCCACATCCCTGAAGCGTTCAAAGCCAGGTTGGATGGGGCTCTGGTCTAGTGGAAGGTGTCCCTGCCCATGGCAGGGCAGTTGGAACCAGATGATCTTTATGGTCCCTTCAAAACCAAACCATTCTGTGATTCTAAGATTTGTAGTGTTCAAAATGGTTATTAGAACAGCAATAATCAAAGAACAAAATACAGTGTAGCGGTCTTATAGTAGAGATGTAAAAATACTTGATAGTTGAGTGAATTGATCTGGCTGATGTACTCATTAATTGAGTAATACTTTAATTTTTACATGTTTTAAGATAATGGACTCTTCTATTTTCTTTTAACCTCCACTGTACAAAGAAAATTAACAAAGAAAAAATGGCCCAATCAGAAATTGGAAAGATCAGAAATTCATAAGCAGAATTTTCCAGGTATTCTATGGAATATCACAGTAGATCTAAACAAGGGATAAGAATGTTCCATTAATTCTGGGAACTGACTAAAAACCAGTTTACCTTTGAAGGGTGATCTATTAGTAAACTTAGACAGTTTCTTACTATGATTGAGGATTTAATAAAATCTTATCTCCTGTGAAATTCTTCATAAGACATTTTGAGGTGTCATTCTTTGACAGCTGTATCCTGCAAAAGAAGGTGCACAGCCAGGTAATGGAAAGGATTACACACATCAGCCACCACAGCAGCCAAGGACTAGCCTCAGGGATCCAAAATTCCCTTCTGAAGGTCCCTGAGAAGCCAGGTTTCAAGCCTCCAGGAAATTATATTTTCTTCAAGATCTAGCTTGAGTTAAATCAAACTAAATTCAACTCTTTTTTAGCGAAGTGGCTCTTCCAGATGCTCGGTAGAGTAATCATTCTTAAATTTGTTGCTAATGAGTAATGTTTGTTTGCAGTGTCTGGACCTCACCTGGGAATAATTGCCATAACATTGGGGAACTGCTCTACTGGGGAGCCACAAATCCCTCTCTTGGGTTCAGTGAAAACATGATGAAGAAGAGGCAATCCAGTGAAGCATTTCAGGCCCAATTTTTTTTAGATATTTTTGTCTGTTTCTGTCCCTGTGTTCACATTTGTGTTTGAATTCTGAATCTAGTATAGCACAATGTTATTCTTTATTTGAATTCCAGTTACATCATAGAATCATAGAATGGCTCGGGTTGGAAAGAACTTTTATAGGCTCATCTAGCCATGAGCAGGGACATCTTCAACTAGATCAGAGCTTCACCCAACCTGGCCTTGACATCCAGAAGAATCAACTATACCCATAAGCTAAGACAGCAGTAGGGACAGTGCCTGTCCCAGAAAATAAACTCCATAAGATGAGATTCTTGTAATATCTCAAAAAGATGTATTTCATCCCATATGGTCCTCTTACACCTTGATACTTATAACCTAAATGTTTACATGAGGATGCAAGTTCCAAGAACATAACACAAGCTGCATTCCTACGAAGACTTGTTCTGTATCATGTTAAGAAGTACCCATCAGCTCTCAAAATAGCACAAAAAATTACATGTCACACAAAATAAAGTGACTTGTACACAGGTACAGAGAAAATCAAGGGTAGAGCCAGGAAAATGTCAAATTAGGAAAAAAAGAGGGATTCTTAACTTGTGCTGTCTCCACTCCTTGCCCTGAGCAGGCAGAACATTTTTATATCCACAAACCTCTACAAGGTTGAGTAAGGGAGATAACCCCTCAGTAAATTAGGAGTTTGTATCAACATCAAAGGCGATAAAAACAATAGTTTCTCCTATTTTGGTAGTCCGGGAAAAAGAACAGTCTTTCAGCACCAAAACCAGTAAGTATTGGTGGCAGTGTGCAAACATGCAGAGCTATGGAAATGCAAGTTTTTTATTCCTGAAATAGAGAAGACAACTGTCTGTTTGAAAATAGGGGAGAAATTGATGCACATGGATGTAATCTGGGGAAATATTTCACAGTAATCTAATCTAGAACTAATTTAAAAACACCACAAAAAAAACCCTCACACCAAGAAAAAGGTTTGTTCATGGGTCATCACAGGAGTGCAGCAGCAAACATTCCCTTTCCTGTAGACTCTCTGCTAAAGCACTCAAAGACACTGTAGGTGATTAATCATGGTCTTGTTTTAAAGAAGAATGAGGCTCAGCAGCACAGTCTTTGTGCACGTGGTGCTCAGTGAACCCAGCAGCAAAGGTGATATGGGTAGAAGAGATAATACCATAATTTTCCAATTCTTTTTCACTTGCAGAATCCTAAGTGTCTCCTAAGCAATAGGTATTTGAGCAGACCTACTCTCTAAGATAAGCACACACATAAAGGTCAGGAATTAGGCCTCATACTTTTCTCAGCATTGAGATCTTGATTTCATCTCACCACCTCTGCTTTATTTCATCTCACCACCTCTGCTTTTATCTTCTTCACTATCAGCTCATTGCAGCAGTGAATGCAAAGATGAAAATACCATTGCAACTTCAGTCATTAGTTGCATATAGTGATAAGTATAAAAATTTTTGACAAAATTCTGTCGGTTGCAGTTGTGTCTTGTGATGCAAAAACTGGTCTATATCAGATCCAAGTCTTCTGTGACACTGGCAGTGCTTTCACAACCTGAAGAGCTGCCACAAAATCACTTATCTACATTAAAAGCCATATCCATCTAATAGCTATTCCCATCTAAAATCCATTCCCATCTTTGAGATAAAGTTTTCTTTCTGTCTGATTTTTCATCAAGCAAAAAGCTTAACCATGGCATGTTAGAAATACAGAATTTAGTTTAGTTCAGATCTTGTGTTTAAACTTAATTCACTTCAGAAGAGCTTGCTTATTTGGGTTAAGTTCTCCAATTTGAAAAGATAATCAGTTCCTTCTGTCTGAGGCAAATGAGAAAATCTCATGCTCTGTCTGAGAAAAAAAGATTATGAACTACCTCACACCTCAGATGAGATTGCACAAGCACATATTACACACATCTGCTAACTTTGTAATACACTGTTGTAGAAAATTCAGACATTAAAAAGGATTTTCTTATTTTGCAAAAGAAATTGGTATGTCTGTGCACTGAACAAAACAAAAAAGAGCAGTATGGTTGCTCTTTATTTCATAATATAAAGAAGTTTGTGCTTAATTTAAAGCACTTGCTTGGAGTTTAACCCTCAGATGACCAACTTTCTGAAGGGTGGGCCAGATCCATTGAGAAAGAGATCATTTACATGCTGAAATTCTATTCNTTCCAGGTCCATTCAATACTGCCTCTTTAAATTTTAAAGAGCTGCTTCTCATGTCAGACTTTCAAAAGGAAGGAGCTAGGCTGGATCAGCAAGTTTGCTGTACAGGCATTCTGTAACTATATATGGATAGAAAGAAACTTAAGCCATATAAAGCTTGAATAGTAACATTTCACATCTAGGAATTAGCAAGAACTAATTGAGCTTCTTTCTATGAAATGATACAACCAGAAATTCAAGGCAGAATTGTTTTATTTGAGATGAAACTGAATGTGAGCCAGGCGCCCCAGTTGCCCCTTGTCCGGGCACATGGACTTGCCCTGCTCCCGATATCTCAGCATTCCTAGCCCTACCAAAAAGAGCCCTGCTTGGGAACAGTGCTTATTTTGCGGATCAACTCTGCCCGGCACTGAGAACACATTTTAAAAGTAACACTCTGAAAAAGATCAGTTGCTTTCTGCAAATGCTGAGGACTGTTCAGACATATAATTAATGTGGTCTTGCACTTACGGAAACTTGGCCTTTCTGCCTGGGACGGTTTTGGCTGAGGGTGTGTTCTTGCTGCCTTTTGTTTTCAAGAAAAAAATGGGTTGTTATTTATTGCTGAGGGAAATGGCAAGCACTATTAATATCGTAGTGCTGACAAAGAAAGCCTTTTCCCAGTTTGCTGTTCTTTTTTTCTCTTTCTCTGGAAATTCCTGATCTCTTTCCATAAACAGATGCAAACAGACTAAACATTTCCTGCAAAACAAGGCAGTGAGTACAAAGTAGCACTAGCAGGGTTATCTTGCTGATCAAAAGACATATTTTATTGCATGTCTGCACTGTCAAAGCAAAAAAATTTCACCGAGATGAGAAGTTTTGAGTCAGGGTGTTTGTCTGAAGCCAATTTTAAGTTGTGCTGCATAAAGATGAAAGGTATTCAGGTGCAAACTTATGAAGTAGAAGAGGTTTTTTGACTCCCATCTTCCCAGCTACACCACATAATGCCATTTTTTTCCCTCAGACTCGCAGCTACAAACCCCTTTTGTGAATATGAGTTGCTGTCATGCTGACCTGACCTCCCCTGCCTAGAGAGCCAATGCCCTGCAGGAGATGGGGATGCTCTTTGGTGGCCTGAACAAGATCAATGAACCCACACACAGCAAAACTGCTAGAATTCGTTAAGCTTAAGAAAAAAATAAGAGTTTGGGGATTTATACATTTGAAAGCTCTCTGAGCCTTCTGATATTGGGCAGACTTACACTATCCTCAGTGTACCAAACACTGCATACCAAATCTCGGGGCAAAACTGAGTTTACGTCACTGAAACAGCTGACCTTTGAAGCAAAAATGCTTTGCAATCCCTGACTAGTGCAAGCTGCCCCCACTAAGTCAGAGACAGGCTGGGAAAACCGAACATGAGCATTCCTCAGTGCTATGAGAAGAATGGTATGACCTCAGCCTGATACTTTTTGTTCATTTGTTTCGTGCTGAATGTTTACTGAAGCTCTGTCCTTTGTAGTTGATGCTTTAAACATTACGATGTAGCTGTTGCCTAGAGGGCTTTCTTTCCCTGACATGAAAATTATGGCAAATAGTCTAGTCTTTACTCCTTCAGTTTATCCCTGCTTCCTATCCCAGCAGCACTGGAACTGTGAAACTGCCAGCATCTACCTAGAGTTGGTCAAATGACAGTATGACAGTAACTGCAAGAAACAAAGGAAAGGAAATGCTAGTGCTACCATAACCTTGTGTGTCTATAGGGAATTTCATCATGCAGCCAGAGGTCTACAGCTTTACTTCCTGGTGTCATGACCCACTTGATAGGGAGCATGGTGTTAATCATAAATTCTTGTCAGGTTGAACAAACACACCAGTCCACGTGTCAGGGAATTTTCTGCTTTACTGTAGAATTGTTTTAACTCTGGCAACTAGCCCACTACTTAGTCTCAAAAGCCTTGGCTCACAAGCCCTTGAGTTTTACAACACAGTTCAACAAGATCCCAACTCCCGCAACAAACTTTTGTATAGAATAATGGGTATAATATGATAGCCACACTTTTCCAAGACAAAGCAAGACAGGAGAAAATAAATGCTGAAGAGAGAGAAAGAGAAGAAAGATCACCAGGTCTTAGAGTCTGTGTTGGTCCTGCCACATGGGTGGTCCAGACCTGGGGTAGTGAGACAAAGAGAAAGGGAGGAAGAAGAGAGGGGGGCTGATCTACTTCCTTTTATAGTTAACCTGGTGCCTGCCTCTCATGCAAACTAGATTTTTCATGCCATTTGGTCCCCACCAGCTATTTCAAGCCCTCCACGAACTGAGTTGGGGTGGGGAGCAGTAAGTGAGTGCTGTGTTGTGGAGTCACTCCCTGCCCCAGGTAAGGCCAATGGCTATTCTATGCAGACAGATGGAGATCTAAGGAGATCCTGGACCACTCCCGGCACTGATGGTTGAAGTGTGCTGGACATGTACACAGGCACTACCCTGACAGCCAGCTACACCTTGGTTGCAGCTATGGGAGAAACCCAAATTCCATCCTTATTGTTGTGCTGGTTTTGTCTAGAGTAGAGCTAATTCACTTTGCAGTAGCTGTCATGGGCCATGTTTTTGATTTGTGCTGAGAACACTGTCAATAATACTGTTGTTTTTTTTATTGCTGAGCAACGTTTACACAGTCAAGGCTTTTTCTGTCTCCCACCTTACCAGCAAGGAAGCTGGGGGGGTACAAGAAGGTGGGAGGGGACACAGTGGGGACAGCTGGCCCCAACTGACCCGACAGATATTTCAGATCATTTGGTGTCATGCTCAGCATATAAAGCTGGAGGAAAAAGAAGAAAGGGCATCAGGGAGGACATATTTGGAGTGATAATGTTTTCCTTCCCAAGAAAAAAAACACTGTTACAAGAGATAAAGTCTTGCACTCCTGGAGAAGGTTGAATATCTGCTTGCTGATGGGAAGTGGGAATTGAATTCCTTATTTTGCCTTGATTGTGCACATGGCTTTTGCTTTACCTGCAAAACTGTCTATCTCAACCCAATAGTTTTCTCACTTTTACTTTTCTGACTCTCACCCCCATCTCACTGGAGGGGAGAGACTGAAAAACAGCTGTGTAGGGCTTAGCTACTGATTGGGGTTAAGCCATGTCAATAGTATAAGAATTAATATTATAATACTGATTTAAATTTCACAGACCTTGCCACAAGCCTTTCATGGAGTGTTGAGTAGTTTAGTTTTGTTGGTATTTTTTAAAAATGGACTTTTCCCCTCAGTACTTCTGGAAGTGGCTGGCTAAGATTATTTGTATTCAATGAAACAAGTGTTAAAATTTTCATCACCAGGAACAAAACTGCTCCTCTCTGTGCTGTGTACCTTTAAAGGCTCTCTAGCTCCCACTCTGCTGAAACATATCCCCTGCAGAGTAACTCAGAATGGTTTGCAACCATCTCCATGTTCCTTGTCCTGTTTAAGAGCAGGATGTGGCTGTGAAGGGTTTAGCTGACCTGTGAAAAAAATTGAGGATTCAGTCAGCATGGTCCAGCCCGTTGCCTTGACCACAGACAGATTTGACCCACAGCTCTTGTCCCAGAGGAGACAAGGAACAGCTGCCTGAGCTGCAAATGCAAACAGGGCTGCTGAAGGCTTCCTCCTGTTCTACTCCAGCCATCGCACCACGAAAACAATGGCTTCAGACTGGCATGGGAGCATGTGGGCATTACTGCCAGCCCCAAGTGGCAAGTAGCTGGGCTGCCAGGTTGGCACAAAGGCACAGGAGTCAGTTGGTGGGGAAGAAAGGTTGTGGTTAGAACATGAAACTGTAGTGAAATACAGACCTGGGTCAGCTACCTGCTGAGCTACAAGGCACTCAAGTTGTTGGCCTCCTAACTGGCACCGTAAGCCTGGAATTATATACATATACATACACACACACACGGACATACACATATATATTTATACATACATTTATGTAGGTATAGATGTACAGGCAATGAGGGTGGTGAAACATTAGCACAAGTTGCCCAAAGAGCTGATAAATGCCCTGTAAACATTCAAAGTCAGGTTGGACAGGGCTCTAGACAACTTGTTCTGCTTGAAGATGTCCCTGCTTACTTGCATGCGTCTTGGACTAGATGACCTTTGAAGGTCAACCCAAACCATTCTATGGTTCTATGAGATATATATGTATATATACAGAAGAGATTCTGCTATAGAGTGTTTCTAGCTGTATGCATAGCTAAGAATTAGTGCAAGGAATGGATCAGCAGCAAGCACTGTCTAAATATTTGCATGTTCTCTGATATTTTAGCATTCAAACAGCACAGGAATGTTGACTGTAAAATGAGCACTAAGTAAATGGCTTAAATATTTCATAGCAATGTCATGGTAGGAAGCTAAGTCCTATTTTTGTTCTGGTTTAAACTTAATGGAAAAGGTAAAAAATATTTCATCTGTACAGCTACTACTATGCCCCTAAGTGATGTGCTGCACAGAGCAGCTGTGTCCCTGCATGAGCTATACATCCAGTGTACATTCCCATGTAGCTGTGGTGCAGAAGTCACAGTCCTCCTGTGGTTATGAGAAATTATGTTGCCATGATCCCATTCCTAAATACGACCCACAAAAGTCAAAGCGTACACCTAAAAGAGCCCCCTGAATAATGTTTGAAAAATTCAGTAAGGTATCTACTGATCTATGCAAGCGTGGGAGTCTGAACTTACATCCAAGTGTGCCTTGGGATCCAGCAAAGCTTTCAGGCAAGGTTTGATACTTTCTTTTTCATGTCAGAGTGGTGCAAGCAGCAGCAACAGTGGATACTGGTTTTTTAGTAGATGAGGTTGCTGAAAGGCAGTATTTTGATTATGTTAAATAGCTAGCAGCCTCAGATGTCCAAGAATTTGAACTGTTGGTCTTTTACACAGATTTTTTCCCTGAAGAAAAATATTTAATTAACATTCTCCATTATATAAATTTAAAAAACACACTTTCTTGACAATTTCTCTTTGATCTTTACTAATTTGCAAGCATATCTGTTCATACTTTTCATACTTGTCTTTCTCACCTTCACAGTCATTGCGAGAAAACACTTTCTTCACTTCTTTCTGGCTTGTACTTGTTTCTATTTTGTTCTGATATGGTCAGATTCTAGTATTACATGTGTTTTAAACAAGCAAGAAAGAATTTCTACAATTATTTTGTGGGTTACCCTTCAAGTGACTGATATAGTTTCGGAAGTATACAACAATTAGTCAGAAAGGATGAAAGGGTTGAGATGCCTCAGAGGGACATGTGGTCAACCCATTTTCCAGACCTCCCCTCAGGAGATCATCCGTGATGTTTGAAACTTGCTGGCTCACCTGGGTGACCTGCTAGTGGGGATGTCTGTACAGAAGACATCCGCTTCCTGCCTTGTCTTGTGAGGACAGCATGTGCTTTGCCTTGTGAATCTAACTAGCCCTGCCGAGTTTGGTAGGACACGGACACAATTAAATATAGACAGGAATGTTTCCTTCAGCCTTAATTGGTCTAAAAGCACAGATGGAAATGGACTAAACTTGCAGTAGGGCAGGGTTAGATTGGATATAGAAAAAAAAGTTTCACCAAAAGGTTTGTCAAGCACTGGAGCAGGCTGCCCAGGGAAATGGTGGAGTCACCCACCATCCCTGGGGGCATTGAAAAGCCATGTCAATGGCACTATGTTGCCTGTTGAGATTTTCTCTGCTGCTCTCTTTTTTAAAGATGCAGATGTCTTGATGGTTTTCATTGCCTTGGCTCATGTACAGGTGATGAGTGCTGAAGAACTGTTTTGAGTTTGTTACAGCATCACAGAAACATGTGCCAGCTGCTCTCAAAAGTTCTGATGGTTAAGGCTGCCTATTTTCAAATCCCCCACCAGCTCTGGCATGCACCAGCTTTCTCCAAAGAGTGATCTTCAAGATCCTGAGTTGTTCCTAATCAAATCATACCGCTAATCCTTTGAAAATATTTGATAACCAACACCATTAGTAAATGCCAACATTTTTGCATACCTCATCAGAAACAAACCTCTGCTGAAAATTTGTATCAGAAGGATTCTTTGCCATGATGATTTTTGTCATGCAACAACTTTGTCCCAGGGCTACCCATCAAATACCAATAATTAGGTGGTGGTCAGAGAGAACTGTTAGAAAGCACTATGCAGGCTGTAATTTGATTAACAACTTCTTTTTTCTAAATCATCTGGAATTAACACAATGAACAATCCAAGAATTACAACTCATATCTGGAAGTGCCTAACATTTCTGGAAAGTTATGTTAACAGAAAAGAAAAGAATGTTTCCTGTATTACTCATTGTGCTAATTCAAAGATTACTCACAGGGCCCCCATTAAAAAGGAAAAGAGGAAAGGCTACTGTTTGCAAGTAATTTGCAAGTAAGCCAAGTGCAAGCAAGCCAGTTACAATATAGAGCAAAGTATTTCCAAGATCCATGTTTGACAGTGCCCCATCAAAAGCATGAGCAATGTACCCATCGCTTTCAACGAGCTAGAGAGTGGTAGTTCAGAAAATGGAGTCCTTGGTATCTCTTTCTGAGAGTCTTAGTTATTAAAGTAGTTAGTTTCTCCATTAATGCTAAAGCATTGTCAGACTCTTAATCCTTTTTTGTCGTTGAAGCAGAAGCAATGGCAGCAAATGTCCAGATGCCATTCTCAGAGCCATGCTCACATTCTTGGCAGTGAATTAAGAGTAAAAACGATCAGCTCCTGCGATTCCCTCTGTTTGGCCACTACTGATGCCACCTGCAGATTTAATATTGGAAATTTAGTTACACAGGGTGTTCCTTGGGAGAAGAGCAGGAGGAGAAGGTGAGGCAACCCTGTAGTTGTAGACAGGCTCCCTTTGCTCTCAGGGCTGCTGGAAGCTGTTCAGCCTGGAAAAGAAAAGGCTCTGGGACCTTAGAGCCTATTCCACTGCCTAAAGGGGGCTACAAGAAAGATGAGGACCAACTTTTTAGCAAGGTCTGCTGTAATAGGACAAGAGTTAATTGTTTTAAACTAAAAGAGGGTATGTTTTTAGAATAGATATAAGGAAAAAATTTTTTGCAATGAGAATGGTGAAAGAATGGCCCAGAGAGGTGGTGGATGCCCCATCCCTGGAAATATTCAAACTCAGGTTGGATGGAGCTCCATCTAGTTGAAGATGTCCCTGCTCATTGCAGGGAGGTTGGACCTTTAAAGGTCCCCTCCAACCCAAAGTACTGTATGATAGACAGCACATGTTGCAGCCATTTAACCCACAGAGGTGTACTCCAGGCTACTCTTGTGGAGAGGATGGGCTCTCCTCTCCTGCCTTTCAGATACTTCTTCGTTTTGAATAAACTCTCTTAATTTTAATTTCAAACAGTTGTCACAGCATTGCTTTGATCTTGCTGAACCTTCTTGAGGTTCTGAACAGGAAATCGTTTAAACGCCTCCAAAGTTGCTTACTGTAAAACAGAAGCATTTATCCTGTTACTAGAGGGAATCTGCTCTTCTGTGTGCTTCTGTGGGTTTGGGCACTGGGATCCTTTAACATATTGACACTCAGGCATCACCTATCTAATCTTGTAGGAAACCCTTCCAAATTTGCCAAGGCACTACAGCACTGCTGCCTCAGACTTTCCAGCACCCAGAAAAGACACTGCCTAGGGAAAGCTTGCACAGGTTGTCCAGCTTGCACAATCTCTGGGAGCATAAACCACAGTGGGATTAAAGAACCTGAACAAACTGATATGTGAGACCAAACATCATGTTCAGAGGCTGTGAGTGACCCCAAATGGGGCTTTCTCATCCAAGGCAACCAAGCTGGAAGAACTGTAATATTTCCTAAGCCTAAATTAGCCCCCAAACTTCAAAGCCAATCACAGGTCTTTGCTTCTGGACCATAAATGTGGAAGCAGCAGGTCATGTTCCTGCAGCTCTGAGGAGCACCCCATGCACTGTGATTCAGAGTCAGGGCAAACAGCCACGCTGGGGCTCCAGGTCAAGCTGCAGAGGCAAATTTCACCAGCATTCATTCCATCTTCTGCAGAAGGATCTGCAGAGCCACAAGGAAATAACCTTGAATGCCAATTCCTAACCCATGCCATTCCAAATAAAAGTCATGAATTTTATTAGGAGGTATAAATTCCATATTGACATTCTGCACCAGCCTCAAGCATGGGAGAATAACACACTGTTCAGGCTGCTGAATGAGTGCTCTGTGTGCACTGAGTCATTAAAAACCTGTGAAACAGTCAACCACAACTGCACAAAAATAAATATACAGCTGACTGTAAGTAATTCCTTCACCTGCTTTTTCAAGTAGAATTTTAGACAAATGTTTGTTAAAGAGAATGCTGGTTGGGTTTTTTTTTGGTTGTTTTTTTTTTTTTTTTCTTTTTAACACAGAGGTTTTGGTATGTTTGAATTGAAACCATATGCCTGGGTTTACACTGCTCAAATACAAAGTCTGCCTAGTTTTAAATTTAATACACTGTTAAAAACACCTAAATAAAAATCTGAGTGAATGTGTTAGGATACAAAAACGACATTTTTCAACTCCTAAAAAATAGATCTGTGAATACAAGTGAATTTTACTATAGAAGCATGGGGGGGTTTATTCTTTTATGCTACAATTGTAAAGGTACAACTGAGAGGAGATTAAACTAGTTAAATCCTATGAATTTTTTGACATTTTCCATCTTATCTTACTTTTATCTGCACAGAGGATACTATTACATATATTTCAGTTTTACCTGAGGCAGGAAGGCTAATCCTTCGTGGAGACATGTTAATAAAACCACTTGCAGTTGGTTAGCCTAAACAGGTAGGCTCCCCCCTTAAATTCATGAGCAAAGACCTTAAAGGATTACTGAGAAGAGGAAATTTTATAGCTAACCAGTATAAATGTGTCAGGATCTTATTCAGGAATTCATGCCTGATCTTAATATATAAGATTATGTGTATAAATCAGAAAATACCATTCTTATAAAAGTGGTAAAACTGGAAATCCTTTAGTGTGTTTAAATTGCTGGGGAATTGACCTGAAGAACAGACCTGGTGAAAGCCAGCTTCCAGAAAATTTATGTTCTCAAGACCCTGCCTCAAATGAATACATTAGATCACAGGTCCACAAATCCTGAGAAACTGTATAAATGGAGTAATCCCATTGGAGATGACATCAGCATTTCCCCACCAGACTCTTCTAAATTTCTTCCAAGGCTTTTATTTAAATTCTTTGCTACCCCTGCCTGAGAAGGACATGTCAGATTGTAAGCTTTCTCTATTTTGTGAGACAGCAAGAGAAGGAAAAACAAAAATTTTGGGGTTTTAAAATCTTATTTTACTCAGGTTAGATGGAAAGAGAAAGCATTTTTTTACAAATAACTAGTAAACCATGTTTCTGTAACAACTGCAAAGTATATGTTTCCACATGCAGCCTTTTTATGCTTACAAAGAACATTAAAAATAACAGAAAATATTGAAAACCAAATCAACATGTTAAAAGCATGATATGCTGTCTCTGTACAAAATTACATTTATAGCAACTGGAAAACTTCTCCATGTGCTGGCCAGTGATTATGTTTTTTAGTGTTTTCATTTCCACCGAGGAAGTGTTATTATTTCCACTTCAGGAACCCTGCTGAAGAGATGCTAGCAATATTCCTTTTGGGGTTCAAGGTTTTTCCTCAACAGACGGAAACTGCACTACTAAACTATCAGTACATATTTATCCTGCTTCAACTCTCTTTTAACCTTTTCCCTTCTTAGGAAGCATCCGGATGCATCACTTCGCTTTATAAAAATAAACTGAGCATAGCCTCAGTTTTCTGCTTTAAGGAAATTATATTTCCATAAAGTAAACCAGCACCCACTACAGAGATGGGCTGTGGTAAAATCTTTTTCCGTATTTTTTTGCCAAGGCCAAGCTCATTTTGGTGTTGGCTAAAGCTGAAGCAGGTTCAATATTAATTGCAAACTCTTCTGAGACAACCAGCGTGACAGACCTTTTCCATTAGTTGTATTCACATTCAGCCTCATACCCAATCTTTCTGTAGCTACTTGTGTTTTTTGAATTTGGTTTTCTGTACTGCTTATCCAAGACAGGCCAGTGCTAACGGACTCAGAGGATTCTGTGCCCAGATATAGATGTGGCTTCAGCCTGAAGTTTGTGAAGGAGAAAAGGGTTATCAGAATCAGTTAGCTTAAACAAGTTAACAATAAAGTTGTTTCCTCTACAAATTTGTTTTTGAGACATCTGTTGGTTAGCTGTTCCAATTCTGAATTAAATATGTCTTTCTGAGAAATTCAAAATTTCAGTGAAACCCCAGACATGTTTCTGACCCTGGAACATTCAGTATGGTTTGTGCTTCAGCATACTGATTCTGAATTTCTGCTGTATTGCAAAGTTATACTGAATGAATACTAAATGCATTCATTCCCCAAACCTTTTTATTTTACTCTACAGAATTTCTGGTATGTTCTTATGGCAATTTTCCTACAAAAACCCCTGGCATTACTCTTTCATGGACTATTTCATGCCCCTCTCACTTGATGCCATTTGAGCATTTAGCACTGCACCCTACAATCAGAAATTACATACACATACTTGTTAGTCTCATATTTAAACAAGGTATCTTTATGTAAAGCCATAGTACAGTTCATAGCAGGAAAACAGAAGCCAGTATTCAGAAAACATTTATACTCTAAAGCCTGTGGGGCCTTTAGGACTGTATAATATACACCTATTCTCCAAACTGATGGGCATTTACATCTGAAATATTCTGATGCTGCAAAGTTTGCCATGATCTACAACAGAAATAGCAACTACATGTGAGCCAAAAACCAAAGATGAAGCATAGTTTGCAGAGGAAAATGTATACAACCGTCACGTGAAATCCAGTGCTAAGTTGCGCATTTGCCATCAGCTTATAGGCCATGTCTGGGCTGGAGGCTGATTTTGGTGCTGTTGCATAAAAGGTTATACAGAGTAAATTCTACAGTTCTTTATATTACTTTAAACTAATGTTGTTTGGTGGAAAAACAATGGCTTTACCACGGCAGAGTATATTTTGCCAAGTATTTGTAAGACAACAGTACCAGTATGCTGCTTTATTTTTGCCTCTTGTACTTTTTCCTCATTTATACAGAAGGAACTTTTAAACGCTTAAGCAGGCAGGGAGGATAAAACACTGAAATCAACGGGTCTTTCGACAATACCAGGATTTAAATGAGGATCTTCACAGGAGCATGCCACAGGGTAGATCTGTTTATTGGATGCATCCCAAAAAAGCTATGCCCACTGAGTCACTAACACTGCAGATCCCGAATTGCAGACTTCCTTCAAAAGCAGACATTCCAAGTGTGTTACTTGGGGCGAGACTATTTGGTTATAAAATTTAAATTAAACCTGGATAATGCACGCTCGATTGAAAATAGCAGTGGCAGAGAGTCAGCAGCTGCAGCAGGGAACAGCATACACCTCTTAATCTCCAAATGTACAAAGAGACAAAATATTTACTAAAGCTAGTTGTTTTTTTACCCTCTGCGGCACTGGTGAAAGCATAAACCATGCTGCCAAAAGCTACAGCTGGGTGATTTACAGTGCAGTACTTCCATGAGGAGACCTCAAAAGTGGAGTCCACTACCACCCAAGTACCAGCCAAATCAGCTGTCAGTAATACCAGCCTGGCTGGAAATGGATGGAAACAATGCACTATGACTGGCAAAGAATTGGGATCCAAACAAAACCTTAGGTGAAACAAGAGCATCCTGGGAATAGAAGTGTTTCAAGGAGCCCCTGTTGGCTAACACAGACCAAGGACAAATACCAAACAGCCTCAGTTGAATAAGCTTTAAATGTTTTACAGAAAGCTGAAGCACAGTACCTTAGCCTAATCCAATCTATTTATATGAGTGTTTTGTGAACTTAATTACAAATTTAAAATGTTTCCAAATGAGTGGAGTGCTTCCGTTACGGTAGCTTGTCTGGCCTGGCTTCTCAACAGAAAGTTGCCTGTAAAGAGAAGCTGCCTCGACACTGCAAATATTGGTCATCTTGAGGTGTCTGTGTTTGTGACCTCAAATGACTCCTGTACTTGCAGAGACTACTTTATATCAATTCAGTAAGTGAAGGCTTCAGTTATTACTCTTGCTGTCTCTGGTTAGTTTTTTGTTGGTTGTCTGACTGGTTGGTTTATTGTTTGCTTTTGTTTCTTGGCATTAGTCTTACAACCTTCTGTCAGTAGGCTCTGAAGTCAATACCCAGGCACACTGATATCACAGGTTATCACAGAGTATTAAAGGCCACACTAAAGTGACAGCTTGCACTCAGTAGCTGTGTGTTTTACATTAAAGGGCCTGGCTATGTAGTTAAGCCTATCACTGAGCTCCCAGGAACCTACCAGACACATGGGAATAGGTGCCTCCCTGAATCCTCTCAAGGAACAGTCAGCAACGAAGGGAGCAGCTTGTGGAGCTCAGTACACCTGAACTTGGAGATGAGCAGCTGGTCTCTACAGCAGCTATTTGCTTCATGTGTGCCCAGAGACAGGATAGCTTGTGAATACAGAATGAAGCTGGTGTGAGTGAAGGGGCTCAAGACTGCATTTGAATTATAGGTGTCTAAAGTGATGGCAGCATAAGAAATGGTAGACGCAAAGGCCTCTGAGCCCCATAAGGCTTTAATCTACAATGCCCAGCATAACAGTGAAAAAAGCAGAGATACGTCTTAAGTGTCTGGCCTATTTTCCCAACAAAGTTAAATGTCAGCAGCATAGTTACTTACAACATGGAGAAAGTGTCAAGATGATAGTTAAAGTACTTACTTAGTTTATAGAGGCAATATAAATATTGTTGCATGCAAATCTCCCACAAACAGCACCAGGAGTTTTAACTCTGGATGACTGCAGCATTTGGTATAATCTTTGCTAGATAGTGATTTTTTCCATGAAAGAGGAAAGATTATGTGAAAGGAGTTGGTAACTTTACAGACCCTTTCTTTTTGTGATCTCATTTTGATTTAACAACTCAAAAATGGTAAAGACAGATTACTAAAAGTTACATGCACAGTTCAACTGTGCCACCATTCTGCTACTAGCTTTACCCGAAATACTGTTTCATGAAAAACAAATGCTTCTTACAAAGTCAGCCCCACAGGATGCACTGTAATGGGGTTTTCCTCAAACACATCTGACATTTTGTTTAAGAACAAATTTTGTGTTTCATTTTCCCATCTTACCCTATCACGGTGTGTTGTTTTACACTTTATACTTGATCCTGCATCTTTTTCCCTTCCTAGTTTTTGATCAAGGTCAAACTATGTGGCCTGAGCAATTCAGAGAAGTCCCTCTGTCCCAATCCCTGTGTTTGAGCTGCTGTAGAGACCAGGCTGTTAGCAAAGCAGTCATTTCTAACGGGAAGAAGAGCAGACCTGACCAACGTCAGGTTTAGGGGGGTTTCTTTATCAACAGGAGAAAGGTGTACGTGTATCCCTTCCTCCCCGCGCCCGACAGCCCCGCGGGGGCGATGCGGGGGGCGGTGCTCGCGGGGCCT
>VWZT01009456.1:4253-50490 GCA_013397055.1 Pachycephala philippinensis | reverse complement strand
CCGGCTTTTACCAGCGGCGCGGCGCAGCCGGCCCCAGACCGCCGCCAGCTCTCCGGCCGTGCTGCGCTACTCGGCCCGGGCGGCCCGCAGCGGAGCCGGGGAAGGCAGCGGCAGCGCCGGGGAGACCCATGCGGCACGGACGGCCCTAGGCTGCCCGTCGGCCGCAGCATGCCGGTCCCTCTGCGCCTGCTGTGGCTGTTGTGGCTCTGCAGCCTCTGCCGCGGGTACTTCGAGGGGCCGCTGTACCCCGAGATGTCCAACGGGAGCCTGCACCACTACTTCGTCCCTGATGGGGACTATGAGGAGAACGACGACCCCGAGCGGTGCCAGCTGTTGTTCCGGGTGAGCGAGCAGCGGCGGTGCGGCGCGGCGACGGCGGCGGGCGGCGGGCTCAGCCTGCGAGAGGAGCTGACGGTGTTGGGGCGGCAGGTGGAGGACGCGGGCCGGGTGCTGGAAGGCATCGGCAGGAGCATCACCTACGACCTGGACGGGGAGGAGAGCTACGGTGCCTACCTGCGCCGCGAGTCCGCCCAGATCAGCGACGCCTACTCCAGCTCGGACCGCTCGCTGAGCGAGCTGGAGGGCAAATTCCGTCAGGGGCAGGAGCAGGGCGGCCGGGAGGAGTCCCGTCTGGGCGACAGCTTCCTGGGGCTGCTGCTGCACGCCCGCGCCCTGCTCCGCGAGACCCGCCACGTCTCCAGCGGGCTGCGCGACAAGGACGACCTNCCTCAAGAATGACTATCTCCGCGCCTGAGATTGAATCAGCCGCCTCAAGAATGACTATCTCCGCGCCTGAGATTGAATCAGCCGCCTCAAGAATGACTATCTCCGCGCCTGAGACGGGAATCAGCCGCCTCAAGAATGACTATCTCCGCGCCTGAGACGGGACCCCTGCCCGGCCGGAGCCCCAGTCCCAGCTGAACCCGAACCCCCCACCGGCTCCAAGAGAGACCCCCAGCCCTACCGCCAGTCCCCCGGAAGGCACAGCCCTGGTGTCTGCCTGCAGGGAGCACCTCCTTGGACAAACCCTGGAATCATTAAGATCGGAAAAGACCTCCGAGATCATAAAGTCCGACCTTTGACTGAATACCACCACGCCCACTAAACCATATTGAGAAGTGCTACATTTACTCATTTTTGAACACTTCTAGGGATAGTAACTCAACCAAAATACATTCTTCTCCATGGAAAAACCTTATTTATTTTATTTTACTTTCTAAACAAATAGCACAATTCTATAAACCAGGAGGTTCGAGGTATGTTTAAGTTAATATCCCATATTCAAAAATCTACCCTCTGTTATATTATTCATCTTTGGTTGCAAAGTGAAGTAAGCTTTCTCATCTCTGATTCCCTGTTGGTTTTTTTTTTTAATATCACCTGCTTTTTGTGGCTCACCTGCTGTAAGTGTAGTTGAAGTGAGGTGCTGGCCAGCTCCTTCCAGACTCCTGTGTAGCAAATGCTTAAATTGCTTTTGTTGTTAGTCCTTCAGGGTGAAACCTCTGTCCCTCTATTAACTTTGATATTAACTAATGATATGCATTATATGCTCGTTAAACGTTGTTCCACTACATAAAGCTGTGATTTTCATTTGTGTTTGTAAAGATGGGAACTATTCTGGCAGGATTTGTACTTCCAGGCTTGCTTATCTGTGACTTTAAGCTATCATAACCCTAAGAAGCAGCCAAAAAGGCTTACGTCTGATCCTGAGAATGCTGGTGGAGATTTTTATAGCAAGAAGAATGAGCCCTAGTGGTGAACAGAGTTTTGGATCCCAGATTTGAGAGCCAGGAGCATGTTTCTAAAGCAGATGAAAAGCTTTTGTCTGTGCAAGCACAGTGACTTTTCTTGGTGACTTTGTACTTTTGCTAGCTAAGTTATTAATAAAATTATTTGTGGTCCTAGACAATAGCAAAAGTGCCTGGTGGGAAGGAGGGTGGGGATTATTTCGGTTTTTAGACTCACTGCTTTTTAACTGACAATTTGGGGTAATGTGGCTATTAGGTTACAGATACTGCAGGCAGAATAGCTGTTTGGATGAAAAACGTTTATAGGTTGTTGTAATAAATATTTGAAAACAATGTTAAAGTACCTTTTTGTTATTAGTTTCTGAGACGTTCCTAATTTTAAAACATTCTGTTGAAGTGTGTCTTTTCAGAAAAAAAATGCAAATTTAGCCCCTGCAAAGTGAAATAACTTTTTAGTAAAAACAAAAATTTACAGACTCATGAGGTAAACAAGTTTCATTAAAAGCAACAATACAGAAGGGTTTGTAGGGCAGACTTTTTTGAGTTTGTAAGCCTTTTTAAGCGCTTAGCAACCTCATGGCACTGGGAGAGAAGCTGGTGTACTTTTGAGGTCTGTTCTTGTTAACCCTGCTCCCGTTTAGTTATATTTCAGTCTGCAAACCATCCAGTGGGTAAGTTACTCAGCAGTGCAGTGGGTCAACATAACTCAGCTGGGACCAGAGTGCTGAAGGCACCAGGAAAGTCTCTGAAGGTAGGTGCTTACAGAACCAGACAGCTCATTTTGCTGAAGACAGTGAAGTGTAGCCTACTAGCAAGATACTTGAGATGTCACTTTGCATTTTTAAGTCCTCAGTATCTTTAAAGACTTGCTGAAAAAAAAAAAAAGGAAACATTTTATTGGTTGACTCTGGTGGAGCCACTCAGTGTTATTTTCCTGTTCTCAAGTTAGAAAGTATATGACAAGTTCTAGCTCTTAAATATTAATTTATTTATGATACTTTCCTTGCTACTACGGATGGATAGCACAACACAAGAGTGAGCTGAGTCACTGAGTCTTGTCTGCTCACTACCTCAGCAAAACATAATAGCATTTCTGGGCTGGACCAAGCTCCAGAAGTGCCTGAGACCAGTCTCCCCCAAAGATGTCATGCAGTTCCATTTGTGCCCAGAGGCTTCTTAAAGCAAGTTTTAGTCTCTGTTCACCCACTTTGAGTTACTGGCTATAACATGAATTGTAAACATCAGTAAATAAACTAAAATGGCATGACCATGCTATTTTTTTGGTATATGAGAGCAGTATTCAAGTCCTCATAGAAAAATAGTAGTAGTAGTAAAACACAGCTTCTTGAATATGCTTTAAGCAGCTTGACTATTCTATTTGCAGTAGCACACTTTTGGTCAAGCTGAAACTATTCCAGTGTATGCAGCATACCAAAAGAGTAAATGTTTGCGGAATGCTTACTTTTCAAAGCAGGAGATGTGTGGGTATTTACAGTATAAATCATTCCACTCAATGCCCTGTAAATTGTCATCTAATGAAACAAGACTGTGGTACTTTATAATCCGCACTAATGTTTCATATGATAAATATGAATTCCTGACACATTTTTATGTTTCAGTAAAATATAAACATTTTTGTATTTGAAATATGGCAGAATTCTGATTTTGTTTCAGTAGCATTGCTTTTGGAAGGCTTTAAATGTTTCTTTCAAAAAGAAAATTAAGATATCTGACTCTGGTCTATGTATAAGTTCACACATTTAATAAAAATGGTCAATCTTATGTGGATTTGATGAAGCCAATACAAAAATCTTTTAGAACATTTAAATCTACTAGAATTTGATTTACATAATTTTGGCTGGTATAAGCAAATGTATATGTTAAATACATAATTTTTGAGTCAGAGCTGATACATTAAATAGTTTTTATAGAGCTGCCTGCGAGAACCAAGTGCTTAGTGATATTCAGCAGTTTAAAGTTTTAAATTCAATTTAAAAAAAGAAAAAACTTATGAAAACTATATTGCAATAGTCTTTGCAATCTTATAAATGTCCTGCTTCTGCTTTTTATCTGATAAAACTTATGTGTTTGGAAGGTGTGAAGATCCCCTGGATCTTCATACAGCCTATTTCAAATAGTAAAGGCCTTTTTATCATTGAGAATTTGGTGATTATTTTTAAGCAGAGAGCTTTAAAAGGATGATTGTAACAGCAATCATCCCCACTATGTCCTCCTGTTGTGTTAAAATATTACATTGGTATTAGACTCTTTTTTCTTTTCTTTTTCAGAATGAAGAAGTTTGTGCTAAAATTGAGCTGACAGTGGGGTTTTTTGGTAGTTCTCTGATGATTTTCAAAACATGTATTATTTCTGAATTTATTAAAGAGTTATGGTACTGAAGAGGAAAAGACTATTTTCTGGGAAAAAAAATGCTGCAGCTGGAACAGTCATAGAGAGCTTACTTAATACTTAAGTTTTTCAAGAGGAACAGGTTGCCCAGAGAAGGTGTGGATGCTCCATCTTTGAGAGTGTTCAAGGCCAGGCTAGATGGAGCTCTGAGCAACCTGGTCTAGTGGAAGATGTCTCTACCCATGGCAGGTGGATAGGAATGAGATGATCTTTAAGGTTCCTTCCAACTCAAAGCATTCTATGATTAGAGTCAAAGCAAGGCACTACGGGACTTGCCTTCACTTCTCTCCAGGTAGCTCACTTTTAAAGGCTCTGATGTGGACATTCTCACATCCACTGATACACACAGAACAGAAGAAGCTCAGAGCATGCACAAAACCATTAACAAAAGCTTGAGAAAGAAAAGTGTCCTTGCCTTGTGACAAGTTAATGGCTAGGAATCCAGAGGGGAGTGTACAAACTGGATTTCAAAATTGCAGTTTCCAGTTTCACAGGTTGATTTACCCGGGACCATCCTCACAAAGAGAGGTCAAGTGAAGCTTTCAAAAACTTGGTGAGCCTTTAAAAAACCCCATGTGTGTCAAGCTGGGGTGTATGAATTGTCAGAAGCTAAATTGTTGCTCCTGTAGGTTGTCATTTACTCAGATGCAGTTTGGCAAGATGTGAACCTCAGAAGCAAAAAATATACCTGGCTTAGTCACTAGAAACAACCTTGTGAGCTACAGAGCTCTGGTTGTAATCTTGTCTAGAAAATGTGTATTTTGCGGAGAAATTCTATTGGATGTGTTTATTACTGTTGGTGTGGCTGTTTATTTAGATGGTCTTCATGTTGCTTTGCCAGTTTCTTGCTCATGCTTCCACAGGATTCAAAATTTGTCAATTTTCTGTCCTTTAAAATTTATTTTTACTTGCAGTTCATTAGGCAATTTGTTTTTTATTACCTAAAGTTTTTTTGGTGAGCCATTAGCAAAAAATTGTTCAATTTGTGGGTCTGTATTTCATTCCTATAATATGTGAAACTGGCAAAAACCCCTGACTGTGCTACGTGCTTTTTTAAAAAGCTGTTATTAGAACATATGTGTATAAAAAAACTAAAACTGCTTATTTTATTTTCTTCATTGAGTTGTCATCCTGCCTACAAGATCAGTTTACAACTGGAAAAGGCAGAATTTAATGCCTAATTCTGTAACAAGGAAAACATATGGTCTCCATAAACATTACATTTTTAATGATGTGGCTTGGACAGAGTCATTCGTGTCTGTGTAGAGAATTTCCTCCTTGAAAACTATCTTACCTTGGGGAGGTATTGCTGGCAGTCTCCAACATGCCATTAACATTCTCTCATAAGAAAAGACAATGCCAAGAGTATCATATTTTCTCAGATGACAACCTTCCTTAGACTGTGTACACCCCTTGTAAGTGCTTAGAAACTGTCTGTATAGTAGTCATTGTTCATGTCTGAACTTTCTTTGGGGGGGAGAAAAGTCATTAGAGAAGGTTGGTTTAGGGATTCATTATCCAGTGCAGTGGATAGAGTGAATATTGTGAAGTGCACGATGACCAAAAAAGCTATGTACTTGCATAATATTTTCCATACATTTTCTACTCTGCAAATTTTTCCCTGTGATAGGAGTTACCAACATAGAGTAGTTTTAGTGTTATAACAGAGATTTACTATAATTAATACTAATAGTTTGGTATTATATATTTGGTATATAGTGTAAATACTATTATTGCGCTAATAATTCGGACACACTCCAAACTGCGAGATGGTTTTTTCTGTCTACTTGTTATCTCTTTTCAAAAATGTGACTATGATTTTCAGTTTAGTGTTAGGTTTTAGTCCATGACAATTAATTCAGTGGACTTTTAGGTTCTCAGCTGAATTTATCTAAGACCTTGTTATGCCTTTTCTGGGGTAATGATTAAGAATTCTTTCCTTTACACTTTCTGTGTGGACAGCTTCTTGGTTAATGAAGAGCAGTCAATTTTTCTTAATAGCAGGCTTTGTCCTTTTTTAATTAATATGATTTTGTTTCTTATTTAATGTCATTCATCTGAGATTTGTATTAAAGTAATGCACTTTTTACTCTGGATTCCAACAGAGGCACAACAAAATGCAAGCTAATTCATAACTGGATCAGCACATAAGTTAGAATGCTATTAAATTTGTGACTTTATATAATATCTCACTCTTTAATTTCAGAAGAGTAAAAAAGGGAAAAAAAGAGTTAATGAACAAGAGGTAAACCTCACTCAGATTTTTTTTTTTTTTTCCCTTATATGAGTGCAGAGGAATTAATTTGACCATGTACATCAGGAATGAACTGAAGTTCACGGTGTGCTCATTTACCCTAGAAGCTAATTTGCAGCCAGGTCCAGTTTTCATTTCTAACACTCATATTTCTTTGGCAATTAGGTTTTTCTAAAAGCCAGACATCCCCTTGTGCTACTTATAAATTGATTTATATCTCCTATCCTAATCACTTTTCCATTGTATCTGGTTCCATAACCATATGCAGGCTGCAAGGTATTTATTTACTTGCACATCTCACTGGCTTTGATAGTAACTCCTCTACATTTCTAAGCTACATTTCCGTCTGCCCCGCTGCACATACATCTCAGGGCTGCTCTAAGTTGCTGCTTTTATCTCCCCTAGCATGTGTGCAGAGCTCCAGCTCACAGAACCAGGAAAACATCGTTATTGTTGGTTATGTCTGACTCCGCTGGGAATGCTGGTCTAGGTTGTAGCCTTTTACTGTCACGTCAGGGTAGCAAGCAGAGTTTGCTTCCTGAGATGTTTCCTCTTTGTATGTTACCCTGTGACTTTAAATTTTGCAATGCCCTTTACCTACTAATTGTTGCCAAGCTGATATTTATGTGGCAGTAACCTCCTGCAAAGACTAGTAGTCATATGGAGACCTGTGGTACATCCCCGTATGAATGATAGTGACAGAGTACAGCCCAAAGAGAATCAGTGAACTGATCTTGCACTACAGAATTAAGCAAAATGATGTTGTGACAGTAAAAAGGTACATAAATACACTGCAGATTGAGATTTTCATTATATATTCTGATATGCCTCTTTTAAATTTTTTTTTTTTTTCACAGAAACACAACAAATCAAAGCAGAGCATTAATGATTTCGATTTTGTAGTTACGTCATCTTAAAGGCAGTTTGGCTTTATTTCCACTTGGATAGGATAGTTTTCCACTTGTATATTATATAGCACTCTTTGTAAAAATAGAGACCCAGCCTCACAAACACCTTGGAGTGCTCCTGTTACCGAATGAGACTTCTAATACCCTTATGCTTATAATACTTTAATATGTTCCCCTTTTGACTGGAGAAAAAGAAATCTCTATTCTTGGTATATGTACAACTTTTCTTCCTAAGGTACAAATTAAATTACTTTTGGTTCTTTTTTCCCAGCCTGACCAGGATGTATATGTATGCTTATATACGTAGCTTATGTTAATAACAGATTTCACGCATTAAAAGCCTCTAATTGTATCATTTAGACACTTGAAACAAATTGGTTTATTTTTTCTCCTTTTAATAAAAACAAAACAAATTATAAGTGCATACAATATAAAATATTTTCTTTCACCCATTATGCATTTAATGTGTACTTTTTCTAAAAGAAAACAAAGAAGAAAAATAATTGAGAAACCTAGTGCTAAGATACTATGTTGTAAAGTCAACAGCATAAGAGTCAGGAAGGTGAAATGTGGATTCTTAAGCAATAATCTACATTCAGCATAGGCAAAATGTTCATCCTGCTCTTTTCTAGGAGTTACTACTTGCAGACTAGTGATTCAGACAAGGAGTAAGATATGTACTCCATATAAAATATCTGCAGGTAAATAATTCTCTTTATTATCTTTAGATAAAGATAATAAAGAGTTGCAAAACCTCTGGAATAAATAAAGCCGTTTGTAAACAGTATTTATGAAAGGATTATGAATTATCTGCCAGACATTCAGTCTATCAAACCTTGAAAATAATTCAGAATTTTCAAGCTCCTGGTTTCAAATTATGTATTTAAATGGGGAGGTGGGAGGTATATATTCGTTCTTATGAAGAATTAATTAAAAAAAACAGAAGACAACCATGGAAGCCAAAAAATGTATGTATTCCACAGAGAAAACAGAAAAAGAAACAAAACAAGAATTTGAAAGAAAGCTGAAAAAATGGATTTGGGACCTAATTTGGAAGCAATTAATTCCTACCAATCTTTCCCTTAAAAGAAAGTAATGCATCCAATTCCATACATTACTAGCACTGCCTTGGAATGCGAGGGTTGCTTTTTATTAAAGATGTTAAATTATAATTACCAACACAAATACTTCATTTCCTATTAGATGCAGACTCAGTCTTTTTAAGGGCCAAAATGTTTCTGAAGAGTCATTGAATATTTTCCCTTTTGCATGTACTTGTTCCCATCCAACTAGCCAATTTTCCATCTCCGTGAATGTTTTACTGTCTTTGAAAAATGCTGATTAGGCAAAATTTCTATTAAGGTTTTCTCTTTATTGGTTACACTGAAGAACCAGGACTTTTCTGGATGCTTTGCAGACCACAATACAGCCACTGACTGTCCCATGGAGCAGGTGCCTCTTGCACAGCTGGGAAACACTTTCCATCTGGAGACAAATAAAGGTTTTCCTTTTCCATTTTCCTCTTCTTTCATGGTAGTCATGCCACCAGTTCATGCATACTGAAGAACATGGGGATTGCAGTGCAATAAAAGCTAAAAACTTGAAGACCAACATGGGCCACTCTAGCTGAAAACTGGTAGGTGCAATGTTCTGCCATTGCCTTCAACTACGCAAGTCATATTTCTCTCTGTTAGGACCTCCCTCCCTTCAACCACAAGAAACACACTGATCAAATAAATGCAGCATTAATATACTTGCTAGCCAGAAGATATCAGGCAATGAGGGTATATTAATGTTTTAAATTTTTTTCCCAAGCAGCTCACTTGTCCTTGTACGCGCTTACTGCTCGGAAGACTGGTTTGGCAGTAAAATCACCTCATAGAGTCATAGAATCATTTAGGTTGGAAAAGACCTCTACCATCTTTGAGTCAATTGTTAACCCAGCACTGCCCAGTCCACCACTAAGCTGTGTCCCTAAACCAGATCTGTATACGGCTTTTAAATATCTCCACTACTCCTCTGAGCAGCCTGTTCCAATGCCTGACTACACTTCTGGTGAAAATTTTTTCCTAATATCCAATCTAAACTTACCCTGGCACAATCTAAGGCCATTTTCTCTTGTCCTATTGCTTATTACATGGGAGATGAGACTGACCCCCAGCTGACTGCGATCTCCTTTCAGGTGGTTGTAAAAAGAATGATACAGTCCCTCCTAAGTCTCCTTTTCTCCAGGCTGAGTCCCTTCAGCTCCCTCATCTGGTTGTATCAGACTTGTGCTCCAGATCTTTCACTGCTCCATTCCCTTCTCTGGACATGCTTGAGCACCTCAATGTCTTTCTTATTGTGAGGGGCCCCAAACTGAACACAGGATTTGAGTGTGTGTGGCCTCACCAGTGCAAAGTTAGGGGGGATGATCTCTGCCCTGGTACTGCTGGTCTAATACAAATCTGTGAGGGGCCCTTGGAGGGTGCAGAAAAGAAGTGGCTCCATCTGAAGAAGCAGGGATGTTTTGTGCCACAGCAAAGGCTCTGTTTGACCATAGTCCGATTCAATCTTGTTCATAAAAGGCCATCTCTATTTGGTGATGTTTACTGTAGGTTACATCTGGTATTTAAAACCCCAGGTTATTTTTTTCTTTCCACACACTACCACCACCACCACTCCCTCTCCGTCCCGGGAGCCTGAAGAGGTTGGGAAAGGTTTGTTGCACACAGGGGAGCAGTAGCCATGTGAAATGAGGAGTTATCCACCCTTCATGCCCAAATGCAGGCCCAATGCCTTTTAAAATCCATCTGTAACTGCAAAGTCAGCGTGGTGATAGCAGGGATAACAAAGCCTTGCTCTCTGGTGTGTTCCTTGGGTGATAAATAATGCATAAAAGTGTGAAAAGCAAGGTTCACTCTCCTGTTAAAATTTAAAAGTTTAATAAAGGACAATAGGGGACAAAGATAAAGCAAAAGATTACAGCGCTGGGTACCCTTGGCTCTTAGCCAAGAGCACACCTACTATTTCGGGGACACCCTTTACGTACCTTTACTATTGGATCAGTCTAATGCCTATTCATAATCAATTATACATATTCAAACTTTTCCCCAAACTAGTTTACATGTTCCAGGAACTGTTTAGCATGGCTCCTCCTTGGATCCGCTTTTTTAGAGCATGCGCATTTCTTGGCTGTGGTTTTATTCAGTTTTTATTATCACCTCCATGGTGATTTGGTCCATGGCTTCTGCAGACGGTAGTTGCTGATAGTTGGCATGTCAGTAGCAGGGGTCTTCATTATACGTTTATTGGATGTTATCCAACCAAGCAGACAGTTCAATTACCCTAAGCACAAGTATATCAGCTATTTCATTATTATGTCTAAGTTTAGTTAATAACAGAAATAAAGGCATTAGTTATTGTTACAAAAACTATACCTTTATAGCAAAGCTAGTTTAACATTTTACGCATATAGCATCCATTTTAATATTTGCGGAAAGCCAATATTATAATATGTATTTATCACAAAAGATCCCCCTTAACTCAAAAGGGGGCCAAATTCCCAGGGGAGCGCCACGCGCGTGTGAGCCCCAGCCACCAACCTTAGCCGGGCCCGGGCCTACCCACCTCAGCCGAGCCGCACCGCAGCCCGCCGCCGGGGCAGCCCGGACCCCGGGGGAGCGGAGCCGGCTCCGAGGAGCCGAGATGGTGGATCGGCCGGGACGTCTCGCCCAGTCCCACCCATGAGGGAGGAGGCCGCGCATCCTCCGCTGGAAGCATGTCGCTACCTGCGCGAATTTTCTCCCTCGTCGTGTGCTCTTGTTACGCTCAGTAACGAGACGGAAGGCTGGAGTGGGACGGCAGTCAGGCTGCGGCCCTGCTCCTGAGCAGGGACCCTTCAGGCAGTGTCTCCACTGAGACACACAGTGCTGTGCAGCCATGAAGGAACGTGGGTGCACAGAGCTTTCTGCCTTTACGGTACATATTTGCTGCTTCGCTTGTGAGGTAACAGCATCAGGCAAGTGTTTTCCTGCAGACACTGGCACGCTGGAATACAAGGTGATGTAATCTAGCCTTGCAACCAAAGGCACTACACGAGCTGTATTTAGGCAAGGATGATACCAGGCGTGATTTTAGCGAGAAAACAAACTTTCTAACACAATTTGAAGCATTAGAAAGCAGGTATTCTTTATTCTCAGTGTGCTGAACACACTCAGAGGATATCTTCCCTAATCAGGTGTGTCATGAAACTTTACAACAAAGTATTTATTCTATCATGATCATACATATTCCTTACAATGTACTTCTTCGCTAATACACAAACATCACTTTTCCTAGAACTAATTTGCATGCATCTGCCTCTTACTGGGAGTCCTTTTGTGGTCCTACAGGGTCGTCTAAAGGGGTGTCTGGTGGTCGTACTCACTAAGTGCCCCCAGTGTTGCAGATGACCTTGCCTTGAACTTGTCTTCGGGCATGCACTGTTGCTTCTGTTAACGTGGCTTTGCCACAAAAGCTCATTATCTGCTTATCTACTGGTTCCAGCTACGTGAGCTGGAGCATCCTGTGTGTCTACTTTTACATTCTTCTATCTATTTGGCTAGTTAGTCTCTAACCTCTATTTAGCAACTTCAAGGAGAATTGAAAATTTCTATTGTCTGTCAAGCTGTCAAGTACCCCCTTTTCTTGAGACTATGTCTCTTTTAGGCAAATATCAATGCTGCATTTCCCAGCACAAAGTGTTACAACTATAATATTGAATCATAATACAAGCAAGTACACACACTACAGTGATTACAATGACTGCCACAAAAGCATTTTGTAGCAGTCTCCAATTTGGTAGCCATGAAGTAAGCCAATACCGCCAAGAAGAATTCTCCTTTGTGCCACTCTTCTACTGCTTTTTCTATTGAGGTGATTCCTGACTGTTAGACTTCAAACCCATCATTGATGTAAGTGCAACACTCCTGTCCTATAATAACATGTTCCTCCTTGGCTAGCAAGCAGATAATCTAAGGCCATGCAGTTCTGTAGAGCCACCCTTTGTGTTTGTTAGGATGTGCTATTTAATACTTAAATAGTATCATTTGGCACTTCTAATAATCTATTTAGCTTGTTTATATAAACCCACAGGACACGGTAGAGCACATGGGGCATAGTGTGAACCATAATCTTTTGCTTTCTGAAATCAAAGGGGTATATTGCAGATCATCCTGCATTCCCTGGGTGGAAAATATTCTCTTGGCCATAATTCTTATTGCAGATTTTGCCGAAGTACCCTGAGGGGAGGAATTAGTATTGCTTGAAAACAGGAACTACACCATCCTTTAAGAAGCCATTTATAGGCATGGTCTCTGCATGCGCTACAGGTCCCATTCCCAGTACCAAACATCTGATTTCCTGTTTTCCACTATTGTGCAACTGATGGAGTTAGGACTTCTAGATCTGATTCTTTTGTGTCCACACTACCATTAGGCCAGGGACAGTCAGAGAGACTAGATGTTGTGTCTTGCATGGTGCAGCTGAGAAAGAGAGTACTGTTTGCCTGACAATCACCTGGCACACAGATCCCACCTAGGAAGCCTGAGCACTGTAGTACAAGTAGTGACAAATTCTTGGTTGTTGTGAAGTGCTTTATTGAAGTAGACCAGTGAAGACATGCTGGGTAGCCTCTGTGCAGAACAACCCAGAATACTCTTACCACTCCACTGATGCAAATCAGAAAAAGTCTTCTTGAAAGGAGAAGCTTCTGCTCTGGTGTTGTGTGTATGGGACAAAAACTAGACTTGCAGATGTATTCAATTTGTGTATCTAAGTAGAAAAACATCCAGGAGGCATTTTGCAGCAAATATTTTTAGTCAGTCTGTTTCATTTTAACAGTGACACTATGATATTAATAACTCAAGGAAAATAACAAACAGCCTTGTTATTGTTACAGGATTTCTCTTGGCAGGTAAGCAACCCGAAGAATTGCTTTACAGTGAAGACAGAAACAGAAGTCTAATGCAAACACTACAGTGTATTTAAATAATAAATGCTTAACTTTTCCACAAGGGAAATCTTTTTCTATAATTATTTTCACACTTCCTCTTGCATAACCAGCAAACCTAATAATACCAAAGTTTGAGTGCCGAATTCTCTCCTAATTAACTGTGGTGGTATGCAGTTACAAGTTCATTGACTTCAGTAAGTAGACATAAATGAAAGAGCTGAATATGTTGGGGGCAGTGAACCAAGTACATTCATGTATTTTAAAACCCACATATCATGATTTTTATTAATATTGCAAAGTGTCCAGTGGAATAATTTCCTGTCCTGAATATGTCGAATGCTCCTGTTGCAGCCTGTGAGGGAGATCCTCCCCTCTCTCTGTGAGATGCAGCGGCTCTCTCAGATTCTGGCTCTTAGGACTGAAAATATTTCAAGAGAGTACTCTATGACTAACAATAGGTTTGTCTGATGACACCAAAAACTACAGCCTTGTGGAACAGGGGCATCACTGACAGCAGTGTAGGCTTTTTCTATGTTGCCAGTAAAGTCTAGGGCTGGCACCGTTTGTGATTCACCCAGCAGTTTAGCGTTTAGTGAATTGTACATAGCAAAGGGTGTCAGTAAATAAAAGCATTAGTGAATCATAAAATTAATTACATGAAAAGTAGTCTTGCTGAAGTGTAAGTAATGTGAACATCCATGTTGGAGTTAGTCATTGAGGCTCTCTTTGTACTCGGTGGAGAGGAAAAAGAGTTCGACTTGTCTCCTCCTAAAGTAGATTTCTGAAAAGGTTGGCTGAATTGTGATCCAAATATGCCTGTTATTTAGGAGTGTTGGGGCTGGTCTGTCTGATGTTTGGGCATAGTCATGATGCCACATATCTGAAGGTAGGTGAGTTGAACACAGCTGTAAAAGCCTCTCACATCCAAGGAAAGGTGAAAATTTCCATTGGCTTACAGCCTTTCCCATTGTAACTTAAATTACATGGATCTCACCTCAGTAGCTCCCACATTTTATTTTTAATCCGGAAATTGTGCCTGCGAGGATTGGTTGCATCTGTTTCTTTTAGATTAACCTTTTGTTCCAAAGCATTTACAAAACCTGCTATCATGGAATTAGAAGACATTCTGTTTGTGTTGTGTTCCACTGTGGGGAACTGTGAGGAGATCTTTTAAAACACATGGTCTAAGATGAAATTAAGTAAAATTAGACAACATTGTATCTGAGAACTGTTTATTGGTAAGAAAAAAAGTTGCCCTACTAAAGATGACTAGAAAAGACAGAAAATTAGGAAGGAAAATGGAAAAGGATGGGTGGGGAGACAGGGGAGACAGAGAGAAAAAGTGGGCCACCAGAGTTGGGGAGTTACTACCAAAAGTTACCACCAGAGAGTTGGGGAGTGCCGATGATGAGGGCCAGGCCAAAAAGCAGACTTCATTAGGCTTGAGTAAAAGCAAAAACACAAGACTCAAAAAGCCCTGACTCAGAAAAGCCCCAAAAAGACACGACTTAAAAAGCCAAAGCCAAAAACCCCAGAGGTCACGATGCAGTTATTTTTATGCCCCCTGGCCCCTCCCGAAGTCTGTCTGCTGACAGGAGCCCATTGGCCCAGTCCAGCCTTCCACTGCAATCCATTGGTGGAAACCGTTTCCCATCTGGTTGGAGAACGTCTCTGGAGGGTACAGTGTCTTTGGTGTTCCCCTGCTGACTGCCTGTCCCATGTGAGACATGAAATGGTTGCCAGGCAAAGTCTCCCCAGAGACAAGGCTTTCCCCCATTTTCTCTTAGTTGCCTCCTGCAAGTGGCACATGTACAACCCCTCCTCCACATCCCTCTGACAATCAGTGTTGAGACAAATCAAAATTAAATTGGCTTTTCACAGCTTGACGTGCATTTTGTGTGACTAAGTTACCTACTACCTGATGAACAAATACGTTAGGTGACATCTGTGATAGAAAGACAATAAACTCACCTCAGTTTCTTGCCATAAAAAATGTGATTTTCTATTACCACTAGCGTATTTGTAATCTCTTAGAAGCAAGTTTAGATTTCTTAATTGAATGGTAAAATAGGAGATTTCTAGAAGCTCTTTAAATCTGGCAAGCTTCACATAGGGCTTCAAATTTAGTGATGGATTTTCCCTTTGAGACATTCTAAAAGTAAAGGGTTCATATTTTTTCCAGTCCCTTGTTTTGACATTTTGAAGAAAAATATTTATAGTGTTATAAATGAATTATTGAGAGTTGGCTTTCACCGCATGTTGTGTGGATTATGAATTATATTATGAGTTATAATGTTGAATATTATGATATTATCCTATGGAAATATCAAGGGAATAGTATATGTTAAAAGGTTTAAAGTTGTTGGGGTGATTTGATTGTAAGAGTTGGTTTTGTGGGGGTTGGGTGATTTTTATGTGGCAATGTCAGTTCTGCGGGGCTTGCAAAGGGATGAGCTGTTGCCAGTCAGACTTTGAAGGCACCACCCTAAAGGAATAAGGACTCCAAGCAATGAGGACCCTGAACGCCTCAGCGACAGAAAAGCACGGGCTCCCAAAGGATTGACAAGGGGGCGAGGCTATGCAAAACCGTAAATAAATAAACATTAGGCTGAGACAATTCCCAGGGGTATAAAAGGCAAGACTGCCATTTTGTGGCGAGCCTCTGGCACGTAGCCACGCTCCCTGTGCTGTCCCCTTTTGCTTTGCTGATTTTTCTTGAGTTCTCAGTAAATTTTAATAACTCGTTTCCATACCAGATCTGGGTTGTTTATAACAAGAGAATGTCCATATACAAAATCCAGGTAGTTATAACCGCCATGCTAAAGTTAAAGAAGAGCCTTTGCTTAGGTTAAACACTAAGCATGTGAATAATACTAAAATTATTTGGCAATCCACTTACATAAGATGAGAAATTTGTGTACAAAATCAGTATGTGGACTACTGGATAGATGAATGTAGTGAATGTATGAAACACATTATGGAGAAACTTTGAAATTAAATACTTAGTTGGGTTTAATAGGTATATCCAGACCTTTGGATTTCTCCTGCTTCCCCCATTTAGTAAGCTGGAGAATCTTCCTGGTGGCCTTTAACTTCTAAAGCAAATTCTGGTTCTTGTGGTCTTGTCTTAAGCAGATACCCACAGGAGTACCTACTATATTTAGTACACAGAGAAAAGCATCCCTGTCCCCTGGGTGGTTGATTCTGGGAAGAGTGCTTTGTTCTAGAATTCCTTATACATTGAAAGATAGGTGGAATAATTTGATCCGACCATTTCTGTTGCTCAGGCACTTAAATTCAAGTGGATGTGAGTACCGTGCTTTGTGCTGGACAATTCAGCATTGTCCAGGTGTCAGGCAATGCAACTCATTACCATCAGGTAAACCTTGAACAGAGAACTATCCTGAAATGAGTACAGATGTAGGAAAAGTTTATGGCATGTTGAAATGGTCTTTTTTTTTTTNNNNTTTTTTTTTTTTTTTTTAACCCTAAAGCATAACACAGCTTTGAAGTCATACATAATAAAACTTTGCCCAAGAAATCTCAGAAGCACACTGCAGCCAGTCTTACAGTATAAATATTTTTACAGTTCAAAGGAAAATTGCAGTATGGTAGAAATACACACACATATATTGATATATGTATATTTATGTACACATTTGTATAAAATAAAATATATTCAATCTGGATATAAACCCAGTTTTGGATAAAAGATGTTTTAAGTCTGTATGCACAAAACTAGCTGTACTGCATTGCAGGTGAGGGTTAGTAATTACTGGGTTCCAGTGGGACTGCTATCCACAAACACAAGAAAGAAAAAGACCAGTATACTGCTTTGCTATGCTCAATCAAATGAAAATGGAGACCCAAGGGCCCAGTGCAACCTAGTTCTAAACTGTAGCAAAGGAAAATATTAACCATCTGATAATTCCAGTAGGCCTTTGTGAGTCTGAAAGCCTAAAATACTGAAGCCCAGGACATTTTTTGTGCACAAAGACAACTGGTGAGACTTTGGTCCTGGTAGCATCAATATTTAGCCCTGTGAGCTTAAGAACAAAAAGAAAAGATACTTAATAAATACGCAATATTTGAAATTGATAAAAGTCTATTAAAATACATTTGTAATGACTTGTTGATTCAGGGAGCCTCCCCTGAATTTTTCTGAATAAGAAAAACATTAGACCAGAACTTTTCATATTTTAGGATCTGGATACATCTTCTTTCTGCAGTACAGTATGCAGCTGGCTTTAAATAAGAGTATATCTGTAGAAAGCAGTCTGGCTGAAAGGAGAAAGGAGCTCTAACAGAACTCTGTTGCTGTTGATAAAGTCACGTTTACAAAATTTTTCCTTGCAGGGAGGTGGATCCTGTGTTTTCTGTTTCATAGTATCCACAGCAGGGATTATGGCGTATGTACTTTCAGGCTTTAGGTCTTGAACATGGTTGGTAGTAGCTCCTACTGTTGGTTTGTGGAATTCATTTCAAGGTGTCTTTTTATGAGAGAGCGAAATGTTATGGCTAAGGGCTTAAACATTGTTATGAAGGACATCTTGCCCTTTATGGCAAAACTGTATAAAGAAACTGCAACCACCAAGCCCACCCCTTCCTGAATATGCCTCCTGGCTGGAACTTTGGACTGTGAGTTAAGCCGCCTAATGGAACAGAACATGAGATAAGATGATGGTGACACTATTGTCCAGTTACCTCAGGTCTAGGGAGAAGTAAACAAGGCTGAGGGAGAAGAATGTATCCACAAGAAAGCCAAATCCAGCATCTGTCAGCTCTGTCTGGGTTCACGGTGGGGGAGGTCATAGCCCACAGGCTCATTTGCTGAGGCCAGGTTTGCACATGTTCCCCCCCAACTGAGGGGAGAGGCTGGAGTGGTTTAGGGGTGTGGCATAACCTCTGGTCAGAGGGAGTAGAAACAAAAGAGGCCAAGATGATAAATCAAATTGAAGGGTTTTTTTAATAGATGTGTCTGAGTACACCATCTGTAAGCAACATATAATGAATATTCCTGAAGTCCAGGTAGTTGGAAGGGAGGGGGGAATCATTGTAACACTGTCCTTTTGCTGTACTGACTTCTTCAGTAATAAGCTGCTCTTCGTGGTGTTTTAGGAACTCCATGAAGGTGTTCTCCCTCTGACGTTTTCAATATAGAACCCAAAAGGTGGAGGGTGGTGGCTAAGGCCTTGCTGAGGAGCAGAGTCCCTGCAGGCTGGGTGTGTTGCCTGTTGCCAGTGCAAAAGGGCAGGAGCCCGCTCACTGGGAGTACTCAGCCTTGTAGTTGGCATGCTGTGCCAGGGCTGCACGCCACCCAGCAGCTCAGCATGAGCCCGGGGATACAGAAGGTGGAAGCTTTGGACAAGGGCCATTTCGTCTGCGTAGAGTGGGAGGACGGAAGTGAGAGCAGCTACCCCTGCATCTGGCTGAGGGACAAGTGCCAGTGTCCCCTCTGCTTCCTGCCCTCCGCCGGAGCGTGCAGGCTGCTCTTCGAGGGTCTGGATGTGAACATTGTGGGGAAGCAGGTTGCTCTGGCAGATAGAAAAAAGGTATTTGAAGCAAACCATCATTCACCTTGCTGTGAAACTTGTCTAACAATGCTTATTAATCTAAATTCGAGACAACTCCAAGTTATACTCTAATCACAGTTTGCTTATTTGCAAACCTTACCAGGTATTTGCAAAGCTTTTAGGAAAAATCACAATTTGGGGAACTCAGATCTTTCCACCTTCATATGAAACTTCACTTTATAGATGTTATGCAGAGGCTGTGTAAACCCAGGCTTCAGCTTTTATAATATAATAACACTTTTCAAAATCTACCATGTGCTTCTTCATCACTAGTTGTTGAAAATATAGACATTTCTTGTACATTTAATTACGCTTACACTTTTTCCTCTCTTTATTCTTTAAGTAAATTGATTGAAAATACAAAAAACAAATGGCAAAACGATGATGACCTTAATCCATAACAAAAATATCAGCTCATTAGCAAATTTTCACTGTAAAATAAACTTCATCTTGGAGTGAACACTCAAACCAAAGTTGAATCCAATAATCAGAATTGGCCTAATGTCTGTATCCATGTCTACCTATCTACATTAACTTTTCTTCCTGAAAAAGGGAAGGTTATCGAGCAAGAGAGGGTAGGAGCTGCCCTCTTTATGAATTTCAATCTTTCCTGATATATAAAAACCTAATATATTATTCAGATTTTTTTATGTTTTATTAAAAGCAGTACATGGCTCCGTTGGCAAACTAGTTTCCTTCATTTTACACTTAAAGATGTTTTAAACATACTGAATATGCTGCAGTCAACCCTGGGGCAGCTGGGACAGCCTCGCTGCAGGGGGAGTTTGCAGAGGCTGACCCATGTGGGAGTGTCTCAGCCACAGGGTAAGGGTCTCTGGTGAGGAATTCTGGGCTCCTGAGTTGATTGTAGACAAAATTAATGCAATGTAAATTCATTATTTGATTAGGCAAATTAGGAATTGTCTGCTTCCACAATGTCTTGGGGTGACTTTATGGTGTGTATCCCATATCGCCCAGATGTGAATCCTGTGCCTTTCTGTGCCTTTAAAACTGGGTGCGAGAGAAAAAAAGCCAGATGAACTTTTTCAAAGCAGTTCTGAGCTCCAAGGACACTGCTATCTTGCTGTGTGCTTCTGCCGGGAGAAGAGCAGAGGAGCAACTTTCTTGCTTTTCAGCCAGCTTTTCGGCTCTGTTTCTGCGGAGAAAGACAGAGAGTTGAACTTTGTTTTCCTGGGACTTTGGTTTCTTCTTCTTCTCTTCTGGACCTGTTCAGAACATCAGAACCTCAGCGGGAGACCGTACCCCGCTCTGGAGGGGGGCCCCACACTGACCCAGCTCCAAGGAGGAGGAGAGAAACCACACCCACAGAAGGACTCTAAAATCTTCCAGGTTTTGTCTCCACAGTGAGAAATTTTATTATTTAGCATTATTATTCTTTTCTGTGTGTTTGTTAAATAAGTAGGTAAATAGGTTTTTTCCCTCTCGCACTTTCCTCCGAGGAAGATTTCTTTCCCGAACCTGGTGGGGGAGGGGCAGCTGTAATCTGCCTTCTATCAGAGGATAATTTCCTTCAAATTTGGCCCAAACCGGCACACACGTATATTCAGAAACTGATGAAAGCACAGCACTAATACTAAAATGATACTGGTGTTTTACCATCATGTGAATGAGTAGAATCATATTAATTGGGAATTGATACTTACTCATCTGCCTTAAAAATTCAGCTAAGGGTCTGTGCTGGACTGAGCTCTTTCAGTTCATTACAAGCAAAGCCATATGCTTTCTTTCCATGTTTTTTTCAGAAACTGAAAAACCGAACACTTTTTGAAATTTTATTTGATAGAGGGAAGACTTTTCAAGAGTAGGAGATGGATTTCTCTCCTAGCACAAGGTCTTTATCTGTCTTGTTCTTTTTCTTTTCTCACAAGCTGTCGGTATTTTGCAAGATATTTTTGTTCTTTTGAGTTGGGGTGTAGTGCTCCCCCCAGTGATATGTGCCAGTTTTTACAGTTCCCTTCTTTCTATTAAGTGCAGCTCCCACAGTGGAAACAGTCCACACAAACCAGCAAATTAGGTCATGGGTTGAAATAAAAATGAGCATTTATAAAAAGTGTCAGAATTTGAATGATGTTCAGGTTGGGTTTTCATTAGTTGTTTGCTATGATGCCTCAGGGAAAGCTTAACTCTGATAGTATTGATCTAAGTATTACAATTTCTGCAGTTTCTAAGGGTTTTTGTTGTTGTTCTAGGTGATGTTTTTTAAATTTTTTTTTCTAAACTCAGTTTTTCCTTTGTGTTGAAAGATCTCTATTCTGATGAACACAAAAGTGTATATGAGGCTGAGTGGTTGAAAAAACGATGCTTCTCTGAAGAAGCCAGAGCTGTAATGCAAGCAGATTTATTTTTACCAGGAAAGAATTAAATTCATGTCTGCCATGCTTGTGTCAAATGCAAGGGGTTTTACACTGGCAGTCCTGGCTAGATGTCCCTGTGTGAGGACCAGGTCTATCCAGCTGAAGCAGTGGCAACGACCCTTGGTGCCCAGTGCCAGGCTGTGCATGCACGACAGGGAACCGTGGTTATCTTTTCCCTCTTCTACCTTCTATACCTGAGTATAGTACAACTACAGTACAACAAGAGAAGCACAACTGATTGGGCTGCATTTACTTTCCTAAAAGCCTTTTCTTTGCAGACAGTGTTAGAAGGTCTCACAAATGAGCCATGAACCAGCAGTTGTCTGTGACTATGCAAGTGTGTGAGTGCTGTTTAAACTATTTAAATTTTTCTATATTTTTCTAAAAAGAAAGATAATTTGGAATTGCAAGGGAGTTACAACTCAAATATTTTTTTCCCTTTTCGTGGCCTTCTTGTTAAAAAGTAACTGTGTAGCATAGCAGTGTGTAGTGCTGAAGTTGAGGTAGTATTTGCTGTGCTTCCCATTCATATTTTAGTGGTAGACTATCTTTTGATCATGAAGTGTTTTGTACAACTGTGTTTGTAACATTTACCCTGTACAAATCACTAACCCTTTTAAGTGAATAATTATAAACCCACTACGTTTGACATAATGCACATCATCATTCCTTTGACAGCCTTTAGACTGAGCATGAGAGTGTGAAAGCTTGCAAGATGCCTGCGATTGCTTTTGACAGTGTTCCTGTGAGATCTGCTGTTGCAGAAAGCTGTGCATCTATATGAAGTGTTAAGACAGTATCTGTTAAAATAGGACATAACTGGTTTAAAACTTAAATGGTGAGTAATATTTCCATTCATTTCAGTGGATTCATAGTTCCGAATGGAACTTTTTCCCCCTGGTAATATAAAACTTCATATCTACTTTAATTTTGGCAAAAATAAACTGTTGTGTGTACTGTTTTGAAGAGTTTGGCATGCTTCCAGAGTGAATATGGGTGAAGATAGAAACCTTATTCAGGGAAACGAGACTTGATTTTTCAGGTAGTAAGAACTTTTATTTGTAAAAATGAATATGCTGTGAAAGCTAGCAGGATGTTTTGTAGCCTTCGAAGGGATCAAAGTAAATTGAACATTGCTTTAATTAATGCCCAGACAAAATAAACTAGATCTCTGGTTGTGTTCATGGCAAAGGTATTAATTACTGAGATTTCAATATTTCAGATGTAATGCTACTTTTTTCACCTATTATGAAGTCTTAACTGGCTGGGATTTGCCTTCACATGCATGCATTTGCACAGTGCTCACTCTTGGCATCTAAATACAGTGCATGTGTTGGAAGCCAGTTCTCTCCTCTGCCACTGCTCTTCTCTATTGGAGCCATCCAGGTAAAAATATACACCAAAAATCTGTTTCATTCTTCGGGCAATGCTTCTTCAAATTCTGTTTCACATGGTAGGTCTGAAGAAATTATGTATATAAACATTACACCAATTAACTGGCTATTTTTAGTGGTGTCATTCAGCTCTTCCTCATATTCTCAGACAAGCCCTGGCTCATGATGATTGACACCTTCTTGCAAAAAAAGGCTGTAGCCTGTGAGTTTGCTTGCTGGCTGTTAAAGATCTGTTTCTCATCGTGTATTGTGGTAAGTTTAGAACACACTTCCTTGTGGTCAGTGGAGCTGCACAGTGCAAATTACATGCCCTTAAGTAGCTAATCATATCGCAGCAGTATAGTGTTACAGACAATGATATGGAACGCCAGCCCTGCATGCTGGTTCAACAAAAAGAAACACAAGCTCACCAGACTGCTGTAGTTAAACGTTAACCTTCCCTGCTGACATTATCACAGCCATGGCTTTTTTTTTTTTCCTTCTGCAAGTGGTTATTTGCTTTTAGTTTTGCTTTTTAAAAAAATGTTTTTCCATCATAGTTTCTGATTCAAAAAATGTAGATGTCAGGCATGGTGTCAAACCCAAAAAGAAGAGTAGGTCAAATTTTCAGTGCATGATGAAGTGACTTTAAATAGCTCTATGGCAGTATGTCAAGATTTCCCATTTAAAACATTGCCAGAGCCTATCCATGCAATATGCAAAATCAAAATCTGGTATTTGTGTAAATCAAGGCTCATTTCAGCCCAGCTTACAAGATGCTCCCAAAAGAACAGCAAAAGAGCCATATTCTACTTCTACAGCTGTGATGTCTCAAAGATACTCTCCTTTTTGTTTACTTGAGTTCTGCCCAGCAGATGTCACAGGAATTATTTACTATGTTTGTAATTCAGATGCTGGGTGTAGTAGAGGATGCCTGTGAGAGCCACTAAGTAAGCCAGTATCCAGTTTGCTGAAGTTAATTTTCCAACATGCTGGCATACCAACAACAGGATGGGGATGAGGTGGAAAACTAGATAACATCACAATGATATTTTTCTGTTCGGTGAAAGAGAAGATTCTGCAGAGCTAGTATGTCGTGGTACTTAATATTTTTAATCTTAGGTTAGGTTAAGGTTTTAACAGCCGTTTAAAGGTTTCAGATGAGGATAGTTCTTTAAAATGTGGTAATACGATAGTGGATATATATCCAGCTCCACAAAAGTTTGAATCAGGATGTTAACAGCATCAATGGTGTTTTCAGTTTCTCTGCTAGGTCCTGAGAGATGATAATTTTAGGAGGATGAAGTTAAAAGTAGTTTTTTACTTAAAAAGTTTGGTCATTTGAATTTATCCTGTAGTAATAACTAATAAGAACTTAACAACACGAGTTAGGCTGCCATATCCATAACTCACAATACAGCAAAAATCCACTTGGCTTTCAACAAACATTAAAATACGTGCTGTAGACAAAATCATTTCAGATGAAGTAATTTAGTTTATGGTGTCTAGACTTTCTTATATGACTCCAGAAGTTTTAGATCAGCATTGTCCCAATCTGTGCAGTAAATGCTGGATAATTCCAAGTGTTTGTTGATGCATGCACACCATCTGCAGGTACTGGGCAAAGGGCATCTTCTCATTTTATGCAAACTCTAATGACTAACCTGGTATGATCAAGAAATGGGATTTTTGTTTTCTTTTTCTTCTTCCCCCCAAATTATTATTCTGAAATTATTGAAAGATGCATTAATTCTTTCAAAAGAGTTTCATTCTTCCCATTTTGAAAAGCACATAGGTCTGGAGTTTTAGTAGTCATAATATAAATTATCAATAAAGACACAAAATAATTCTACAAGACTTGTTTTTATCTTGTATGAGTTTTTCAGTTACATTTGCAGAGGGATCTGGACAGGTAGAGGGCCCTGGACAGGCTGGATAGATGGGCTGAATCCAACAACATGAGGTTTAACAAAACCAATTGCCCGGTCCTGCACTTTGGCCACAACAACCCCTTGCAGCGCTACAGGTTGAGGACAGAGTGACTGGACAACAGCCAGGCAGAAAGGGACCTGGGGGTGCTAATTGATGGCAGACTGAACATGAGCCAGCAGTGTGCCCTGGTGGCCAAGAAGGCCAATGGCATCCTGGCCTGTATCATGAATAGTGTGGCCAGCAGGACTAGAGAAGTGAGTCTTTCCCTGTACTCGAGACTGGTTAGATCACACCTTGAGTACTGTGTCCAGTTGTGGGTCCCTCAGTTTAGGAAGGATGTTCAGGAGCATGTCCAGAGAAGAGCAACAAGGCTGGTGAAGGATCTGTGTCGCAAGCCGTGCCGGGGTTTGTGGCTGGCTTCTTCGACAAACCGACAGCAGAGATGGAAAGGGTCTTTGTATATGAGTCCACAGTAGTTTTTATTCAACTACACATGAAGAAGTCATAGTGACAAAGACAAAGACAATGGCGAGCCCAGGTTTTTNNAATGGGAGAACGGGGAGGGAGGAACTTTCTGGAGCAGAGGGGCAGGAAACCCAAAGGGCCAATCGGGGGAACAAAACTGGGATACATCAGTACAGCAGAACAAAGCATCCTGGGAGAGGCTTCCTCTGTCACCTTAACCTGGGAAGGATTTCCATCCCTTGTATTATGGGCCCCCACAGATCTGGAATACAAGGCCTGGGGAGAGCGGCTCAGGGAGCTGCAGTTGTTTAGCCTGTAGGAAAGGAGGCTCAGGGGTGACCTTAACGCTCTGGGCAACTCCCTGAAAGGAGGTTGTAGCCAGCCGAGTGTCAGTCTCTTCTCTCAGGCAACCAGTGACAGAACAAAGGGACATGGTCTTAAGATGCACCAGGGGAGGTTCAGATTGGACAGCAGGAAGAATTTCTTCACAGAGGGGTGATTGGGCATTGGAATGGGCTGCCCAGGGAGGTGGTAGAGTCACCATGCCTGGAGGTATTTAAGAAAAGGCTGGATGTGGCACTGAGTGCCATAATGTAGTTGACAAGGTGGTGTTTGGTCATAGATTGGACTTGATGATCACAAAGGTCTTTTCCAACCTAGTTGATTCTGTGGTTCTGTGACACAAAAATTTTTAATTTGGCAAGTTTTAATTTGGCAGCTGTGCTGTGCAAGTGAGAACTAAGGCTGTCCAGACAGTAATGACTCATTCCTATCTTTCTTACCCCTTCAGCTTTCACAGCATATGTTCTAATATTTCTAGTAAAGTACAATGGAAACTGTATTTACTGCCTTATGCAGTGGGAAAAAGTTGTGCTATGATGACATGATAAAACAATGAAGAGCTTGAGTGCAATCAGTTATCACCAGGAAATACTGGCAAAGAATACAGTCCCTGTGCAGTTCAGTACAGCTCCTTGATAGATTTTCAGGCTGAAGAGATTTTGTGAATAAAAATGTTGTTTTTGAAACTTGTTGAATGTTCCTGTTGTTTGGTATGTGGAAGAATAACATGCCATGGGGGGCACACAGTTTTCTAAGACTTTCAGACAGACTTTTTTAAAAATACTTTTAAATGGAAGAACTTAAATAACTTCATACCACAGCATCTTTTTTTGGTTCTCTGAGGTATGCTTTCCTGTCCTTTTTCCAAATAATTATGGACCTGTTAATCTGTCAAATTGTAAATATTGGACAACATATAGCATTTTCATCTGGAGCCAAGGTATAAATGCTGCTTCTTTTAGTGCAGACCTATGACTTATCTCTCACCTGTTGCTGTTGTGCTCACCTGGCTGTGATGGTCTCTGGGACCAGTCAGGAGAATTCCTTCACTGTTTTTCATACAAATATGAATTGTTTAAAAGCAGTTCATGTGTATGTCAAACACAAGTGTTAGAAATTAGACCTCAGAACTATTGCAACTACTAAAAGGATCAAAACTGGCACTAGTATATTTAAATTAAGCTCTAAGAGCTCTCTGAAAAAACCCACAATTACTAATATGTAAAGCATAAAGATTGAAAAGCCTGCAGGAAATTCTCTGCTAAAGTTAATAATTTTCTTTGGGATATTTAGTATTAAATGGAGTGGTCACATTCATATGACGACTTGGAGCTCTATGCAAGGTTTCAACTTTGGTGTATTTATCATGGTGTCGTTACAGAGTATATTGGTAAATGTCAAGGGGGAAAGGTTACTCCTGCAGTAGCTCAAAGGCTAAGCTCTTGACTGCATCAGCATGCCACTGAAGGGCTGGAAACTTGGAGCCTTTCTTCTCTGAAACATGAAGTAGGGTTTATAAGGCATACGTGTACCAGCCTGCACCTTTAAAAAGATGAATGAACCTAAACCATTAAGGATGCTGGCTACACTTGTCACAAGGGAATTTATATCAGAAAAGTGAAACTTTGAGGAAAAGAGTTTATGGCCTTTCAAGGCAGGATTGAACTGTATTTACTCTCTAGCTTTCTTTGATTTGTTGGTGTTTGGGGATTATTTTTGTTTGTTTGTTGGTGTTTTTAAAATGCAAAGTGGCTAAACAAAACAAAACAAAAAGCTCTTCAGTTTTAGTAGCTGTTTTGGGAGTATCAGTGTAGAGTTCAGTTTCCTTTACACTTTGCAATTTCCACATTGTAGCAGTACTGTAAAGGTTAAATATCTGTTCAGTCAGCAGGCAATGTTATACTATTATTTCTGTATACATTTCAGAGTCTGGCAAAGGCTAAATTCCCAGAAAAAATATTTCTCTTCAAGTTAAGTGATATGAGAAACATTTTGAATTTAGCTTTTGTCTCCCTTTGGCTCCATAGCTTTTTGGATGTGAGGCCAGATGACAGTCACCAGCGCTGAGGCTCTGGTTGGGTGGAGGATGAAATGGGTGGTTTTTCCACAGGCCAATTATAAGGGTTGACAGTTTTGTTATGCCAAAATCGAAGACACATCCAGACTGCTATGCTGAGCATGTGCTGTTTTGCAGTGCTGTGACAAAGCAGGTGTTTGTAACAAAAGCGAAAACCACTTGAAAACCCAACACCACAGCCCATGTCTGCTGCAGAAGGGTCATCCCATATTAAGTGAAACTTCTAGCAAGAACAAAAGGCATTGGGAATTTGAACAAGAGGACACTACCGTCCATGTACCCTTGGAAGCCTGGGACTTCTGGAGCTGCAGCTCAATTCCAGGTGCATGTATTTATTTTCCAGAGTGATGAAAATCTGTTGGTATATTCCTTGAAATTCTACTTCTTGTTTCAGAGAGATTAGGAAAATATTTATTAGCGAGTCAGTAGGAAAACTAGGACAGAAAAGATGAAACTTAAAATGTTCCATTAGTTTTCACATGGTTATTTACATACATACATACAACACCTGCACTGTCTTTCAAGGGTATTCTTGGCAGTTCACACAAATACTTAAAGCTATTTTAATTTCTTAACTTCTAATAGAGAAAAGGGAAAACATTCATATTTTATTTTTTCACCATCTTTCAAGTGTATGAAAAGATGTATATTAAGTTAAACACAGTGGAGCAGTGAGTAGCTGACCATGGAGTGGTCTCAAAAAGGAATTTAATGAGGTGAGATTATCTTTCCTCAAGGTTTGCACTTTTTTTATTTTGTGAACATGTTACAAAATTCAACAGCTTGTCAGTCATACTGCAGCTTTTTTGAAACACATGTAGAGTATAAAAGATGGTCTTTGTGGATAGCTTATATCTGGGCATGTGTGTTGTGATCCTTGGACCATCTCTAACTAGCCTTAGCCGAAAGAAAGAGGAACACTAGTGGCTGAAAAATTTTGTAACTATGTAGTGTCTGAGTTCTTTTTTTTTTTTTTTTAATAAGCACATTGTATTTTGTGCTTCCTACCTGTATCTAGAAAGAGGTAAAAAAGAAGCCCCAAACCTAGTCTTCACATTTGGTTGAAGTATAGTATGTCCCACAGTCACCAGGTAAAATTACCCAGAGTTCTCAATTCTGAAAGCTCCTTGGAATTTGTAATAGTTTTTATTGGCCTTGTCCATTGAAGAGATGTTGGAATAAATAGGGATATAGGCGTTTTATAAGTGATGCCACCTGCATAATTTCTCAAATATTTATGTGGTCTCATTTCTAGTGTGTAATCTCTGTGATTGATGACTGGGCAAGTTATCCGAATATTAGCTAAAATACCAAGTAAGGTAGTTGTGATTTAAACAAAACAATTATTCTAGAAAACATCTTTTCATGCTTTATAGTACACTCTTCTAAGAATAGCAGCTTCAGACTAAATATATAAAAGAAAGGAAAACCAAGTATGTCTTTACTGTAAGAATAAAAGCTCTGATTCAATATTTAAGAGAATGCTTGACTTAAACCAGTAATGTTTCAAGTTTTGCAAAAAACTAAAATCAATGCTAACTTTATGCAGAACAAAACAAGTAAGAAATAGTATCTTTGTCCTTTTTACCCATTACTGTGCACCATCTTTGGTTTGAACACGTGTGTATGTTTGTTTGTGCATACAACCCAGTAAACTTAAAAACTTAGGAGATATTACAAGTGGGTAAGGAAGAAGAGAACAAGAAGGCAGGCAGTGTTGCATTTGGGGAGTATCTGAAATATGCCTTTTATACAGGAGAAAAAGTAATTACCCCACATCTATTTCTGTGTGTTACAGTATGGAGGCAGACAAAAGGCCCATTTATCTGTCCAAATGATCTTTGGTATCTGCTACCAGCATAGCCTTTCAGATCAAGTGAGCAGATCACACCTCATTTCCTCATTCTGCGAGTTGACATGTTCCATTATTCATAGCCCACAAAAAGTCTGAAACATGTAAGACCCAAAGTAGCTATGAAAGAGCCTGGAGAGTCGTAATCACCAGGATATTTTGCTTCTGTGCTTAGCTGAGCTGCAGCAGTTGACAGCTCCGAGATGGCTGCTGCACTCTGGCACCACAGCTAGCCCAGCTGGAATCAGTGGAGGGGACAGAATGCTGTTGGTGTGGGGGCTTACATGCTCTCTGTTCAATGATAAAATGATTTTTTACTGTGAATTACCGTTGAATACACTAAGTGAACGTTTTGGGTAATGGCAAGTGATGTGTGTGGTGAAAGAAGGCCAGAAGTCCATGAGGCAACTGTAATGGGCACAGGGGCACAGCTCTGTAGAGCCTAGGTGCTTGGTGGCTTGTGGCTGTCTGGTCTGGGCCATCCCTCCCCTCAGCACCTTTTGCTCCAGACAACTTTCATGAAATAGAAAAGACCCACTGCTTCCCTGGAGCAAGTTGCCCAGAGAAGGTGTGGATGGGCAGTCTGTGGAAGTGTTCAAGGGCAGGTTGGATGGGGCTTTGAGCAACCTTATCTACTGGAAGGCGGCCCTGCCCATGGCTGGGGCATTGGAATCAGCTGATCTTCAAGGTTCCTTCCAACCCAAACCATTCTGTGATTCTATATTCTACGATAAGCACTAGTATAAATACAAGGGAGAAAACAATTACCAATGGTGCTTTCTAGCAGGGCAGCTTAATAAAAGTTGTATCTTGACTTAAGATTCATTTGCACTGGAAACCTCTAGTAGTTTCAGGTTACATGTACTAAGGGGGCTTACAAGTGCAATTTGTAACAATAAAATCACTACCAACTCCGCGTAGCAGTTTTCTTTCAGCTGCATGGGCAGCCATTTTACTTGTCTTTAAAATCTGTACTATTTTAAAATCCCTATGAACAAACAAATAAAGAAAAGACCAAGATGGATTCAGTGGTTCAGGTACACCATACAGTATTTTTGGACATTATCTGGAATTCTATCAACTGCAGAAGAAAATCACTATTATTTGTAACAGATGTGACCCACAACTGTAGCTTCCAATGTCCTCTGCCAGTAGCACAGAAAAATTAAATGAAAGTTAACTGCATTAACCACTGTCAGGGTCCAGAAAGTGTCCTGGTGAGAAGCTGTGCTTTGGGCTCCATGATTAATACCCTGCCTTTTTCCTGTCTACTTTACTGTTCCCTTGAGTTCTTGGCTGAATACACTAGAGCCATTAAAACTTAGGTGATACTGGTTTCAGTGTTGTTTAGCAAAATTGGTCCTGGCAACATTAATTTGAGGGGAAAAAATGGGGGTTGAATGGGGAGAGGTGGAATGACCTTTTATTATTTTCACTAAGTGATCTTGGCCTGTGATATTGAGCTCAAAAGAAAGAGTCATGGGGTTTAGTTGTTATTATGTGGTTTTGCCTGCACTAATGAATGGCTACAGCACTGCTTTTTAGTGAAGGATATTCATTTGATTTTGGCATATGTTTCTGAAAATCTTAAAATACATGTAATGAGAAATTTTAAACAGATGGTTAGCAAAGAGGTGCTTCCTACTAGCTTCTCCACAGAGACAAATTACTCTATCAGAGTTCTTCTCCTAAATCTCCTGTATGCTACTGGTAAGATATGAACATTATACTTTTCACTGGTCTTGGGGTTTGATTCCTTTTAGTCTTTGTTGAAGCTTTTGGCAGATACTGCCATAGAAAACCTCAGGTCAAATAGTTAAGGTTTACCAAAGTTACAAGTGAAACACACCTAGTGAGAGTTGCGAGGGAGCCCCAGTGTAGAGCTCCTCCAGCTGTGCTCTGGGATCATAGAATCACAGAATGGTTTGGGTTGAAAGGGGACCTTGAAGATCGTCTTCTTCCAACCCCCCTGCCATGGGCAGGGACACGTACAACTAGACCAGGTTGCTCAAAGCCCCATCCAACCTGGCCTTGAACACCTCCACACCTTCCCTGGGCAACCTGTTTCAGTGCCTCACTATCCACAGTTAAGACACCCCGAAGCCTTTTTGTTTCAGATTGAACAATCCCAATTTTCTCAGCTTTTCCTCATATGAGACGTGCTCTGTCCTTCTGATCAGCTTGGTGGCATCCTCTGGACTCACTGCATGTTACAATCGAGTGAGAGCTTTAGACAAGCCCTGCTTTAGGCTTAGATTTCTGGCAGCAGCTCAACTTAAATGACCTGCACCTAAATTGCTCTCGCTCGCAAGTTCTTAAGAATGGCTGCTTAGGTGTATTATAAAATGAGTTATTTATTAAATAGACAGGTGATTAACAGACAAAAGGCCTTAAACAGAGTTAGTTACTATGCAGTATAAAACAAAAGAACTGCTAGTAGATTACATAAAACAGTGCACGACATAAAGGTACCTATATTATAGTTAGCAAAGAAATAGTATAGATTAGGAGTCAATGTAACTTACCACTGAATTGTCGATAGTGTACACAGAGTCCTTTCACTCAACCCTCAAGAGAGTAACCACAAAGCAGGCATCCCAAACTTCGGGGAGAAGACCCCACACATTTCCAGGGAATGTACAGAAAACTTCTGCTTTGTGGAAGTGTGGTGTAGCTTTTATAGTATTTTTTATAAAGTGAGGTGTCTTGTCAGTCAGAAATTCCAGCTTTCTTTCCACATCTGCTTCCACAGCAAGATGTTTATTGTCAACTGGGAATGGTAGTCCCATAGGGCTGAAATAACTCATTAACTCAAAACAAGCTGCCCTGATGGAGTTATTTCACCAATTAGCAAACTTATGTGAGAGGCGAGATGCCCTGAGTTACTGCACCAGCTAACAAGCAACAGATAAGCTCTTCAGGGCAGGGGCATGCCCTGCTACACTCCCAACAGGTCAATGTCCTTCACGTCTTGGAGACCCCAGAGCTGGATGCAGTGCTCCAGGTGGGGTCTCAGCAGAGGGGCAGAAAATGAATGGGCATGAAAAGGGTTTCATGGACACAGGCAAGGGAAACTGAAACCACTGGCCTCGGGTTTTGAGAAGCTTCTTCACAGAGCTGTGCATGGACCAGCATGGTCCCAAGCCATGAGTTTGACCTCAAGTAACCCCCACAGGCTAACTGGTTGAACTCAGGTAACCCCAGCACAGTCCCAACCAATCAGTTTGTCCTCAAGTGACCCCACAGGCTAAGTGGTTGACCTCACATGACCACAGCATTGTCGAAACTCATGAATTTGACCTCAAGTAACCCCCACAGGCTAATTGGTTGAACTCAGGTAACACCATCATGGTCCCAAGTGATGAGTCTGAACTCAAGTAGCCCTGTGGGTTGACCTGTGAGAGAGGTCTCGGGGTGCTCCATGGTTTTTCACCCTTGACAAGAAACTTTCAAAGCAGTCGTATTTTCAGATTTTCACTCTTGTGGCTCACTAGTATAGGCAGCAAAATGAATACACACATTTCTGATGCACTGTTAACAAAAAAACATTCCTTCCAAACTGTCCTTTCATTCAACTTCTGACCTAAAATTTCCATACTGCAATGTCTTGCTGAATTTCATCATAAGTTTGCTTGTAATCCATGCAAACTCAGGGACTCCATTTGAGGTATTTGCAGGACTGAGGGATATTCACAAATACATAGAAATCCCACTAGCTTCCTGCTTTGATTGTGTCCTGAGTTTTGATGCTAAAAGAGCTAAGGTCTTGTTTCTCTATTTCTTCCCTTTCAGAATGCCAGTACTGGGGCTCAGACCTTCAACTTCCCAAAATACCTTTTGAAGAAATAATGTACAATGATGAAGATGCATACAAGTGGTTGTGCACCCTAAAGAAAGTAAGAATTGTTCTACTGACAGGAGCTGCTACAAGGCAGGGAGAATTGATTGGACTTGGCCACAGAATTGGGTTCTTGCATCTCACATTTTGTGGGTGAGTTTGGTTTATAATAGCTTTGTTTTGCCAGTCTTGTAATCACCTCTAATGTTCTTCATCTAAGCTTGCTGTATCTATTTTGTGGATTAATTTACTAAAGCAGGGTGTATGGTTTTTTCTCTCTCTAATAAAAAATATGGCATCAAGTTTATATACTGTACAAGAGAATTGCTTTGCTGTCACAGGTAGGGTATGTAAAGAAGGGCAGCAACAACATTAACTGCTGAGAGAAGGAAAAGTGCCTGAAAACAGATGTTGTGGAATATAGGCTAACAGTGAGATAGACTTACTTATCTATACTATGGAACAAAACAAAAAATCCCTAATCCAGTCCCCTTCTGAACAGAGAAAGTTATCTGTTCTGAAACTTTTGCTTAGTCTGATTTTGAGTCATGGATATAGGTAAGATGATGGTATTGTGTCCCACATCACCAAGAAGATGGGCTGAGTACCTATTTCGCTGCTTTCAACAGAGTCTGCTCTGGAAAGCCATAACCAATCCAAACAAGCAGAGTTCAGCTTGAAGGAGGGCAAGCAGGCATTTGTAAATTATCCTTTTGATGCCAAGAACTGGCAAACTGAAGCTCTACCTCCGCAAGTGTCTACTAAATGAGTAGACAAATGATGATAGCAACTCACATCTTGCTGAGCTGAGTCAGTGACCTCCATCTAACTAGGAAGAAATGTTTGTAGCTAATATTTATAAGAATTTTCACATCTGAAACAGCAGTTCATTTCTTACATGCATCCAGTTCTGGGGTGGCTTTTACAACTGTAATAAAATAATAACTTTGGGTAATTTCCCTGCTGTTTCACTGGGAACCAAATACAAGGCCTACAGAATATTATAAATAAAAGGATAAACTTGGAATTGGCAAACTTGCCAAATAAAACATTACCTCAACAGGGCCCTGAATCTTAAACTGAAATGTAACACCAATGAATATAATTCTGACACGTGAAAGAAAAAAGCCTTTTTTCTTGTCTAGGTGTCTTCTTGGTGTGACCTCCCTAAACTCTCACTGCTGTAAACAGTGGAAACATTCTCTGTATCAGCCATATAACAACATCAAGAGTTTCCATGTTTTTAAATTAACCTTTTTCTTTCCATTATGGAGACCCAGCTCCATTAACAAAATCTCCAGTCACACCACAATTCGTTTCTCCAACTTCTCATGCCCTAGACCTTGTGGTCCTCCTCTGTTCTGAAGCCTTGTCTAGTGCTTGGTGTGGTGGGAAGGCCTTTCTTCGGGGCTCCAGAACTCCCACGGAAACAGCCAATCCATCAGTATCTCCTAGAGGGCTTCAGCAGCAAGAGATGGATGTGTCCCAAATCTCATATGAATGAGACATAGACTTTTAATGAAGTGTAAGACCAAATGATTCAAATGTGGCTTCAGTTCCTAGTGCTGCACTTTCGCAGGACTAAGGATGTAACAGCCAGCCTGGTTTTCTACTGATGAAGACTGAGCCCATGTTGCTATCTAATACAAAAAATTGCTACACCTGCTTGGTGCCAATCTTCCTTCTCTATCAAACAGCCTGAGCAATGGGCTTTGAAATCTGACCCTAATTACTAAACCATACAGCATTCCAACCATTCCCTAAGGTCCAAGAGTCCTCTGACGCTACCCTTACTACCAGTGCACCCAACATGGCCAAGTTGATGTTTCAGCTCAGTTGAGACTTAGACAAAGTGAAGTTGATTTTTCCATATTCAATGCTGAGCTCCCTATTAGCATCTTTGACTTCAAGTCAGTAACTTGGGCTTTGACCAAAGCTCCCTCTGTGGAAGCAAAGCTCCCAGGGAGCAGCTTCCCTTGCAAATACTGACAGCACAAAAGCAATGACTGCTTTTGCAAAAGCTTATAATGATTCTATAAAGTATTATCACTCCAGCAAATTTATGTATTTCATATAAATAAGACAATTAAAATGTGTTAAATTATTTTAGAACCATCAAGTGACACTATAGCCTATTAAATTAAAGATGTAGCAAACCTAGCTGCCTTCAACACTAATTACAAGAATGATATAAAGGGACTATTCTTTGGCTGTCAAACTGAGAACTGTGGAAGTGTGGTTGAAATTATCATACTTGAGAACTGAGGTCATGTGCTGATGAATATGTGCTGTTACTCAAGTAATGTACTGATGAATATGTGCCATACCAAATAATAAAAACTATTTCTCCCAGGCAGTTAAACACATTTGCAAATATTCAAAGGGGTTTTCTGGCAATTGCAGAAATTTAATTTTAGCATTCTGCATAGTTTCTATACTAAATATCACTCCTAGAACAAAAGCATTTATATACTGTATATAAATAATTTTATCTGCACGTTCTTTAGCCTATTTTCTTTTTAAACTGTTACTAAGAAGTAAAGCTAGGCACACGCCATCTGAAACATATTTGGTCTATAGTATTCCACAAGGGAAAATGAGTTTCATAATTTCTTTTCAGTCACTTATGTGCCTGCAATTATATGGATTCTGTATGGTAAATTACACTTTTCCAGACAAATGTCTGGATCTATCACATGTATCTGCTGAGGACTGTCTTCAATCATGTGAACTTTGTGTAAACAAAACCTGTGGTTCTTGGTCTTAAATTTTCCTGCGTGGTATGTCACTCAAAACACATTTTTTCTGTGCAGCAACATGAGGTATTAATGTCTTTGTCATATAGCTGTGGCTTACTTTTTTCACTGCAGTTGTCAGAAAACTTTTTTACAGAATTTTGCCAAATTCAAAGGCAGAAACTATGTAATAAAATAAACAGAGCTAGTTCTCAAAAAGAGTGTCATAGAAAGGGAAGAAGTTTCAAAGTCTTTCATCAAGGTATTTTCCTCCAGTAGCAAGTCTTCATCTTACAGGAAAGACCCCCTGTAAAGGATACTCTATGTTTTGTAAGACTATAAAGCCTTAAAAATAACTTCTCGGGAAAGTTACATGGCCCTTAACAATTTTGTATTTCATTGATAATGTGCTCCCTGTGGCAGAGGGAAAGTGGAAGGTTGATAAAAAGCAATGGGCCAGCTTCTACTTGCTTATTTCTGAAGCATCAGTACTAAGATGATGATTTCTACTGGCAGAAGCCTCTTGGTTAGTGTCTTCAACTGGCCTTTGCATTCAGCAAAGTGCTGCCACTGGAAAGCCATCGTTCTTCCAGGTACTGCCCTGGTGCCAGATGTCTCTTAGCACACTGAAGTTTATCTAGGACTGCTGAAATAAGTCTCTGTTGGAGTGGAGGAACACTGCTAAATCCTTATTTCCTTATAATGTTACAATATTTTCATGTTCAAAGATGAAATTACTCTTGTACTGTGATTTCACAGTTTCAGTGTGTACTGGCTGGCATGCTGGCTGGCTGTTCTAACATGTTTTCTCTTTTCTCTTTCATTGTAAAGACCAACTTGGCAAGCTGGTCTTTGCAAAAGAAAGCAGATGCTAACAATGTAGCTTATACAACTGGGAGACTCTGTTTTCACACTGATTACCCTGTTCAGCATCCACCTGGGGTAAGTTGAATCTACTCACTTTTTCACCTCACAAAAGGGGAAAGGGAAATATTTCTATAGTGTGAAATATGGTTAGTGATCAGTGGCTCTGAATTTTGTCTTAAAAGAGCAGTGTAAAAATAATGAGATATTAATCTGCATATGGCAATCTATATACACATGGGTATGCAATTTATACAGTATGATGTAAATTCAGTATGTCTCCTATTTGTCCCAAAATTTTTAAGTTAAATTCACAAAGTATTGAAAATATTACCATATGAGAAAACTTTATGGCCCTTTGTATGCTTTGAATACTGTTCTCATTATTTAACAAAAGTTAGGTGTCTAAATCCTATAGTCAGATTGTGACATTTTAGGACTCATCTGTTTAGCTCGGGAGGGGAACAGAGAAAGAAATATGATTAAGATAGTATATTCTCTTTTCTGTGAATTGGTACAAGATAAACACTTGTTTGTCCTTTCATAACAGACAGAAAACCAGGGCCATTCTGTAAAACTAGACAACCACAGAAAATATGTTCTCACCCAGTCCCTGTCATATCAAAGTGTAATCCACATAATTCACATAATTCCAGAGAACTGGAAAGTAGTAGGAAGAGATACAAGGGAACAAGAGATACAAGAGAACCCTGGAAAAGTTGCACCTATAAAACTTTCCCTTCTTTTGTTGTGGAGTATTCTGTTATTTAAACAAAAAGCCAATGTAATTTACCCATAGGGAAGTACCAAGTACTTCACAATAAGATTATCTTTACATCATTTAGATACTGTTCATTGATGTGGAGTAAGAGTGGAATAGGGCTTCATAAATAGAAAGCAGATGTGAATTAGCTCACTGTCCTGTCTGTGCCAAAGCTCATGCTCTGCTATGAAATATTAGAAAAAAGAGCATAACCTTTTTCATTCAAACGTACTTGTAAGAAATAAAAGTATTAAAGTACATTGAAATGTTTTTGAACATTGTCCTGAATGTGCAGTTTTCTTTATATATGTAGTTATTACACAATATTTGAATTCTTAAGTTGTATTTATTACAAATATTTAGACATGTTCTTAAAGGATGATGATTAATTTCAGAACTGTCCAATAAAAATTGGTTTAGGATTTCCTAGGACCGTAATATAACTTACATTACTGCAGCCCTCCTTGGCAGGGCCAAGCTGTGCTTACCTTGCACAAGGCCAGCTGTGGCCACAATAAAAAATAACTTGTTGCCTTGTGCTCCCTTCAGTGGGCCCTTTACCCTGCCCACAGCTTCAGTTTCCCCCTTCATCACCATCAGCAAGGTCTGCAGGTCCAGCTGCTAAGGAGAACAACCCTGTTCCAGTCCTCTTGCCCATCCTGAGGGTTTCTTTATTTGGTTTGGGTTTTTTGTTGGTTAGTTGTCTGGTTTTTTAGTTTTGTTATTTATTTGTTAGAGCTTCTTGTGTTTGTGGGATGTTTTTTGTCGTTGTTGTTTTAGGTTTTTTTGGGTTTTGGGGTTTTTTGTTTGTTTTGGTGGGTTAGTTGGGGTTTTTTTGTGGGGTTTTTTGTTTGTTTGGGGGGGTTGTGTGGCTTTTTTTGGTTGGGTTTTTTGTGTTTTTATTTGTTCATTTGTTTGCTTGCTTTTGGTTGTTGTTGTTGGGGTATTTTGTTTGGTTTGGTTATTTTGTCTCCTAGTGGTCTCAGAAATAATTCACCATCATGGAAGGGCCAAGTGACAAAGGTAACAGCATTTGATATGGCAAGTGTATTTTGTGTCACTTGCAGGATGAGCAGTTACACTTTGTGTGATATCTAGAGCCACAGGGAGTTTTACTGCTTGTGTCAGCAGCTCAGATTTAGAACCAGTGCAACCTAGATCCCAGCTTAGGCTTTCTGCTCCATCTTACACCTTGGCAAATTCATTCTAAAGTGAAATGAAACTGTCTTAATCCTACTTTATCACAGGGACAAGCCTTCTCTGCCAGCCACCTTTTCCCCTCTGTGAGTGGATAATTCACATCAGGTTTTGTTTCTGCAGGACAAAACTGATATGCCTTGTTGAGATAAGACTGAAACGCATTTAAAGCTATGTGACTGCCACAAAGAGGGACTCAAAGGAAAGAAGCAAGACCACTTTGCCACTGACTCACAGGTTGCAAGCATTAGAAGATATCCCCAATGGGATGGATTTATGAACATGCTATTTTAATTTTCTACCTTTGTGATACTGGTGGCAGAGTGTTGTGAAGCTGCAGTAAATGAGAACTCAGTCTGTCACTGGGAAAAAAAAAAACAACCAGAATAAAAGAACCACAGATGTGAGAGAACGGATACTAATAAACTGTTAAATATGCAAGCTAATTATTTTTTTTATTGAGCTGTTAATTCATTCCAGGTTCAATTACTTCACTGTATAAAGCAAACAGCTGCAGGAGGCGAAAGTGAAGTTGTAGATGGATTTCATGTATCCAACAAGCTGAAGAAACAAAACCCTAAGGCATATCAGATCCTGTCCTCTACTGCAGTAGTCTACACTGATGTTGGGATGGATTACTGCGATTTTGCTGTGCACTGTAAACAAAGGATTATAGAGTGAGTAGTTTCAACAACACCTAAAAAGAAAATCCCTGTCGTGTAGTGGATTACATGTTCGTAGGAGAAGGTCTGCTCCTGCCACCTTGTGGGAAAATACTGGTTTAACTTAGTCTGTAGTTCTAGGTTTGGATGGGGGGTTTTGTTTTTTCGGCTGGGGTCTTTTGTTTGTTTTTTTGGGGAATCTGTAACTTGTTCTGTGCATTGTACCACTTACTTGGTTTTGCCACACACAAGCAAGAAGTGGTGGTAATTAGAGCAACTCCTAGGCACAGGCACGGGTTAGCAGCAGCCTAATCTGTTACTAAATGCCAGCCAATGTACATACATATCATGCCAAGGAGAGGTCATAATTTGAAACATTCAGATTAAAAATTATATACTATCAAAAGATGAAATGCAGATGTTCATATTCTTTTCTGATTTTAAAAAGTTTATGATTTATTTTTTAAAAAATTCACACTCTTTAAGTGTATAATATGGACTTTTGAGCAAATTAAGTGTCTACACTTTCTCCTGATTATCCCTTTTCCTAGTTAGGCTTAATTAGCAAAATCCAATCCAGTAACAATCTGAATTTTATTGTAGAAACATACTGATAGTCCAGCAGGAGACTTCAGTTGTTGTTTAATCATCTTGAACTGTTTCAGTAACAACAGAATACATTCCTTTTTCTTTTTTAGTTTCCTTTTTTCCCCCTTTCCTTTGTTTCATAGCATGGATTCCAGAGGCCAAGCAATTCACATCAATTATAATAATGCAACAAGAGACACAGTGTTTGATATACCAGCTGAAAAAGTGAAGCCATTTTATGCAGCTCTAAAGGAATTAAATGATTTATTAAACAGTGCAGAACACAAGTTTACTTACAAGCTGAAACCAGGTCAGTAAGTTGCTTCTCCTCACAGCAATTTTTCACATGTTTTTCCCGACAGTCAAAACACTTGAACATTGTTAGCACTAGTACTGAGAGGAACTTCAAGGTTTTCTATCATCTATTTGATTTGATACTGCATTCTTACATTCATAGATTTCTTTCGCCATAGTTACACTATAAAGAAGAAAAAATGGCAGGGGGGAATAGTTTACCTATAGATTAGTCGAATGTATCTTTGTACTAAATCCAAAACAGCATTTTATGCTACATACCATATTGGAAATGGATGTATCAATAGCACCATAGATGGGAAATACCATATGTGATATCATGTGTGGCCTTAATCTCTGTTAATTCATTCCCCAGCATCCAAATAAAGATATGAATCTCTCAAGAGAAGTTACAAAAGTAAATTCATCTGTGTATCTGACTGCCTCATGTACTATGGTACTTGTGTCTTTAAAATATCTGTGAGGAAATTAATCTCTCTCCATTAGAAACATGCAATAAAATAATGTGTAAGATCACATACATGGAAAAACAAAGTGCCTTACATTACATTGGTGACATCCATTTTGTTGATTAACACATCAAAATTGTGGTAGACGGAACGGGGAGAAGATAAGAAAGACTGTGAGGTTATTTAATTCAATATTTATAATAGTGGCACACAAGGGAGAAAAATTAAATTGGTATTCTAGCATTAATTATTTGATTTCCTAACTTTCAGTGTCTTGACTTTGTTCTCATGAAATTCTCTTAACAGGGATAGTATGTATGTGTATAGTACAAATAGTACTAGACTGATCAAATAAAAAGTCTCCTAGTGGCTATCACCCATTTTATGTATTTCACCTGTGTGGATTTGCTGTAATGGCCTTTCTCCTCAAGGCTTGATTTTCTCAGTATGGACTCCTCTACCACTCTGCTTTTTAACTCCTCATTATGCAAGAAATGAAAGAGACGTCAAAAGGGAACTGGCCTCTATGGTTGAGAAAGTTAAAATTACAGTGTTGTTTCTGTGTATCTCCAGCTGAGCTATTTAAAATTATTGCTCCCTAACTGTTGATATGAATCTACCTCCATTTTTTTTTAAGGAATCAACTATAACATTCCAACTACTAAACTTTGTGCAATCTCTTTATAGGAGACATAGTGATATTTGATAACTGGCGTGTGCTTCATGGTCACCAAAGCTACCCATCACGTTCAGAAGTGACACGTCTCCTGGAAGGTGCCTATGCAGACCGGGATGTGGTCATGTCAAGGCTCTGGCTCGTTAAGAAAAGGATTCTGAATAGGGATTGAGCTTTCTTCTAACTAGAATGAGCAAAACATAGATCATCTAACCTCAATGACAACAGCAATTTTATAAAAATGAGTCTTCTTTTCAGAAACTAACATCACTTTTGACAAGGGCTTGTCGTAGAACCAGGGTAATGGCTTTAAACTGACAGAAGGTAGGTTTTGGTTAGATATTAGGAAGAAATTCTTCACTGTGAGGGTGCTGAGGTACTGCAACAGGTTGCCCAGAGAAGCTATGGCTGCCCAATCCCTGGAAGTGTTCAAGGCCAGGTTGGTTGGAGCTTGGAGCAACCTGGGATAGTGAAAGGTATCCTTGCTTATGGCAGAAGGGGTGGAATGAGATGGTCTTTAAGGTCCCTTTCAACCTAAACCATTCTATGATTCTGTCATAAATATATTTTTTATTTCTATTAGCTAAGAAACATGTTATTCCTAACAATTTAATATTTATCTGTGGCCCTGGTCTTTGAATCTAGGAAATATATTGCTACATCTGTAAGTTTATGTGCTTCTTTAAAATCAGTGTGCAAAGTGGCTTGAAAGATTATCACTTTACTGGACTGACTGGGGATCACCATGCCTTCCTTTGCCTCTACATACCTACTTGCCCTCCCTAGAAAGCCTGAAAGGTAAAACAAAAAAAGTACTATTAACTAAATTTTGTTATGAACAGCACGTCCCTCTATTTTCAGAGAAGCATTCTTTATTGCATAAATCATAACTAAAATTCACTATCAAAATTTAAAAAAAACACTACCATGGTGTTATCTTTAAATAAACACCTTTCTAGGTAGGACTCTGCTGTCATACATGATGTCACTGAACAGAAGCTGTATTCTCTATATCCCACTGTACATGTTTTGACTATCACAGCCACAAATAATTTTTCTCACATTTTCAGGTCCGTAAGTTCAGAAGCCATAGACTTACCAAAGAATGCATCATATTAATGTTCCTCTGCATTAGGAAGATAAATCACTCTCAGTGTAGAGGTCACAGACAGGGTCAGAAATCCTATCAGATGCCATGTACAGACCTAAGATCTGTACAGCAGACTTTTGAGTAAAGTCAGGAGGAGGAATGCTGATGATGCTTGTTGGCTAGAAACTACAAAGCCGAAGTGGCTATTGACTTTGCACGTGAGAGAAATGTGGCAACTCAACCCAAATCCCTTTTTGTTACACCAAATAAAAGAGAAAGCCTCCAATAGGTCTTTAGGATGTTTTCCTCTACTCTGGATTCTGAATAAAAATTATGCTGTGTAGAAATCACTGCAGCCAAAGTAGTGGAGTTCTTTCCCTACATTCAGATGCCAAATGGAAAAAGAAAGAATATCAAAGTTCTTGTTTTTATACTGAACAACATGTCCACTGAGTTTATTTTTCCCAGTTCTTATAGCTGCATAGTTAACAGGATGCCTCTCACCATGCTATGAGCTGGACAAAATAACCACACTTCCTCCCTCAAATCCCTCTGTTCAACTGTGTATTTTCAAACTGTTCCTTCCAAGTCAAATAAATCCTAGCATCTTCTTAGCAGGGTAACACAATAAAACTATAACTACAGAATTAAATAACCATAGAATTTAAATAAGGCCAGGTTAGATGGAGCTTTGAGCAACCTGATTTAGTGGACAATATCCCTGCCCATGGCAGGGGGATTGGAACTAGACGATCTTTGAATCATTGTCATTATTTGCATCATTATTAATTTTAAAAACATAATTTGTTTTTTGCATAATGAGTATCTAGCATAGAATCATAGAATGGTTTGCGTTGGAAGAGGCCTTGAAGATTATCAAGTTCCAACCTCCCTTCCACTAAACCAGGTTGCTTCAAACCCCATTCAACCTGGCCTTGAACACTTCCAGGGATGCCAATGCCACAGCTTCTCAAAGCAAAAAGGACCATCAGTGAAAGAGAGCAAAACATCTCCTCTAGTGCACCTCACTCATCTCCAGATTTGCTTTGGACTTTCCGTCAGATTAATTCTTTTTGAGTAAGATGATAAAACAGAGGGGTAACCCCATGTATCTCACAGTCTGCTTCTGGCTACACCCACTGTGCGAAGAATTCCTTTCCTATTATTTGGGATTTAACCCATGTAGATTTCCACTTGGTTGTTTGGATTTCTTTCCCTGGACTCAGCCTTTGCAACCTCATAGCTGCAGTGATACAAACATCAGCTGAAGCACAAAGCCATCTCCTTTGTACAGAAACTAAGCCAACAACTAATGTGCAGAACTGTGCCTGCAATCAGGGCAAAATGGGCCCTCAGGTGTCAGGTGTTCAGCTGCTTTTATGGGAATTCAGAGGAAATTTCTGGAAACATAATGAGATCGACATCTTGTGAGAGATCCACTAAGGTTCGTTGAGAAAAAGTATGACTGGTAGGATTACAACCTTTAGTAGTAAAGTGATGTTCCTGGTTTTGTAGTGGTTTGGAGTGTACACCTGACATAAATACTCAAAATATTGTTTGCAGTACCTCAATTGTGACAAGAGAAACTGAGACCCATTGTTTAAAGTTTCACAAAATGCAAAGAAGTTTCCTTACCAAGGAGACAAGCCAGTAGGACATGAGCCAGCTCTTCAGTTGTTCTCAGGCAACTTGTGACCATGAAATGATAAAATGAGGTGGGGGCTATTCCCCAAACGACCTTCAGAGACCCTCCTGAGACCATTCCCCAAATTGTATGTACATGCCCAACTACAAGGTGTATAGCTTTGTATATGTAAATGATTTCTGAGAAGGGGGAAGAGAATCCAAGATGAAGATGAAGATGAGTATGTATGGTTTGTATAGATAAATGACAGGTTTGGAACTTTGCATGTGTGCGTGTGTTAGGAGAAGTGATCCCACATGCATCCAGTGCCAAAATAAAGTAATGCCTGCTTTCTGATACTGAAATTACAGTGTTAGGGAGCTTTAATCTTCCTGACATTTTGATGACACATCAAGCTTGCTCAATGCCTCCCTCAGCCTAAATATGGGTAAGAATATGGATTTTTTCTTGAGATAATTCTTGAGCACAAATTATAGGGAGGTTGGCTTCATGAGTGGTGGCACCATGCTCCTAAATCAATGCTTCATTTCACGGCCCCGGAGCTCCTACACTTGGAGCTCCCTCAGCAATTTACTCTCTGCTCTGAAGGGGAAGGTAATGGCTGGGCACATTGCTGCTTGCTCCCCAGGGGAATCAGATACAGAGCTAGCAACAGTAGAAAGCCTGTAATTCGTTTATATTTTACACAGGAGAGCATTCAGAAACAGCATGTTCCATGGGGATGAGGCTTGTTTCCAGCATGAGCATGTGTCCAGGAATCCTGTGTTCTTATTTGGCTGTTTATCCTGGCTGTGCCCTTGTTTCAACATCACTGTGAATGCCCACTTAGAGTATTTCTCTTCCCACACATGGCACAGTTCCTCAGTAGAGGAGCTGTAAGTGTATTCTACTTGCCCTGTGTTGTCCTCCTGTCCAAATAGCTGCACAAGACACCCATGCTGATGTTCAAAGCACCATCCACACCTGTTGCTGCCTCCGCAATGGGGAGAAGAAACCCATGTTGGGCACTTACGGCCTCTCATTAGAAGTGGATGTTGTTCTGCTCTCAATGCCCTTAAGATGTGCAGAGCTCCAGTGCCCATGCATCAGCTCTGGGCACACCAAAGCCCCAGCTGATGATGGTGCTGGTGACCTAGTGTGTACAAGCTTTGGCTTACATAGGTTAGAAACAGGGTTTTCAAGTCATGGATTCAACTTGAAAAAATCGTCGTAGCTCAGGCTAAATGTTAGTAAGGTTTGCCACAGTGTTCTCTGACGTTTTTTACCTTTGTTGGGGCTGTGGGCTGACTAAGGGGTCTGATCTGAAGCCAAGATCAGGAGATTAGACAATGAATAGGAGTATGGCTCTGCAACTACCTCTCCCTGTCAGATCAAATTTTTCGTCTGAGTAAACATATTTCTATTCTATTTATCCATAGGTTTATTTTTCCAGAATAAGGTGAAGAATTAATAATCCTCGAAAGTTTCCTTTTTCCTTCCAAGTTTTTTTATTTAGTCCACACAGCATATAAATCTGAAAGTGTTTTGGACAGAGGCATAGATCCAGTCAGCTTATATGGGGCCAAGGAGCTGTATTCTGTGTTTTCCAGTGAGTGATTTTGGCAGTATTTTTAGACTCTTGTTTAAGAAAGGAGAGATGTGATGAGCTCACATTTTCTGCTGCCATGCACAGCCATCCTTGCTCATAAACACATACCTCGCTGCTCCTCCTGTAAGGGGAAATGTGTTCTCTCAAATGAGGTTGTTGAATATGAGATTCAGAGATTCCTTTTCTTTCAAGGGCATACTTATGACAATTAAAAATTAAAAAAAAAATAATAAGTTAAGGATAAGGAAGGTCTGAAACAGCAAGTACCCTCACCACTCAAGATCCCTCGAATGCCCTTGTCTACAAACAATGACCCAAGGACTTGTGCAAGGATCACAACACTGCTCAGTAAAGGGCAGGAGAAGCATCGTAAGACATCATAGTATTAAGCATAGACATTAAACCAGGAATGAAATACCCTGTTGTGGTGGTTTGAAGAGACTGAGTTGATAGACAGGGTTTTAGACCAATCGCTTCTCACGATTTTGCATATAAAAGGGCACTGGTGAGGGGAAGTCTCTCTCTTCTTTTCCGGTCCCTCAGCC
>VWZT01009455.1:320611-333115 GCA_013397055.1 Pachycephala philippinensis | reverse complement strand
GGCGAGGGGGGGCGGGCCGTGGGCGCGGGCCGCGGGCGCTGTGGGAGGTGGCGAAGGCTGCTTCCTCCTCCTTCTCCTTCTTCTCCTCCTCCTTCTCCTCCTCCTGCATCGCCGTCTCTTGCTGACGGCCTGGCCTGCCTGGATGTGAAGTTATCCAGCGGGCGTACCGTGGCCGTGCTCCCGCGTGTGCGTGCAGATGTGCCTCAGGGTGCTCGGCACAAACACGTATCGGCTCCATGATTTTTGCTCTCTTTCGGAGGTATGCGTGTGCTGCCAGCCTCGGCCGTGTAAACAAATTAGAGTTTGGGTTAACAGCGCATTGTGCCCCGCAGTACAGACCGAGGTTTTATTTACTGGGGTGATGCCTGATGTAAATTGCACATGTGCATTTCTCAGTGTGTAGGAAGTGCACGTGAATTTAATGGTCTGGGTTTTTTGTTTGTTTGTTTTTTGTTTGTTTCTTTTCTTTCCGCACTGGGCACACAGCCAAGTGTACCCAGCTCTAGTGTATTTCACCCCGTTAGGTTATAATCCATATGCTACGGTGGGCAGCACAAATCCTAGGTGCAGCATGCATCTGTCCAGATCCTGGGAAGCTAGAAATGAAAATGGCCTTGAAATATGTACACTTCTGTATTTACATGAGTGTCTGCCAAAATTAAACACTCAGTGTAAATACTATTTGGGAAGATGTGTTATTTACAGTTTTGTGTTTATATTTACAGTTACCTTCTTATACCTTTTCCCCTTTTACTTCATTTTATGCCCCTTCAAAGGAAATTGTATATATTCCGATATTGTAAGAAGCATAATTGCAAGAATTTTTTAAAAAAATTACTTGTAAATTCACCTTTTTCTTGTAATATCTGGAATTGACAATTTAAGTTTCAGTCTGTTATATCATACCAAGAGTAGGCTTTAAAGGCTGTGTTTAGCTGACACTTGTCTCCTGTAGAAACAACAAACTACCATCCTATTAGGAAAACTTCATGATTATGGGGTGTCTCATTTTTTTAAAATTCCTTAATCTGCTTGGTCCTAATACTTGGCCAAATGTCTTGATCTTTGCTGTGGCAGAACTTCTCTTTGGCTTAAGACAATGTTTGCAATGAATAGGAATTATTTCAGTATTTGCAAAACCTTCAGTGGTTTCAGCTCATCTAAAAGTGTGTTGTCAGCAATTGCTCTTTGCATTTTTCACACGTGTAAATGTCTCAAACATCTAAACCCACTATTTTTAAGAAGAGTTAGCAGTATGTATAGTTAAGTATTTTTATAGTGCAACACAAAGAAATCAACTTGGTTAAACTGAGTTCAGGTCTTGAACAAAAAGAACATAGATGCTGCTTGGGTGTCCATCACCTCTGCTAACTGCTGGTCTCATAATGCCAGTGTTTCAGTGTAGATGGGAAGATCTACTTAACTGGTTCAGTCCTCCATTAAATATTGAAATCCTTTTAAGGTCTTAAAATAGCAACTGAAGAGTGTAGTACACAGTAAACTGATTGTTAATAGGATTATTCTTTGCTGCATCATAGGCACTTCACACTGCCTTCATATGGGCATTAAGGAAATCAAGAAAACAACTGGTGGTAATAGAGGAAAGATCACTTTGTTGTCTCTGTCATATAGGACATGATTTGTACCCTCTTGAGATGAACAACTGAAATGGGCTTGCCAGTGTTAAATTAATAAAGAATAATTAAATTAAAAGGTATGTTGTGAGCACCTATATAAGTAGTTGAAGTCTTGTTTTAGAGAGAAAAAATAGATATTCTGACATTGGTAAGGTATAACCTGAGAAAGCAAGTTAGTTAAGTTCTTCTGAGTTAGAATATCATATAAAACCGCATTTGAAAAGGAAATGCTTTTAACATGGATGTAGTCTCTGGATTAAATTCTTCCCTCTGCTTGCCTGTGTGGGATTTTTTTGGTTTGTTTTTATTACATTTTGTTGATTTTTTTTTTTTTATTTTTATTTTAAAACCCCTTCTATTGCTGGTGTGTGATAGGAGATGTCTCCTTCTGACAGTAACTCTGGGCTAGCTGGTGAAAATCCTGGCTTGGCACTGTTACGTAACGGTGGGATGGGCTTGGGGGGATTACAGTTCCAGCAGCTTGTGGCTGAGAGCTGCTTCTTCAGGGGCTTGCTGTGGGTTTATTTATTTATTTATTTATTTATTTATTTATTGCTTCTCGTGCTTAAAAAGCTCAAATATATGGAGAAGTGGAGTATTTTTGTAGGCAGGGATTTTATCTCGCACTCATTTTGATTTGCTTTTTGAATTGCCTAAATTGTACTTAAACTGATTTGGTTCAAAAATAAAACATGCTTTTGAGATGAGGGGAAAAAGGGTTAGGAGCCCTTAATGTTTTTAACGTCCTGGTCTTCTGGCTGTTATGCAGATCTTGCACTGTCATACAAAGAGCGGTGTAAAGAAGAAATTCAAGTTTGTGTGTAATGTAAAGTTTCCAGAAGCAAATTAACTCCTGTTAAAGTTGATAATACCATCTGTTTTGTTGAGGTAAAGGAAAAAGTAAAATTAATCCAGAGAATGCAGTTATGGTTTGAGGGGTACTTTCAATTTACTCTGGTGCTCTCCTTGAGAGGGTGTGTATGTTGTGATGCAAATTACACAATTCAGCTTTACTCTCTGCATTTTGTCACGCTGTAGAGGAGCAACACTTGGGTCTGTTGACTGCAGATGCGATAAACTGTATGTTCAGGTGCATTCAGACGCTTGTGGGATCAAGGCTCAGGACAATATACTGTTGCAGGAGGTGCTGACTTGATGTACTTTTGAATTGAAATTCCTTGCCTTTTTCTTTGGTGGTATGGTGCAGCTTTCACTAGAGTTGTCTTAAAAGTTCTTGTTCTTCAGGACTGAGGAAGCTACTCCTTATCCACACTGCTTCTAACTGCTGAGACTTGCCAGCCATAGCGTGGGTTTTGTTGTTCTTGTGAAGGTAGAAATACCTGTCCAGGAAAATGTGGAGTAAGGATAGTAGCTCATTCCACATGGCTCAGCTGCCTGATGTCAACAGCTTTTGCTCACTACTGACATTAGCAAGATTTGAACCCCACTGATGGGGAAAGAAAAGCCGTGTATCGTGTTACTTGACCTCCTCAAAGTATTTAGTGTTGCATTAGTGCCTCTGAGGAATACTGCTCTAAAGCAGAGTAATCCTAAATAAAAACTTGAAAGTCAGCTGGAGTAGCGGTACAAAAAACTGAAGTCAGTATTTCTTGGAAATCTTGCAGTTAGTTAGGTACAGTAATTGTTTTGATTTTTTTTTGGGCAGGTCAGATGGTTGTATGCTTTTGTGTGGACTTTTTGTTTGTTTGGTGTTTTTTTTCTTAGAAGTGGAGTTATAATGAAATAATTTCATCTCAGCTGTTTAGAAGGGCTGTAGCCGTGGCTTGTGATCCTTGGTGTTGGCAGTCTTCTTTCCTCTTATGCAGTGCACGGAGAGGTGTGCACAGTTATATCAGCAATTGACAACACACAATAAAACCAGACACGGGTCTCTGCTGTGTCTGAATTTCAAACTGTCATTGTTAATGCTCTCCCAAAGTGCAGGCTGACAGTTGTTTGTAATATAATATGAATGCCAGCTCACGATCGATATGTTGCCATCAGTGTTAATTTCAGATTTGTGAGAGGTAAAATTGCTGTCAATAATGGAAACTCTAAACTTCATTGCTAATTCCCATTAGTCCAGGGAGACTTGTGTGTATCCACCAAAGGCTTGTACTCCAGGCTGGAATCCAGCATTGGTGAATTGCAGAAGCCTGCTTCTGTCTCCCTCTGAATCAAGTTCAACTTTTCCGCCTTAAATGTGTCCTGCAAGTGCTTCAGTGTTTTTTTGAGTAATTGTGTTGACTTGAATGTCTGTAATGTTGGCGGATTTCATGTATGTTTTGGTGTAAATTTGAGTGTTGCTAATTTATGACAAGGACCAGGGTTACTTGAATAATTATAAGCGTCTAATATGGTAGAGTGAATGGTGATGTGCCTCTCTTTGGAGGGTGCTGAAGATTGTGTCTACCTGATCCTCATGAGGAAAAAGAAGGAATTGCTTTGTAGCTGTTCCTATTGGCATAGGAAAGCTGACTTCACTTTACCTTTAATTAACTTATTGTTGTAGTACTTAGGAATATACTTGCTTGCTCTGAGGAAGCCTGCATCTGGGTTTAAGGTGTGTTACTAACTAGAGAATCCACCCACAGCTATGCCAGAAAGGTGGCACTGGTGCAGCTGGGGATTACCTGCTCTCCCCTTTCCACTTTTACTTTCATTTGAAAGAACAGGTGTACATCCACCCCAGTTTTAGTAACTCTGTAGTTGCGAATTTCCTGGTACCTTTACGAAACAAGCTGTGTGAGGGGCACCTGAGAGCAGAAAACAACTGAGTATACTTGGAGAGATACTATGGTTGTTTAGGAAAGAAAACAACGTTGCTGTGTTATGGTTTTTTTATATATGTAACCCATTTGTTCTTACCTCGTGTCAAAACTAAGTTGACACATGTAAGACCAGTAGATTTATCAACTGGATGACACTTAGGTGTTGCAGTCTTTGTATGTTTTACATTGTGTAAACCTGTATGTGTGTGTGGTAGGTGTGTAACACTTGTGAGGGGTTATGAATGCGGGGCTGAGAAACTGAAACAAAACCAAAGTACAGTCTTTGATGACTATGTGTAATAAAGCTGGTGATTTGTTTTGATTTATGAACTCACTGAGCCTCTTAGTCATTAAGATCATTTTGTAAATAAGCCCTTTAGTGAAACAAGTCTTTTGCTGTATAGGCAAAGGGGGAAAATGGTGCACATGCTGAAGGGTGCCTTTCTTACACAGTTATTGCTGCACTGCATAGGTGAGAGGCTTTTCTCTTGCTCTGTATGATGAGCGTGGCTTGCTGAGTGTGCTGAGTTGTAGGACTGATAGGAAGCCAGGCACAAAATTGCCCTGTTTGTGTGTTAGAAACGTTTTGTATGCTTGTGAATTCCATGTTGGCTAAAGCTGTCTTCTGTGGCTTGCTCTTTTTGACTGAGCCTTGCTAGGGAGCTGGTGCTTTTAATACTACCAGTGGTGGTCTTGAAAGAGGAGTACATACTGGATGATACCAGCGTTTAACTGAATTGGAAAATATGAGCCAGTTGAGGTAATTTTCCATAGGGGGGATGTTGTAGAGAACAGTTGTTTGCTCCCTGCTATCCATTCTCAAATTGAATGGTATTTACTTCCATCACATGTATCCCAGTTAGAGATGATAGTTGTTGCATAGATATACTTGCATTTCAGTGCAGGTTGTGGCAGGAAGATCAAGAGCAAAATATATTTACCTTTGGTTATTTAACTTGATACTTTAAATTACCTTTTTGTAGTTTTAGACTTCTAGAACTCAGCACAGTGTTTTCTGTCTGGTATTCCTAAAGGGATTTTCTATCAAAAGTAATTTTGGATAATGGCAATAAATAAGTACCTGTAGCTTGGATACTCCCAACTCATCTTTGCTATTTTTTTTTTCCAGTTTCTTCTGTTTTGCTGAGTGGCTCCTATTTATAGTACAAAAGCAGGACTATAAGTTAAATTTCGTACTCCATTTAAATCTAAATATTAATTTATCTTAGGCTTCTCAGTGATGTTGAAGCAATGTATAGCGGGGATTAATTTCTTCTTTATAGCTTCAAGGAATGTGGAAAAAAGTACTTCCTTAAGGGTATTTTAACATAGAGAGATACTGCTTAACACTTACTGTAAGCATGCCATAAAAGAACCCACAGGTTTCTGAAGTAAAAGCCACTTCAAATCATCTTCATGAAAAGGTGCCTTCTTATATTCTTTCGTATGTGGTTTCATGAATCAAATACAGGCTATGATTTCACAATGGTTCTTCAGCTGAACACTGAAATCATTTCCTCTTCTGATAATCAGTCATTTAGCTTGACTTTCCCCATAGAAGATCATTTTATGTCTGTTCAGTAATGGGGGAAAGTATCATCCCAGTTTTGAAAACCATTATACTGCATGTGCAGCCTAAGTATGTGTGTTCACCTAAGTGTGGGGCTCACTGAGTGGTCTGCCACTGTAGATTGAGATGTATAATTGCTGGAGGTAGTACCCCAGGTTCATACTTACTGTTTTCCTGTAATTACTGAATGAAGGAAGAGACCAGAGATCGTATGTGGAAAAATGACGATAAGTAGAGACAATAAGTGCTATGATGGTAAATCATTCTTTTAAATGTAAAAATTGGAACTAATTCCTACCCTATTTATTCTTCCCCCAGAAAGCTGCCACTGTTGAAATAACACCTCCAGAGTAGTACCTCCTTGACAGTCATCTACGTGTGTTTTAAACTGACTGATATCTCTATTTTTTAAGAGCTTAGGCATGATAATGTTGATACAGCAACCCTGCTGTATGAGGAGAACATGACTATCTTATTTAAGATTTGTTTAGAATGCCAGCATCATCTCCAGCTAATTTCCAACTAACACCATTTATGTTTGGAGCTGGAGAGGAAAAGAAGCAGAGTGGAAAGGCACCACACATTAAAAATGGTGATTTTAATTAGAAGTGGGTTATTGTGTGTCTGGGGGTGCATGTGTGTAAGGTGTAGATGGCATCCTTTCACTTTAGGTGTATTTAACCAGTTTTTGAAAACATGTCATTTGAAAATTGTGTATCACTCAAACTTCTTTCTACTTGTAATTAAAAACTATGCTGAACTTCTGTTCAGCTCCTTTTTCTTCTCAGCAAGTTGGGTTTTTAATGCTTTCTCCCTCTCATGTTTCAAAATGCCCTTTCTTTTCCTGTCCATTCCTGCCCTGCATTTCTGCGAACTCTTCTTTCCTTATTGCTCTTATGCTTATTTGCTCATTGCTAAATATGATGATCAGCTTAAGTGCTGCCTGGTAGATTTGGGTGATTTGGGTGCAGGTATTTAATGCAAGAGGTTCATAGAACACTGTATCTTTCCTTTTGGTGCGTCTGTATATGCCTGGGGAGGCCTGTGAGAATAGGGGAAGTATATTCTGCCTCTTCTCAGACTTCTGTTGTAACTCTGCAGCCAGCTGCTGGCTGTAGCTTTCTTTTCAGTGAATAGCTCCACTGTCAGTGTGCTGCTCAGGCTCTTCCCAGCTTGTCACAGAAGGATGTCTCTATTCTGCAGCTCAGCTGCTGCTTGCAGGTTTCTTAGCGGTTACGTTGAAAACTCATAGCGTGACTGTTGGTTTCAACTCATGTAGTTTGCGAAAAGCTTTGAGAGCTAGCATGGACAGCATGTTTTTTTTGGTTAACTTGGAAGGGAGGTGGTATGGGCCCTCATGCTTTGGTGTTTTTATAATCAGACATGGAAGTTAGTTAGCAATGAAAGGTAAGGTTTGGTGAAGTTGGTAATACTTGAGAAAAATCCTGAGGTTCACCACAGATGAGTGCATTTTAAAACCCCCACCTGAAACTTTAGGCTTAGAAGGTGCAGAACCTAGTCTGTATTGAGACTGTACCAAACCTTCGTGGAAAAGAAAGGGAAAAACTGTGCTAAAAATATAAAAATATAAATCTTTGTATAAAATCTTTGGAAAAAGCAGTAGCTGTATTTTCATCTTTCAGATAGGCATATCTGGCTTAATAAAACCAAGCTTTCAAAATTAAAAAGTGCTGTAATGGGATTAAACATGTACTGATGGAGACAGGTATTGGTATGACAGTATTCTGTCCTATATTCTTTTTCTCCATCCCGTCCTTTAGAGGCATTCAGCTTAGGCATTTTATTGCATCAGATTCCTGTTGGCCAAAATAGTTTGAATTATCTTGACTGTTGCACAATGTAGAGCTCATGGAATGAAGGGAAAAAAAACCCAAACTTGCTATAGAGCAAATTCTGCTACAGTGTTTGTCTAATACTTCCTAATTGTACGAAAATATCAAATCTGCACAATGTTGCCATAAGAAAGGAAGTGCACTTTGAACTTCAGATTGGAATGGTGAAAATAACATGTGTTAATAATGGGTTATGCAGATGTGATGCTGCAGACAGTCTTATAACAGTCACTCTGGGCATTGTTCAATAGGCTTAATAAATAGAATCCAAACTACAGGGTTTTGGCCTCATGTAGTATGTGATTAGATTTTTATTTTTAATTTAGACTTTTTTGAGTGTCTTTGAAGGTAGGGTGTATGATTTTACTTTTTTATTATTTTTTTAGTTTGCTGATAGTGGCTATTCAGTAACTGTGTGGCTGCATGAAGTTTCAGAGTTGTTCATGTTTTGAAGTAACCATCATTTGGAAAGAAATCTTTTGCAGTCTAGATAGATGTCCCAAAGTGAGGAAAAGAGGCTCAGCTTCTAACTTGTCTGTTGCTATGTTTGGTTACAAGTACTCGTTTGGCAATTATTTCTGTCTTTTCTTTGGATAAGGAAGCTTCATTTTCATTGGTTGGTTGTTGCAGCTGTGTTTGTTACTTGTTACAGAGTCCCAGGTTGGTGCCACGAAGATGGGTCTAAGCGGTGTATGTTTAGGTGGTCGTCTTTCTTAAGTATTTGGAATATTTATGGAAGTGTTTTTGTGTCCTAAAGTGGAGAAACTGGTAAAATGACTTTTAGTTTTCTTCAATGAGTTATTGGTTTTCTGGATAACTGCAGGGAAGATAAAAAGCAGTACAGGAGCTTGTGATTTCTTTCTGGTCCACAGCTCTATATGGATGATCTTGGAGGGGAAGACACATGGCTAGAGAGGAACCTATACTCTCTTATTTTCTTGAGAAATTACACAAAATTGCTTGAAATAGTATGTTTCAGGCTCTGTGGGGATTTTATGTGGGAACACATGCTTTCCCCTAGCTTTTCCTCCATCTGTTAAGGAGTAATGCTCCATTAGAGAGAGTTGTATCTGAAAATTCTTTCTGCATCTATATATATGGGTTTTTCTATTTTAACCTTTTCTTTGCATTTGTGTACTTGAATCTTTATGAAAAAATCTGATTTGGTCCATGTATAATTCAGTTAACAAAATGATTAAAAGCTTCTAGATGGTGAAGCCTACCCTGTTCTTGGCTCCAGAGAAAAGATGTTTCATCATCCTCTTTGAACTTGAGACTTCTAGTCAGCACACCTCTTTTCAACCAAAAAAACCCCTGAGGATTCATTAGTTGAATTCTCTTTTTATTACTGGAAAAGACAATTTTGGTAATTTAATACCTGTTATTTACCATGATTTTTAAAGTAGTTTAACATAATTGACAATTTGAATAAAGAACCATTCATAAAAAATCCCTTCCTATGCCCCCAGAACACTCAAAACCAACCCATGAACAGAAATTAAAAAATAAAATCAAGCAGATTAAAATAATTTTTTAGTCTTTTTTCCATGATGCTTGCCAAGTTTCAGTTTGATGTAGATTACAATGGTCATACTGTGTTACAATCTTTAAAAAAGTGCAACTGGTCATTAGCTGCAATGACATGAACAGCTGTAGTGTTTTATGACAACAGCTGGGAACAATCTAGTTCTCTTCAATAACTTTCTTTTGTTGTTTCTTTCATGCCATTTTTAAAATGAGAAAGCGAGATTACTGTATTTGTTCTCTATTTTACACCAGGGATTTCTTCATAGGCAGTGGTGGCAATTACGTATCAAAATACGGCATTGCTGTCTGTGACTTGGAACATTTCCCTCTGCAGGACCTGTTTCATAACCCGCTGAAATCTGTGGGAGTTGGAGTCTTTCATTAACTTGAGTAAACTGTGAATCAAGTTGTCATCCTAGGATTTCTTATTTTGGCCTTCCTTTTTCAGTGCATGATTTCTCTTTGGTTTAAACTGCTTTGTTAAATCTGATCTTTTACAGCATTAGCTCTTATTTTAAGAGTAAGCTAAGTGCCTTTCTACTTTGCGATGCTCTCATTTACCAAGTGAGGAGGAACTTGTCTGTTTGTAGGTGGCTGGTTTGCCAAGAAAGTTGGCCTTTCTGTTGCTCTCTCTTCAGAAGTGTGGTCCGAAATGTCTTCTGTGTGTGTGCATATGGTTGTTCTTTATTGTTGGAAAACCAAGTAGAAGACTTATGTATACATTTTCTTTCTGTGTCCCTTTACAAATGAGTTTTCTTCAGTAATGAACACATTTGGGTCACCTTAAATAAAATCTGTTTAACATACTTTTTGGATACAATAGCATAACTCTTAAAGTCACCCGGGTGGTACTAAAGATGTACATACCAGATAGGTGTGAGAGCATTATTTACTTCCCTGAGAGACCTGCTGTCCTGTGTCACACAAGTGGTGGTGTCTGTGATTACTAGAGGGGAGCCTAATGGCATAATGTGGTGTGTTGGGACTACAGATGGGGAGTTTGGGAAGAAGAAATGAAGAGCACAGTGGGCAAGGGTGTGTGTGTTCAGTGCAGTGAAGTGTTACTAAGGGAATTTAGAACTAAGGTAGTTTAGAAATCCAAAGCAGAGAGCTGTTCTGGGACTGCTTTGCCTCATGAGCCATGTTGGCTCAGGTGAGTATCGTGGAGGTGCCTGTGCAGCAGGGCAGGAAGCTGGGTGGTAGCTACTGTGGAACTTGACTCTCAACAAGCAGAGAACTGGCAAAGGCAGTTGGTGAAATTTTTAGTTAGTCATATACTCTGTGTGTATGCCCCTAAGTTTGGTTTAGATTATCAGAGAATAAACTTTATGCGTCTTCTTTAGAAAAAAGTTTGCTGAGGTAAAGTGTGTATAGATTCTGTTAACCACAACAACTTTTAATCTGTCCTTATGTTATCAGTAACAATGAGCGGAAAATTACTTTAGGATGCTGTGTTTTGAGTGTCCTGAGGTAAGGTTACTTTTGGTAGTTGGAGGAAAGAAGTGAACTCAAAAAAATCCTCAAAACTTGTACTACAAAAGGGGAAGAACATACATTCATTGCAGTTGAGAGATCAGTTTTAGTTTCTGGGCTGTTGACTACCTCATCAGGTATGGTTTGATTTGTGTTTTGGTTTTTTTTTTTCCCCTTTATCATTTAATCTTCTGCTTTCTACTTCACTGGAGAAATAGTGTATCTGTAATTTTTATGAATGATGTGTCAAAGTACCTTTCTCAATCACTTTCAGTGAAAACGCACAAGCTCTGACAGCTTCACAGAAGCCCAGCATAGTTAAGGATGGGAGGGACCTCTGGAGGTCATCTGGTCCAGCTCCAGCTCTCTAAGCCTTTCATCATAGGAGGGATGCCTTGGTACCTTAAGTCATCTTTGTGGCACTTTGCTGGGCTGTTAGCAATTGGTCCGTATCTCACAGTTTCTGTGTGACATGTGAAAGTATATGAAAGTTAATTTATACATACAGAGAGCTTGTACATTAGGGAATAGCATACTTTAATCCTTTTAACAAGGTACTGTTCCTTCCCTGGAGCTCTGAATCTCAGGTGATGCTTACCTCACATGTAAATACTGTTTGTTTACCACAGAGAAGATGAGGGATATCACTGTTGTTAACGGAAGTCTTAAATGTGTGTGAATTTTCTGTACACTATTAACCTCACATCTTTTATCCTGTTGTAACAGACAATATTTTGCTGTAGGGTATTTGTATAACCTTGACTAATCTCAGAAGTACTGCCCATCAGAATGTTACTCTGCAGATATCTTTTTGGTTATAATCCAGTTGCTATAGCTTCTGAAAGTGCGTTAGACTCTTTGCCTTCACCACTTGATTTATGGAGACAGAGGTTTTTATAGGTGATCTTAGAGAATTTGCCAACAGCCTTCTGGGCTGCATAAGGAGAATTGTTGCCAGCAGGTTGATAGAGGTGAATCCTCTCCTCAGCACTGGTGAGGCCATACCTGAAGTGCTGGATTCAGTTCTGGTCTCCCCAGTATGGGAAGCACACGAACATACTGGAACAAGTTCAGTGCCGGTGCACAGAGATGGCCCTGGGACTGGGGCATCTTTCATATAAGGAAATCTGAGAGAGCTGGGGCCACTGAGTGTGGAGAAGACAAGGCTCAGAGGGGCCTTACCTGTGTGTATAAAAGCTCGTAGGGAATGGAGAAGGGGCAGCCAAGCTCTTGTCGGTAGTGCCCAATGACAGGGCAAGAGGTAACAGGCGCTAATTGACAGCTCTCACAGTATGTGGATTTCTGCTTTTCAAACACGAGCACAGGTTGCCCAGAGAGGTTGTGGAGTCTCCACCCTTGGAGTCATTCAAAAGCCATCTTGATGGGGCCTTGTGCAGCTGGCTCTAGGTGGCCCTGCTTGAGCACAGGTGTTGGTTGGAGCAGCTGACCAACAGAGGTCCCCTTTCAACCTCAACCCTTCTGGGATCACCTTTTACTCAACTCTCTTAAATGGATAATTAAAACCCTTGATGAATCTGGAGACCTTTTGACCAAACATGAAATACAGAAATCTCCCTTGAAAAATGAAAAGTTACGTTTGCTAATAAGGTGTTCTACGGGAAGAATACATTGCATTGGGAAGATAGATATAGATATAGATATATATATATATA
>VWZT01009455.1:108513-320502 GCA_013397055.1 Pachycephala philippinensis | reverse complement strand
GATATATATATAGATATATATATATATATTTGAGTTGATGCATCCATATGTAGCTAGTAGTGTTGCTGGCAAAATATTTGCACAGGTCACTCTTGACAAGTTTCAGAATCTCCTGAGCATGTGCAGCTCTGGAGTTTGATGTAGCTTGAAAGCAGGGCAGATAGTATGACCACTGTATTTTGGGCAACTGTAAGAAAAAGGGAAAGAAAGCTTTTATATAAATCTTTCATAGTTATTGGCAGTGCTTCTAATGTGACCATCAGAAAGGTCCATTTTCTAATTACTGGAGGGAAGTAGTTATTTTTCCCTAGTCCTGGTTCGTCTGATTTTTCCTTAGTGGCATGACAATTGAGAGTGATAGCAATTGTCTTTCAGCTCTGACTCTCTCTGGCATTTTTTTTCTTGGCTGCTTTGTCATGCTTGTTTCTTAATGAAGGTGAATGTTGCCCTTTAAACCTGACTAGGAAATATGTGACTCTTGCATCTGTAAAAGTAAAATCAAACCTGAGATAAGGGAGTCTTTTGATGTGGGTAACAGAAAATGAAAATAAGCATTGGAAAAGTAGAGAGTATGACAAAATTATGCTGACTGCTCCAGAAAAGTTAGTAAAGCAACCATACTAAAAGTTTTGAGCAAGTTCTGTAGGTGGCATCACCTTCATGGATAATTAATCTGGATAATGGAGGTAAATTTTTTGTTTTGGAAGTGTAGCTTCCAGGGTTGCTCACTTGACTAGATACATTTGAGGAAAAAGATAGACAGATACTGTAATTTAAAGCATGAATTGCCTTGGTATAGTATAAATCATAATATAAATTAAAATCTAGGGCAACATATGAAAGAGGTTTCAATGCATTTACCGTCTTTGCAACACACTGAACAATAACTGGGGAGAGGACTTGCTAGTGCCTTTGGACTAATTTAGTAGTCTTCAACTTAATTATCTGTAATTAGCAACATGTAGTTCTGGAGAACTTACTGGTTGCCAAAAGGCGAGTAGAGTGTTAAAGATTTACCTCAAATATACTTAAAAAGAGAGAGATCGATCCATGTAACATAGATATCACGACCTGGGAAGATGTTCCTGGCAACTAAACTCAACAGAGGAGCTGAAGAGGTGCTTTGAATACATGGAAATGAGGAGCAGATGGGAAAGCCCAACAAGCTGCAGGTGCTGTTAGTAGCATGTGTTCACCTACCTGCAGCATGAATGGCTGTTCTAGGGATATCTGTCTCGTTGTGCTGCAGGACATTTCTGCTGAAGTGGTTATGTCATCATCTCCTGCTCAGCTACAGCCATGCAAAGAGATGGCTTTTTTTAGCACAGTGGGCACCTCTCATAGTCGTAAGTCACCAGAAGAAGTTGTTTCTATGGATTATATTAATGAGAAGATATTTGACCTTGGAGGAAAGGTTAATGTATAGATTTTAAAATGTGTCATTATTTCTGATGGGAGATATGTGGTGCTAGGATTTGTTGTTGGGAATCTACTGTATCCCGATGCTCTGTTAAACTGAACAAGATTAAAAGTGACTTCAGCTTGTGCCTTACTTTATCTGAACTGATGATGCGAGCTGCTTCTAACAAATAATTTTATCAGAAAATACTAACAAATTACTATGGTTTCATAAGACTTCAGGCAAAAAAGAAGCTTTACTAAAACAAAACTGGCAAAACTAAACCCTGGTTCTATCATGATTCTCAAAAATAAAGTGCTGTGGGAGGGCAGTGGATTCTTTCTGAGCCTTGATGCAGGGCCAGGATTTCAACTGCCTCCCTAAAGGTTCAGCAGAAACATTTTTTGGCTTAAAAATGCAGGTTTTATCTTTATTCAAAGATAAAGTATTATTACTGCCACCAGTTTTCTAATGTGCAGAGCAGCTGAATCAATGATGAGATTAGATTACCTGTCTAGCCAGAGAATGCTACAAATTCCTTTCAGAACTGTATTTTAACTACAAAGTGAATTACTTTTGCTTGATTTTATGTTAATCCAGTACCATGGATTATTGTGGTGAAAACAGTTTCTTTCAAAGTGTTTTTTTCCCTCCTGTGCATCAGTTTTCTAGAAAAACTACCTTTTAAAAAAAGTCGAAAAGAACGCGTATCAATAATAATCTATAAACATGGGAATAATACATGACAGCTATTTAACTGCTGGAGTCCTTGTTGAAAGCAGTATGTTGGGGGTTTTTTGTCCTTTTTGTTGATACCTTCCCCCCCCCTTCACCTTCTGGACATGCAAAAATCATATTTCTTGATGAGTACCTGCTAAGCTTTATCAGATACATTATAAGTAAGGTGAGTCTTCTGAAAGTTTCAGTGTAGTAGGGACCTAGGGAGGAGCAGGCTGGGTTAGCTCTGAAATATTCCGTGTTGTAGGAGGATGGGAAAGCAAGAGGCAGAATTTATTACCGATTCAATATACAACAACAGTCAGAAAGGATGCTGCTTGAAGTTAGGGAAAAGTCACAAGAGGAGTTTGAATTCCTCTTGTTTTCTGCTTCAGCACCTATTCATTTAAGTAATTCTAAGGAGAAAGGAGTATTAACCTTCAGTAGTGAGAACTGCTGAGTATGATAAATGGACCAGAGAGGATAGTTAGTTACTTATTCATGTTTGTGTATCTGCAGCACTGTAGAAGTCTTTGTCACAGGTCTAGTTTCTCTTCAAAGAAACCACCAGAACAAAAAAGGCCCAGATAGGCAACATGTTTGTACACAGTAGGACTGTAACATCCTACAAACATCTTCTTGAGAACAGCAGGTGCTTCTAAACATTACTGTAGAACTGGAAATAGAAAAAGCCTGGATGTTTGCTATTGAATGGTAAATACAAGGCATGCTGCTAGAATGCTTCTGACAGAACAGCATCCCCTGTTTGTGTAAGTGTACCTGTTTCTGGTTCACTGGCACGGCGGCAGAAGAGGAGTATGTGAACCAGAACCACTCTGTAAGGGAAAGGTGAGTGTTAAAAGCTTTCTTCTTGAAACCCCGCCAATTTCCTCTGTAGTGTTTAACTTCCCATTCAAATAGGGAAGTAGCTGGGGGTAGTTGTGTTGCCAGGCAGGTCTTGCGGAGGCAATAGCATTTAATACTTCGTGCTAGGTACTGAAAAGGTTCTGAAGCTTTAGAAGACTTTTTGCCCATTTTCAATCTTGTAGGAGTCTTAGGTCACAGGTTACTAACTCCAGTTCCTGAGTAAACCAAAATGAATGCCTTTTGATTCTAAAAAAACCCCAACAAACCTAAGAAAAACAAACCCCTCCCCTCAAATCAACAAACACCTTAGAAAAATTTATGCATCTGGATGTGACTTTTTTCCTTCTTTATTAGCAAATTTGGAATCTCTGTGGAAAAAAAAGGATGTTTTCTTCCTAACTGCTATAAAATCTGTGTTAGTATGGACTGTTTAATGTCATGCCTTTCTCCTGTACCAAGAAGATGGTGATGACTGGAATGCATGTTGTCAACTTCTGTAATCAGGGTACTTGATATATTTACAATACCGTGATTACAGTACAGCTGCTTATGTACACATACACACACACTGTAGCTGCCTTATATATTGTGGCCTTTCAAGTTTACATCCTCATTTGTCTCCTATTCTTGGGTAGGGTTTCGTTTATTTGTTTTTTACCTAAGGTGCTCAGCAAAAATGAATAAAATACAAACTTTTTTATCTGGCATGTGAGGTTTGCCATGTGGACACTTACAAAATATCCTAGTGAAATGAAACAGAGAAAAGAGCAAAGTTTGAAGCTTTTCACAGGCTGAAACCAAACACTCCAACGTCTACTGAAGCTACCAAATTCTGTTTTAGGGGGTTGTCTGTCAAGAGTCTAAAACCTTTTCATGGGTCCAGCGAATGGAATTGAGCAGCAGGAGAATAAATTCTGGAGCAGATTTGCTGGAAAGGCCTCTGTTTGGAAGGACACCTCAAATGGCCAGGACCAACCTACAAAAAACTACCCATCCATGTTATTTTCAGTAGGTATGAGATGTGGAGCAGTTTCAGGGCAAGACCTGTTGGTCTGATACGTTTTGTTTCTGTTGTGTGCAAGAGCTGTGACCAGTTGGTGACCTGCTTGGCTAAAAAAGCTGGTGCTGTGTAGACACAACTCCCACTTCGTGTTTCAGATCCTGATAGTCCAATGGGAAATAATAAGGTATCCCAGAATAATTACAGCTGTAGTATTTCCTGTCTGATGGGCAGAGTTCACAGAAAACCTTCTTAAGCATGACTACAGACTCATTTAATTGAATCTCATATTCTGAACTGGGTGTACCTGGACTGAGTCCAGGGCACGAAACTGGAGAGCATTTGGTGGCACTAATAGACGGTGTTCTCCTGTAACTGGATTGCCAGGCATCTGTTGCCTGTGCAGGAGGCATGAGAGAATGTGCCCACCCAGTGGCAAAGAAACTTGGATTACTCCTTGCTGGGGATCTTGTAGAATTTTTTATGCTGGTGCCTGGAGCTCCAAAATGAGGCTGTTGTAAGTGGTTTTGCTTCCCTGGCACGAGGGCAATAGCCACAGCGAGAGGATATGGATTTTTGCTTTATTGCTAGACTGAAATTGTGGAATAAAGTCCTCCTTTTTCCTGCTGGGATGAAGGGTGATCCTAGATCTTTGCTCTGTGCACCTGTGTAAAACATTTATGTTTGACCTTTCCTTTTCTCGTGCAGTCTATAGTCTGTTTAAACCTGGGTGGTTTCATGTAACTTGTACCAAGAGTGAAGTGCTTTGCCTGGTTTTTTTTTTTGGTTGCTTGCCCCTCTCCCTATGGAAAAGGAAAGAGTTCAGGCCTCACATTGCAGGTGCTGATGATTGTTGTTTAATTCCATTAATGTTCTTTGTGAAAAGAGGATGATGTAAGAACAAGAAGTGAAGAAAAAACAAATAATGTTAGAAAATCATACCCTCATGCATGGATTGTGTGGCCGTGTAGCTTTTGTCTTCCTTCAGAACTGAATGTTTCTCTTTCATGCCTGGCTGACTGATGTGCCCTGCCCTGTTGGGCTGTGCAGTCTGTCTTCCCTAACAGGCTGTAACAGGTTTTTTTAATCTCTTTTTGAGAATTTCCAATTTTGCTGGCTTTTTTTTTTTCTTTTTAGGTACACAGTCCCCTCCCCTAAAGGTTGCCTTTTGTATGCTGATGCACATAAACTACCTCAAGGTTTTCTTAAAGAATAGTGGAAGCAAGCCCACTAGTTCTCCCAGGAGAAAAGTGCAGTGAGGTCAGTGGTATTCCTTTTACTTCCCTTTTGGTTTTTGTTCACTCCTATGCCTTGTAAAACAGCCAGGAAGAATAATGTTTAATTTCTTCTTGTGCAGAGTATAATCCAATGTGGACTTTATTTTCCTTACAATAAGTCTTCCAAAATCCCAGCAGTAGAGTCACAAATGGCATATTATTCTTCTCATTTAGAATCTAGTGCCCCAATCTGTTGCATCAATATTGCTCTCAGAATAGAGCCACTTGGTATTACCTGTGTGGTGAAAGCATTGGATTTGGCATGCATATATGTGTGTTCTCCTTGTACAGTTTTGTCTTTTTCTTAACTTAGAGCATATATTCTCTGCCACCTCCCCTCGGGTGTGGGAAACATGATCTCCACAACTAGGATTCTGGAAAAAAAGCAAGGTTTAATCTTTAAATGAGAGTATGAATTGTTACTGTGAAGCCTAGACTCCAAATATAGTCAGTTGTCATTGTGTTTTCAGTAGCAGATCTCTTCATCTTCTCTAGAGCAGTCACAGCTTCTCCTTTTTTCTCTTTTTTAAATGGAATATTTGTTACCGTTTATTAGCTTTACTTGAATTTTTATGGATGGAAAATAGTGGAGCTGCCTGCGGGGTAATATTTAAAAGTTTAGAGTGGGAAAAGTTTAAGAGTCTGTTGCTTTTGCAGCACCTTTTGTTTTTGATTCGTCTTCTCTCTGATGTAGCTTCACTGAAATCCAGAATCTGTCTGACACTGGGAAGTGTGTGAAAGGCCAAAATGTCTCATTCAGACAATGACTCAGATGTGCAGTCACTTAACTCTCCAAAGGCTTTGTTGTATCCTAAAACAGAGTGTACACTGCTCTGATATATCCTCAGACCTGGAGGATGTTCATGGGCACTCAGCCAAATACAGATTATCCCAACCCTTGAAAACTGCTTGGATCCCAGTATAGTTTGCAGTAATTTGTTTTTATATAGCAGTGATTAATTAAGACAAATACTCTCTGAAAAGCCTCTTAAAATTTTAGAAAGAGGTTTTATTTTCCCTAATACATACCTTCCTAAGGCAAAGTGGTTATTCTTTAAGATCTGAATCTCCTGTGGTGATTTTTCTCCTCCAAGAAAATCCGTGTGGAATTAATAGAAGAACTGTGTATAGAGAATAAATTGCTTGCAACTTCTCAGAGAAAGTGTTGTTAAAAATTGAAAGCATCATAAATTTACAGCGTTGGGGAGGGCTACTAAGAAATAATTGTGCATGTTTTTATCTTGATCAGGTAGCAACAATTAAAAAAGTGGTTCTGCATTTCAAGTAAAAGTTGACATTGCTATTCATAAAGGCTTATGACTTGTGCATTTAATGAAAAGAAGGACGAAGAAGATTTGCCCTGTCTGTTTGCAGAACAGCTCGTTTTGTGGGTTAGAGATGATGGCTTGCAGAGGGAGTGATGGTGGTGTCTGGGAAGAGACCCTGTCCCACTTCATCTTTCCTTCCACTTTTATCCCTTGCCTCTTCCCCTCCTACCCCCACCTTTGTCTTTTTACTGGACGGTGTCAATTTGTGACATGATCCCAAAGATAATGAAAACAAAGTGTATTGGAAGGTTGGTGTTTTTTGAAATCTGCTGCCAGGAAACTTTTGGAAAAATACCTAATTCTAGCATGTACAGAAAATCAGATCAAATATTATGTGAGAGACTACTTCCATTTTGGTCACTACAAAAGAGGAGAAAATTACGTTCTTGTAACAGTTTTCTAGCTGAAAAGTGGTGGGCTGTCAGGAGAATCATCCTTATGGGGATATTTGCATACAGAAATAAAAAAGACAGGTTGTGTAGTTCTAAATTGGGATTCCTTTTATATATATATATCACTTTTAAATTATTGTTGCTTTTTTACATAAGTCAACTTTCATCTAAACTCAATTAGCTGAAAATAAGCTGAAGGGGACATTTGTGGATGTTTACAGACCTTGTTCAGTATTTCATACTGGAGTATTCGTAAGCCTCTGCATACTGGACTGGACATGAGTGGAAATGGATCGCTCTCTTCAATCTTGTCTAATAAAGTACTTGCTTCAGCTGTATGGAGACTGTTTTGCTTTTAATTCAACTAATGTAAGAGCCAGTGAGGGCTGGCAAGTGGTATCTGCAAGGAGCAGTGGTTTGGCTGCTGAGTGTGCAGAGCAGTCTCAAGAATGGGTGGCTTAGCACAGCCACCGTGGGTCACCTGGGCTTTGTGCAAGAAAACCCTTTGGGGAAGGGTGACAAGCTTATGGTTGAGTTTGTGCTTGAGCCAGCTAACTGCAGTGACAAGTGCAGCCATTTCTCTCTTTCCCCTGCCTTGTTACTTGCTGATGCAGGTTTGCAGTATGGCTGAAGAGCCTGTGACTCCACACATTGGCTGTGGTGCTCCCTGTACCAGCAATCAGTCCTGTCTAAATGTATCAGATGAGCAGAACAGTTTATAGAGGGCTGAGTAAATTCACTTAAAGACTGGTAAATACTGTTTGCCTTATCTCTGTTAACGTAAACAGTTTCTGTAAATGGTTGGTGGTAAATGATCCTCACTAAGTTCTATGAAAAGAAAGCATTTAATTTTAGATTAGTTCAAGAGGCCAACAGGAGTTTACTTGTCTATGATGGTAAGTTCTCAAATAAATCACAAAATCATATATGGGTGGTCTTGAGACAGGGTAATTAAATGTAGTAAGAACCTTAAACTCAAATTCAAAGTCCAAGTTTTCCTTTTAGTTTTCTTGTTCTTAAAAGATTGGTTATTTTTTCCAGAAATATGTAATCTGGTGTTTTACGGAAGTTATTACCAAAAACTAAAAAATTTCAGTATGCACTCAGAATGATGAGAAGAACAGTTTCAATGTAGTGCTTTTGCAAATATCTGCAAGAGGCTGGAGTTTGATACTTTGTTGTTTTATAGAAGTGGAGTTGGATGAAAACACTTTTTCCTGCGGATATCTCATTTTCTGTTCAGTGGTCAGCTGAATGGATCCTTATGAGGCATGGTATCCTGTCTGTGAGGGAGGTACAGCCCTTGAAATTTTCCTGCAAAGCCCAGAAGATGACCTGTTTTCTCAGTGTCTTGCCTAAAGCCAAGTGCAGAATGCTGGTTTAGTAACTTAATAATGTATTTTTGGTACTGGTGCCAGGTCTTATTCATCTCATGATGTCTTGCTGATTAATATAAAAGTTGTAGTTCTTTTTAAACTTTGTCATCCTCTTGCTTTGTGATATAAAGTACTAGGAACATCTCTGACATCTGTTTTCTCTTGATCTGTGAAATTCTTTTGATTTTATAATTTATAAAAAAGGCATGTTTTAAATGAATTCGGCTGCCAGCTATCCTTCTGGAGGGGATGGAGGGTGACTGCCCAGGGTTTCTGAACTATTGAATATCAGTAAACTCTTCTTGCCAAGGGCGTCTTGGTTGTTGTTCCCCTCCATGTGAGAGCAGGACTTGCTGCTCGTGACCTGGTTCCTTCCGTAGTCTCCCACCATCCAGACAGAGCAGCTTCAGCATTTCTAGTGCTGTTGCCATGATTCCTGTAACATAATACAGGTCAGGAGACTCTCACCTCATGCTAGGAAAGACCTGTGATCCTCTGCGTGTGGATCACTTGGTGTAGGATTCTTAAAAGCCTCTGTGCTGGTTTAAAATGTTTTTCCTTCTGTAGAAGGAGGAAAGAGAGAAGCTGAGGTTCTTCTGCTTTTTGCTTCCCAATGTGAAGCTCATTAGCTGATTGCTAAAACTTAGAGTTGTTTCATCTGTGATGCAAGGCACAAGTCGAACTATTTAACCAACTAAATAACTAACTGGAATAACTAAATAATATCTGTTAAATATCTATTCTAAAATGAAGAATCATAAGACTGTTTTGCAGAACATCTGATAGCACATCTGAAAATTGTGAAGTACAGCTTAGGATGTGCTTGTCCCTTTTTATTGTCTTCTGTATATTTGAAAAACTGCAGTTACTTCTTTAAAAAGGTTTCATTGGCTTGAGCATTTCAGCTTTTTAAATGACCAAATGCAGTATATGAACTATAGTATTCTCCAAAGATGAAGTGTAAGGAAGAACTCACATGCATTTATTAAAATCAACAAAGGAGGAAGTGGACTTGCTATATTGCCTTTTAAATAGAATATTCTGTACATTTTGGATTCATATAGAAATCTTTTTCCTATTCTGGAAACTCCTGAACTGATGCAGAGCTACCCTTGGCACTGGAACATTTGTCCCTGTGTATTTACATTTCCTTGCAAATCTCATTACCAGTGTTGTTGTAGCAGAACTTTTCTCTAGCTGTGTGCAGAGCATAGGCTCTTGTGACTTTAAAATATAATCCTTACTGTTTATGAGTGCAACACTGAGAATGAGGCCTCTGTAAATAGATCCAAATCCATATTTGTGGGTGGGAACATGTGAGGTTTTATGGTGTTTTTTTAACCCGATATCTTGAGACAAGCAGCTGCAGTGCCTCTAACATCGCTCGAAGGGCTGCAAAATTGAATTAATCAGACATGCTTCTTTGACTGATATTTAGAAATTAATAACAACCCTGTCACTGTCCATGGTCAGCTTAATTTCACCCAGCTGGAAATCCTAGTGCTCTTCTCTGTTCATAGTGGAGAAAACTGAGCCACTGGCCAGACCTTTGCCTGTTGACCTTCTGCACTGGTTTCTGCCTTCCCTGCTCACTGAGGGGTGAATTATTTGGGCCCTGTGTTTGAAGGAATCTTCTGTAATCCTGGACATCCTGACTTAGGAGTTAGAGGGTGGAAGATCATAGACCTGGGCTTCCAGGTTGAGCTTTTTTGCATCCATCTCTCATTTTTGGGACCAAATAATCCAGGCTGAACAGAAGTTACATTTGGCATGATGATTTGTGCCTCGTTAGGATCATAATTTTTTAAAAAATACAGATCTACATGTAATTCAAATATTGGAAATATAGCAAGGGAACTCTAAGGCAGAAGAACCAAAAATGAAACTATTTAGCTAATCACGAAAGACCAACTACTAGTCTGTTTTCTACTGGAATTACAATGCTGGGAAAACTTCTCATAGTCTCTGTATATGAGTCAGCAGTGCCCTGGCAGCCAGGAGGGCCACCCGTGTCCTGGGGGGCGATCAGGCACAGCATCACCAGCCAGGCAAGGGAGGGGATTGTCCTGCTCTGCTCTGCACTGGGGCAGCGTCACCTTGAGTGCTAGGGGCAGTTTTGGGCACCCCAATGTAAGAAACACATTAAACTATTAGAGAGTATCCAAAGAATGGCCACAAGGATGGTGAAGGTCTGGAGGGGAAACCTTATGACGAGCAGCTGAGGTCATTTGGTTTTATTCAGCCTGGAGGAGGCTGAAGGGAGACCTCATTGCAGTCTTCAACATTGTCACGAGGGGAAGCAGGGAAGCAGGTACCGATCTCTTCACTCGTGACCAGTGACAGGACCCAAGGGGATGTTTAGGTTGGATATCAGGAAAAGGTTTTTCATCCGGAGGGTTGTTAGGCACTGGAACAGGCTCCCCAGGGCAGTGGTCACAGCACAGCCTGTCTGAGTTCAAGGGGTGTTTGGACAATGATCTCAGGCTCAGGGTGTGACTCTTGGGATGTTCTGTGCAGGGCCAGGGGTTGGACTCAATGATCCTGATGGGTCCCTTCCAGCTTAGCATATTTTCTGTGATATTAGTCACTGACTCTCTCCTTTAAAGTTCGTAAAAAATAATTACAGTACTTGAATGTCTACAGGTGCAGTATGAATGTATTTCACATAATATTCTAAAGTCTGCCAGGTTTCCTGTGGGTGGTGTGTTAGCTGTTTTTTCTGACATTGTATATAAGCTTGGAATACATGAATCTGATGGATAAAAGGCCTTATTCCTTATTTCTGTATGGAATTGTTTAAAGATCCATTGGGGTGTGCTAACAGCAAAACAGAAACAAATACATTTATCCCAGGCTAATGTAGCATCACCTATATGTACAATATATGGTAACCTTCCAAACTAGCATGAAAAGTGCAAAACTTTTGGAAGGCTGGAGGATGCATCGCAGGTATGGGATAGTGACCACCTTCCTCTGCATCCCTGTGCTTCCCGTCACTCTGGCAGTGGGGTGGAAAGCTCCTCCAGGGATGCTGCAGTGGCTGTCGGGTACTGTCCAACTGTTCCCAGGCATCTCCCACCCTTCTCTGGACATCGAGGTGTGCTCTGGTGCCTGTCCAGGTATTTGTGCTCATGAAGTCAGAAGACAGAAATATTTCCCACACATGGGTTGTGTGGATGATGCCTCAGTAGATTTCCTCACTCGTTTTTCTTTTAAATGTGGAGATATTTGCAGATTGGAAAGTACACTGTGTTTCTTGGTACATAGCTTCGTGTCTTCTCGAGCTGTGGCTGTGTGGCTTTAATTATGGTGTGGAAGTAAAAGGGAGGGAGGGAGCGTTGCTCCCAGGCAGTGTAGCGTAGCCTATGGCTCACCAGCAGGGCCGTGTCGGTGCCTTTTGCCTTGGGTATTTATGCCAGGAGGTGTCAAGCTGAAGGTTCTATGCCCCAAGGGGGTGACCAGGGCAGTGACAGTGGTGCATGGTTCTGCTGGCAGCACAGCAGGAGCCTCTTGCTGCCCTTCTGGGGATGTTTTCAGTTACCTGACCTGTTGAACATTTTGTCTGTCAGCCTTTCAGATTAATGCAGATGCTAACATGCTCTCAGAGCAGTTTTGGATATTATTAGTTGCGCATTTGTGAAAGCCTTCTCCTTGATAAATTTTTACTGTGTGTGTTTCACAACTGGAGTGAAAAGCTCAGGCTCTCTCTTAAGCCTGAGGGAGCCTTGGCATGAAGCATGTAACAAATGAAAAACTTGGCTTGACCCAAAAAGTGGGGTTTCATTTCTTTTCGGATGGCTCTCTTGCTGGTCAGTCTGTATAAATGTCGTCTGTCACCTTAAAAGTAAAATAAATAAAATCTGAATAATTAATGCAATTAGTGGTTGACAAGAAGAAGCAGTGCTCTTGGAATTTTTGTGATTGCTGAGATGGCTACTTGTTAACAATTAAAATGAAGTTTCTAGGAACTGAGAATAGAAAATTTATTTAAGCTCTATGCATGCTTTTGTTAGGTGTTTTTTCTTTTTTTTGCAAGTGGACTGCCAAACCTTGCTAAACAGAAGCATGGTGATATGAAATAGAAACCATTGAAAAGGAAGACCAGTGTTCATGTATTTCCTGTTTTATCGTTATTTTGTGTTTAACTTGTCAGTGGCAAGATTCACATGACCTAAAACATCCTTTTGAAGCAAATTTGCCAACTTCTATGACTGTGCTTATTTGTTCTGCATTTTGAAGAACTCCCGAGTGCGTTCATGAAAAGGCTTACTTTCATTATGATACATTATATTGTGAATTATCAAATGCTGCTTTATTTTACCTCACTTACGGGAAATGAAGTATGGATGACCTTAATTTAGTTAATTAGTTAGTAGTAGGTGATCCTTGTACTTTTTGGTATTTTATTTATAGAAAAAACATGTGTGACTGAAGTGTGGGAAATGTGCATTTCTCTTTTTGTATGAATAAATAAGGATTTAATTGCTCCCTTAAGGAATGGGATTTAGTTTATACATGTATGCCTCCTTTTAGAATGTAACAGATACATAACTGTTCTCCCTTGGTCAGTCTTGCATTAAACAGGAAACAGAAATGCAAAGCTTTTGCTTTTCTTCAAGCTACAAAATTACTACACTGTATAAAAGCTGTTAAAAACACTGATGTGACTTCTAAGTTGAGGTTTTCTGTTTTGGAGACTTCTTTGGGCAGTCTCCAAAATTACTGAGAAGGTTTAGTGGTGAGGTAGAAGAACGAGGAGATTAATTGTGGCAGGACTCCTCCAAAGCGGTGGGATCAAGGTGGCTTCCCATGTCCACATACGTGTTTCTGTTACACCATGACTCCATCTCGGGATGAGAAATTATGGCTAGCGTATTTTTCCCTCTGACAGGCTCTCTTCTATTTTATTTTCCAACAAGAGGAAGCTTGTGCCTGGTGTCTGGCAGGCTGCCTGGGTGCCATGCAGCCTTGCCCTGGCTGGAGCTGCTGGATGCTGGGTGGGCTGCAGAAGGCACTCGCAGCTGGGCACCTGCAGCTGAGCTCCTTACAAGCTCTCGTGATTCGAGAAGAGGTGCTCGAGTGTGTCCCATGTATAAAACTCAGGATGTGAGGGAATTCACTGGTCGCATTTTGAGCTATGGGAAGGGACATTGTTCATCATTTTCTTGTTTTAAACCCAGAAGCATGTCTAAGGGGTTGTAGAGTTAAGAAATGGTGCCAGTAATGGGCATTGGAAGGAAGAACTGAGCATTTGTGTGCCAAACAGAGCAACAGGAAGATAAGCATAGCTCTTGAAAAGCCTGGCACTTCTCCTGCTGAAGCAATCTGTATAATGTTACAGTAGACTGCTGATGCTACAGAATTTTGATAGATTAAACTGTAGTTTGTTTATATGGATTTTTCTCCAAGGTTCTGTGATTTAAATTGAAGATGTAGGTGTCTTTAATTAAATAAAATTATTTTCCTCTCTGTTGACAAAGCTGAAGATTGCATAGTTTTCTGGCTGAAGAGTAGTTGCTCTTTTGGGACTTAAACAGTAAGTGGGTTTTTTTGTATACCTTTGCAAACATGAAATAGTTCCTCAGCCAAGTGAATAGTCTTCTAATCTACACAGGTGTGTTTCTGCTTTATTTGAAGCACATGGATCATTTAGTATGCTTTTATTACCTGTGTCTTTTATGTGCTTTGAGAGGGTGAGTGGTTTTTGTTCTGTTTTTTCCCCACTTACGGGAGCACATGGTTTCGGGAGCATTGCCTTACATCTGAAACTTGGCACGGGGGTGTCCAGCTCGTGTAGCTAGATTCATTCCTTAAATAGTGACTTCTTTTTTGGGTTATCTTTTGGTTCCTGCTTAATTACATTCTTTTGGCAATGATAATGTTCTTTAGAACAGTAAATAGGTATATGATTGTAAAAATAGGCCCTGTACAAACTGTGACCACCAAACTAAACATTAGCATTTAAAACTATCAACAAACTCTGAGAGGAAAGAAGCATTCACAGAAATGAGATGACATTAGTTTGGTTAAAGCAGATGCCAGAGAAATGATTTCTTCTGAATGCCTGGATGATGACAGGCAATGCTTCAGTCCACTGAGAAATTAGTCTGAAATGTTGAGCTAGGCTCGGTTGTTTGCTCTCAGACTATTAAGTTAATTCCTGGAGGAGGGTGGCTTAAGTTGTTTACTAGTCGATACTCTCAGTATTCATCATCCATTTATTGCTGTCAAAGAGGATAATTTGAGTATTTTTGGAAGATGAAGCAGGAAGTGATTATAAACAGTTAGGAGGACAGATTCAGAATTTCATATGATGAATTGGAAAAATGGTTTGAAATCAATGAGGTGAAATTTAATAAAGACAACTGTAAAGTGTTACACTTAGGAGAAATCAAATGCACAGATATAAATGGGCTAGGCAGCATGCTGGCCAGGAAGGACTCAGGAATCACAGTGGCTTTGCAAACTGAACTTGTCAGGGGTGGTGTGCATGACACTGAGATTTCATTAGGGCTGTATAAGTGATGAAACATGTCAGATAAATGGCAGAGGAGATAATTATTCTTCTGTGCTTAGCAGTGTGCTTTTAGCCTCTGGTTTAGACATATTGTTAAAGGCAGGGTCTCAATGGCACCAACAAGGCTTGGACATGAGGTTTGAAAAACTCAGTCTTTAGGGAATATGTGAAGGCTTTGAGGTTTTTTAGCCTAGAAATGAAAAAGGTTTGAGAATGTCTAAATCTTCAGTGATACGAAAAGATGGTGTAAGAAAGATACAGATCAACTATTCTGTATTCATTCTACTGAAGCTAAAATAAATCATTTTAATTTGCTTTGGTGGAGCTTTAGCTTACAGAAGATTGAAATTTTCCAATTACAAATAAGTTTCACAGTCTGAAAAAAATACTCCAGAGACTTAAAAGAGATAGATGAAACATTGACACCATTGCAAAGATGCACAAATAAAAGCTGGCCTAAGTAGGGAGCCCCCTCGGTCCCCTAGCAATGGTGTACAGCATGAAAATGGAGGTCATAGCTGGACTCTGAAAGCAACAGAGCAGCAAGTTAACCCTGTGGAGAGCCTGTCAGCTCAGCCTTAGAGCTACAGTGATGTAGCCAGGGATATCTGCTTCTGTTCATGTAGCTGCCTGCAATGCTTCTGCAGAGAAATTACGCTGTGTGTGGTAGAGATGGTCTAAAGATGGCAGAGTGTGCAGGGGCTGGTATTAGTCAGGATTTCTCAGCTTTTTCTAGTCCATATCTAATTTTTACTATTGAAAATTCTTGTCTTATTATAGTATGTGGTTCTTGGAGTGGGAAGGTTCTTCGTGCCTCACTTGTTCTCTGCAGCGTTTCAAGGGCGAGTTACACCTTTCAAGTGGGGAAGAACAGGCTCGGATGATTGCCAGGGGCTGTCACTAGCCGGCTCAGAAGCAGGTAAAATAACAAAGCAGGCTGTAGTGTACACCTCTGAGTCAACACAGGGTGAGCTGCTCAGCTGGGTACATTTGCCTACAGGAGGCTCTGTGCTACAAGAGCTAAATTGGTTCTTGTACCTGAGCTAATGCACTGAGAAGTGGCTTGGGAGTCTCTGCAGCAGTGACCTACCTGAGTCTCGGGCCTGTTCCCCAGCCCTGTGGTACAGGGAAAAGCAGTCTTTCCTCTGCCCTGGATTTGGCAGGACTACTTGTTTTGGGCCAGCCTGACTATGTTAACTACTGTGTTTGGACAATTATTAGGTTGTAGCTGCAGTCAAAATGTTTTTTTCTTTTCCTGTCCTGATCTATCCAACTGCACAGAGCAGTGGACTCAGAGAAATGATTTACTTGCCTTTTGATGTGACTGGTAGTAGGGGCTGCTTGCACTGATGAGTAAGAGATCCTACAGATCCTAATGACTTTCTTGCTTTTTAAATATGGTATTTTGAAATGGATATCTTGACATTTGCACGCAAATGGAGGAATGAGACATTTTTGGGGGAAAAGGAAATTAATAGTTCTTACAGAAGGTATGGAGCTTCTAGTTTGAGGCATGCTGCAGATTGGATTTTGAGCTCAGTGAAGTTGCTTTCAATTTAGGTGCTATTGCATATGAGAAGAATGCTTATTTTGGTAAATTGAGAGGGGAAGAATAATCTGAGCCTTCTGTGAAATTAATTTATTCTTGAGGGGGCGGGAAGTGCATAAAAGTGAGTTGATGTTTATACTCAGTCATTATACTCTGATTATGTAATTTGCAGGGGCTAAAATTTTAAAACTCTAATATTTGTGTAAGTTTGTCACTTCATAAGTGATTGTCCAAGTGCTACAAACACAAAATTCCTACCTCTGCTATTCTATTTTGGTCAAATGAAAGCGTACAAACCCAAAACATTGACTTTCAACATTGAGGCCATTTGCCATTTCATTCTCAGGGAAGTCAAATTAAAATGTCAGGTATGGAAGGGACACATTCTGGCTAATTTACAGGAGATGGCTATTTTAGTGTAGCACAGTGTAATTCCCATGCTGCTGCTGTTCGTTCCTTACTCAGGTGCTTCTTGTGGAGAAGAGAGCATTTCATTTGGAAAACCTTGTTTTTTTGGTAGCTGCACCTGGGAGTATTCAGACTGCATGACTTCTGGCATGAAATGAAGACTGGTCTTAATCCCTGCATTTTCTCTTTCTTGGGGTCTCTCTATCTCAGCGCCAGATCTGAGATACAACACTTGATGTAGTTGCCTCTTCAATGTGTTCCAGGATATCACTGAAATTCCATTTCATTGCTCAGAGTAAAATTAATAGTGTAAAGATTTTCCCGGGTAGGTTTAGATCTGTTTTGTGGCAGTCATTGAGATGCAGATTAAATGATAAAATGGCAGTCTTCTTCTAATGAGCTTTTTCAGTGCACTTTGTCAGCAGTGAGGCTGGTTTCACTTGAACTGACGCCTTCATTTAGCAGCTTGCATTAGCCTAGTCTGTTCTAATTTAATTTCCTTCCCTGACAGAATACTTACAGAAGTTTCTCATGCAGTTTTTCTCCAGTGAAAATAGCTTTGTTTATTAGCTAACATCACTGTGAGGGTTCCCTTTGCTTCTGGTCACTTCTTTTTTCTTCACTGTGTGAAAGTATTAGCTTCACTGTTTGCCATAGTATAGTAATGTTTTTTCAGAAAAACTCAAATATTTAGACAGCTGTTTCCTTTAGTTAGTACAGCACTGAAGAGGATATTTTTACTGACACTGTGCTCTTAAGCTAACTCATTAATTCATTTGGCTTGTTTTGCCATTTCTGTGCTAAGACAATTGGTTTATGGAGTCTATTCTCTTACTTCTTTATGACACTTTTGGTTCTCACAGGGTGCAATAGGTATTTCATCAAGGGATTTGACGTGTAATATCAAATGATGTCAGAGATGGACTTGACTTCCCTGAAAACCTGAAGTAATAATTTTCAGAGTTGTAAATTCAGGCTTCAAAAATATTTTATATGCATCTGACGTGGGTTTATTGCACTAAAATGAGACTGCTTTTCTCTTGCCAGCCTAGGCAGAGTTCTGCATGGGTTTCTGCACACCAGCACTTGTGACAATCCCCCTAAACCACTCTGAACACTTCTCACCCTTAGGTGAAAGGCATGTGTTACTTATCATCTGATAGGCTTGTATGTACCAGCCGTGCCTGCTACTTTCACAGGATGTAAATATACTGCTTGAATGTCACATGGCTTAATACACTGATTTAAACGTAAAGCTTGGGACACTGTGTTTCCAAGGTATATCTTTGTACGTCCTAAGAGTCTTATAAACCTGAGGCACTGCCTGGTAGAAGTTTGCTGAAATTCTTTGTGAGTGGCGTTTACTTTCAGCCCCTCTTTGAATATCATGTACTTAACAACAATTTGTAGTCACCAAAGGAGTTGCATAGGAGGGCTTTTAAACCTGTAATTCTGTGTAGTTCTCTGCAGCATGTCTTCTAGGCTTTCTGAATTACTAAAACTTTTCATATTTTGAGAGAAATTTTCCCATGTTTACAATTCTATAGAACTTTCAAAATGCTCTGTAAGACTTGCAGAGCTAGTGGTTGAAATGTATGCCGTGCTGGGAAAACAGTACAACACTCACCTAAATGAGGCTTTTCAGTCTACAGCATTGTGTTTCGAGGTTGTGGAGCGTGGAGTGAGGTTTCTCAGTATGCAATATCCCTGTTTGTCAGAGATTGTTCTGAATTGCAGATTTGTATGACGGAAGTACATTTATGTGAATATAACCTTGTGTGCATTCATATTCCTTCTATTTTCTGGGATCATTTTAGGAACAGTGGAAAATTTAGATAATGGGTTTTGTAGTTATCTCATGGCAAAGATGTTCCCCCAAAGGTTCTCTTCTTTTCATAAGAATTTTAACTATAGATCTTCAGAGGTGAAGAACAGTATCTTTTAAAATGTGGATTTTTTTTTTTTTTTTTTAAGGTCTTTCTCGTTTCTTGTTTTCCTCACAATTCCCTAGCTAACCTTGTTTTCCCCAGATAACTATTTATAGCCAGTATCTCTGTTGCTGGGAGGACTGAGCTGGCAGGGTTTGAGGGGGATTCCAGGAGGTGACATCATCTCGTCTGCACAGCAGTCTCCTGCTGGCATGGAAAGAAGGGAAAACCCCTTTACTACAGATGAGATGAGAGAGCTTGTAAAATGCCTTTTATAGAGAATACGTGCAAAGGTGTAGTATCTTACCTACTTCTTACTGCCTGAAGAAATAATGTCTCAAAACTCTTTTTGCAGGCTTAGTCTTGAATTTTTAAACTGTCCACCCACTCTTTTCTGTTCTGAAGACTCTTTTGTATTTCTTTTCAAGTGGAACTTAAAAGCTTTTTGAAGCAAACGGAAGAGAGAAGATATTTTAATTTCCTTGTTTTCCAAGTGGATGGCACTTGAGAAGTTTATTCTGACAATAAATGTGCCTTCAGTGGCAAGTATGGCTAAGGGTGGATATATGTTCTGTTGTGTCTTGGTCCTCTTGGGTACTCAGCATGTCTCCTTTTGCATATCCGATAATTAGATAGTATCATTAGGGGAAGTGAGTGTATATGAAGCCCATATGGAGCTGTTTGCCACATATATTTCTTTTATAGGAGGAAGGAAAAGGCTTTCAATGGGGGGAAAGGGAAATCAACCTTTTTTTCCCTATTCATGGTATGTAATAAAACATTTTTTTGACAAGACGTATGTATAAACCTCATTTTCAGGGAAAGTACAAGTACCTGAGGCAGAATGATAAGCCACCTTGTCCTGCTTTGCAGATAAGGATTTGGAGTGGACAAATCCATGGACATTTTATTTTTTCAAAGAATGATTCTATCCTGCTGAATGGCATAGGATACAGATTTCTGTGTTTGATGTTTGCCTTTGCCTTTGTTGCAACCCTGAGCCCAGGTAGCAGAGCTGAGCAGTGCGACAGTGACCACTCAGCAAAAGCAGCACTTGGCACCCCAGAATGATTTTTGCTTTGCAGGATGGCAGGGCTGGTGCAGCAGCTGGTGACTTACTGAGCTTGACCAACTATATCCTCGAGTCACTTGCCTGAGTGCCTGAACATTTGAATTTCAACCCACCTTCCTCTTTGTTGTCCCACAGTGGTCCAACAATCTCAAGTTTAGGGTAGTGCTTGCTTTAGAGATAGTGGTTATGATAAATCAGGTTAGGGATAAAGCTGTAGCTAAAACACAGAGAAAACAAGTTTTTTTAAAAATAATGTACCTAGAATGACCTGTGCATTTCAGAAATGCAGGTGAAGAAAAAGTAGTTTGGGAGAGGTGCTTTTCAAAAAACAAACTATTCATTGTTATGATTGATGTTATAATATTTATTGTTGCAGGCAGGATCAGAAGAGTATAGATATGTATCAAATGGAGAAGTATTTAGGCAGTTGCTTGAAATAGCAAGTATGACTTCCCTCCCCAGTTTGGTTCCGTTTTGAGGCACAAAGTGATCTAGAGGAAAAAAAAAGTTTGTTTTTAGGATGTGTTTTCAAACTTGAAAATACTGAGTATGTTAGTTTTTGTTTGCTTTGAAACTATATGTTCTTGTGTTTTGATTCTTGTGCAAAGCAGATGGCTAAAGGTGGATGGGGGAGAGGTGGTCAGCACTGCAGCTGGAGGGCTCCTCCAGCTCCTGTCTTTCCCTTACAAAACCGAGGGGGAAAGAAAGCAGATTTCTTGGCTGAAAAATACACAGGGGTTTTCTAAAGGCAAAAAGGTTTCAGTCTCAGCTGTTGAAAACTGATCCTGAGATAGGACTGATGATGTACTCTTGTGTGAGAAGCTTGAACCGGGTCGCAGGTGGCAGCTGACCTACTTAGTCCAGCCATGTGCAGGAGCAGTGGCCAGCCCTGGTGCCCGACAGGGACAGGGACGTACAGCTGCACCACGGGGACCCTGCCCTGGCTGTCTGCCCTACAAGAAATCATCCGTCTCCAGTGTAATTAGTGGTGGTGTTTAAACCAGCACGCTGGCAACAGTTCGCTGCTTTTAATAAAAGCCCGTACCCAAGGGAGGAGAGATAAAAGGGGCACAGTTCGCAAAATGCCTGTGTGGTTTAAGCTTGTGCAAAAGGAAGGTGTCTGCTGACTGAGAGTTGGTGTGTAGATTATACCACTTAACACAGTGATTTGCATATCCTTTTTTAAAAAAAGTATTTTTTAAATGTCAGAATAAAAAAACCTCGCTTTGCTTCATCCCTTTTTAAACTCTTCAAAATAAGATTTACTTGTGTAAGGTGAAGTCTGTATTCAGGCTCTTTTACTTCCAGTCGTGATTAAGTCTTGTCTCTTAACTTGCTAATTACTTCAATGAATGTATTAATTCCCATAAATGTTAGCAGAGCTCTATCACTTTGGGATTCTAATTTACTTGTTTTCAGAATTGCAGTGGGAGGGAGGGAGAAGGACCAAGTAAGCACATCAGTAGGAGTTTCATTTATTGCTACTTGTATGCTGGTCTTTTAAGTCAATGAAAGTGAAATTGTAAATGTATTGCACGCCTTGCACTCTCTCTGGCAGCCATCCTGAGGAGGGAAAGCAATTAATTCCTCTTCATCTCACTGGGTCATGCGTGTGGGCTTGGAGTTGAGTGCTTTCTTCATCCAGGGCCATTAGTCATACTGTGCAGCCCAGTCATTTGCTCTGTGAAGAAACTGATGTTTTTATGAACCTTAAAATAAAGGGAATAATGGGCCACTTACAGTGCAGCTTCTTCGAATTTTTTTGGTTAGGCTTTTATCCTATATCTTCAAGAAGAGGTAAAGAATCAAAGAAAGAAGAGACAAATGTAAGTACCCAAAGCACAGCTTTTATTGGTGCGAGGGCCAGCATTCCCTTGCTGGGACCTTAGAATGTGTGGAAACCAGGTAATAATGCTTTCTGACAAAACACAGGTGTCTCCTTATGCATTTGTCTATTTTAAAAATAGACCCTAATGTATATATTGTAATAGATCTGAAATATTTGTTTCTTTAAAAAACTTCTGCTAGTGGCCCTTTTGTCCTTGATGACAATTTCGTGGAGTCAAAATTTTGTGGGTTTGACCAACTTGAAAACAATGTAAGGCAGAAGACAAACATGTTAATTGGGAAGGGAAAAGCAATAGGGCTAAATATTTTCAACATGCTTTGAAGGCAGCTCTTCATTGTAGCTGCTTTGGTTAATGAAGGCATTGTGTCGTGTAGAGCAGCTCATGTTGGTGTTGAGGTGCAAGCTGCTGGTCTGGACTCCTGAATTCAGTCCTGGTACGATGCACTAATTTGTGACTGTTTGAAGGCTAGATACCAAGTAGTTTGGAGATAATACGTAGGAGGACTTAAAGCTTCCACTTATTGAAGTAATGGTATGGGGGATTGAGGTTTTTGTTTTGTTTTGGGTTTTTTGGTGTGTTTTGTTTTTTTGTTGTCTGTTTTTTGCTTCTTTGAGTGGAGTTAGAATCTGTTTTATTCTGATTTTTAAGGTCAGTTTACTGTTAGAATTAAGGTTGCTTTTTCATTGCCATATCAGTTTTGGTGTGAAAGTTCATAGTTTTCTTTTAATTTAAAACAAACCTCTGTATATTGTATCAGGACATCAGGTTCTGATTTTGTGGAAGTCACCCAGAAGCTGCCATTTTTGTCCATGGAAGCTGAATACCATGTGTAATATCCAGTGTATATATTTGTGGGAGCTGTGGTGGAATCCTCGAATGACACTCTTATCATTCACATCTCTAATATCCCACTTCACAGTGACATTATGTAATGAGGCCTCTGTGGCTCTGAATTCAGTGTTTGCCTTCTCCAAATTCCTTGTACATGGTGCAGCATTGAAAACCTGTAAGCTGTCAAATTGTTTTATCTTGACATAATTTTTTCAACCTCCATCCCTCCTATTTCTTTGAAAAGTAAGAAGTGTTCGTTCTGCAGAGCTGTTGGTTTTGATTATGAAATTGTATAATGTGAATGCAGTTAATAGTACTAAGTAAGCTTTTAACTATTATTATTAACGTATCATCTGCAATCTGAAATACAGTAGTTAACTTCTGACCCTCAGACATATTTGTAGAGTTGAAATTTTTTTGTGTGTATGTGAGTCAAGCCTACTTTTAGCCAAATAGCTGTATTTGAAACCCTGTAGTCATTATCAAGGCACTGGCTTCTAGTTTTCTACATGCTGTAGTATTACATCAGCCTTTCAATTTGTGCTGGCAGCTGAAAAACCTGCATAGAATTTCTGATAATTGTTAGCCCACGCATTTTGGACCATCAGGAGTAGCCTTACCACCTCAGTAAGCATCTTGCTGCAGTTCTGAGCATATTGCTGAAAATAAGCTAACTGTAAAGAATATTCTAGTAAATAACTCTAAAAAGTATTCTAATTGCTACTAAGTTCTCTATTTAAGAATTATCATAGAATCATAATATTGTTTAAGTTGGCAGGGACCTTAAAGATCATTTAGTACCAACCCTTGTGCCATGGGCAGGGACACCTTCCACTGGACCAGGTTGCTCAAAGCCCCATCCAACCTGGCCTTGAACACTGCCAGGGATGGGGCGTCCACAGCTTCTCTGGGCAACCTAGGACAGCATCCTAAAGAACAGAGCAATAAAAAATACTTGTTAAGTGTTTTCTCTGATTGGGCAAAATTGAACTTTCGAGTGCAGACAGATTAAGACTGGGAGCATCTCTAACAGTGCTAGTGCACGTAGCCCTTCAGAGATCAGCTTTTGAGATTGTTGAGAGACTTGACTTTACTGACAAAACAATTGTAGGGAATAATGTTGGAGCTTTAGTACAATTATTTTCTATTTGAGGACTTGTAAATATAACACTGTACACCTACATTATTGAAGGTGGAAAAAAGCAAAACTGCTTTCTAGAAATTTTTCAAATCACCAGGTTTCATTTCCTCGATGAGCAAGTGCTGTTTTTTCCCAAGTGTGTTGTGGGAAAAGGGATGTCGGAGAGCAGCGCTGCTGCTGCTGTCGTTTGCAACAGCATCCTTGGAAAACCTGCACAGCTGCACTACCAGCTGCTAAAAATTGGCAAGGTGGGCAGAGAGGATATTCCTTACCTTGACAGGGACACAAACACTGTCTAACAGTGCCACCCAGTGATGTCTGCCATAACAGCACGGCAGAGTGAGGCATTACGTGTGCTCGTGGTGGGGGCCGCTGGGGGTCCGAGCCCCACGGACACGAAGCACTCAGCCACACGCAGGATCAGCTCTGCTCGTGCTCAAGCAACCTGCTGAGCTGCGTGTTTGGAATGAGGGACAAGAGACATCTACTTCCAGCTTGAGAGGGGCACCTTACTTAAGTGCAAACATATGGGATGGAGTGCTGGGCCTCGGGAGAGATGATTTGTGGGGTGTACAAAATGCATTTAGTTTAGCACGCCTCGTTCACGCACGGTGGTGTTAAACTCACAGCGCAGTTCTGTTGCTGTAAGTGCGGCAGGAGCTCGGTGTAGCTCTTTGGCCTGGTTCTAGTCCATATGTACCCAGAGCAGCAAAATACAAAAAGTTGCAATTCGACTTTCAGGTGCGGAGTCCAGGGCTGGAATTGGGCAGAATTGTAATTATCAGCCTCTGGAATGTGCGGGGAGAGGTGGAAAAGTGACTAAGCTCTGCACAGGCAGGCTTAGCATTTTAAGACTGTAACAGCAGCTAACATATTTTTAAGAAGGTAATACAGACAAATCAGACTTTTGACAATCAAGCCATTTGTATTCAAAACTGTGAGGGGAGATATTACATAAACCCTCCCCGTGTATTTGAAAGAGAAAAACCCACTTAATATTGTGGTAGGGGTCTGAAACTAAAAAGAATGGGTCTTATTATTATTCAGCAATGCTTTAATTTCAAGCCAGATGGAGTCAATAAAAACCACTTCAAGGCTACAGAAGATGAGCTGCCGCCTTTTATGCTTTACACTTTTTAATTGTAGCTGGCTTCAAAATATTTTGGAAAAAAATTGACTGCTGATGATGATATTGGTTATCTATTTCGTATTCTTTAAAATATGAAATTAATGTGTTACTGCTTCAAAATATAGAAGGCTTAAACGCATTTTGAAATCACAAGTAGGGGTTGAATGTTCATGCATCATGCTTCCTAGAAATAATTTGAGGAAAGGAGGGATAAAGTAGGTATTTATCTTGTTCCTGAGGTCGATAGTGAAGCTGCCACCTCATTTTTTAATATGAAATATGCAGGATGGTAAAAATAAATGTAAAAATATTTCCCCAGCTCACAGAAATGATAGTCCTTTTTGCTGGAATGAAAAAGATACAAGTGATCTCTTGATAATGGATTTTTTCAGAATAGTCTTTTACAGGATCAAATACTTAGAATTTACTTGGTCTCCCTGTCTGAATGCCGGTGCTTAGCTTTCTTTTGGCATTTGTTCTAATATGTTCTGTAACTAAAGTTAACCAAATTTTTCCCCCTTGGTTTCTTAATGTCACGTTTGCAGTAACATGCTGTGCATGTACCAGGACATGAATGTGTGGGTGTTTTGATCTGTGTTCGTTCTTTACTCAGATAATTGTTAGCACTATTTAAGTATTTGCTTTCCTAGCTTAGATTTGCTTGTTCCTGTTGAGTTTGAAAAAGGGAGACTGATGCCATCTGTTAGTTTCAGACTTCTGTATGGTTTGACCATTGTAATCCTTGTCAGAGGTAGCACGCAGCTGCCCTTGCTGGAAAGTATTTCACAAGGGAGGACCCTTCTCCTCCTTACCCGTTTGAAACAAACCTGGGTGATCTCATTATTTTGTGGGGTTTTGTTGTTAATGTATTTTTTGGGAAGGCTTTTCCCACAGAAGAGATTTGGTCAGTGTATAGGCTTCAAAACTGTATCTGCTTACTGTTTGCTGCTGCATGCAGGCCATCATTTTGGTTCGCCATTTCTTTTAGTTCATAGAACTGTGCAAAGTACGAGAATATACAGGAAACTTATTCAGTTTGTTCTGCACAAGTATTTTGTTTGTTTTCCTTTCTTAAACTGGTAAACTATTATCCTTTTAACCCTTAACCCAAAACATGTAAAATCTTGTGTTATAAATCTATGTGTAGTCTTTCTAGTGAAAAGGAAAGAAGAAAAAGGAGCTAAAGAAAATATGTGAATTTTAAACACAGAAATGCTCAATTCTGAGCAATTTCTGTTTTCTGTCTTGCCATCTTATTAAGGGACTCACCTCAGTGTTACTGAAAGATACATCAAAATTTCAGTTCAGAAGGTGAACTCTCAAACCACTGTGATGCAGTTTCAAATACATGCCACTATTAAAAATTCAGTTAGAATTAATTCAGGTATTTATAGTGATGATACATGGCTAAGAAAAAGAAAACAATAGAAAAGTCTAGCAAAAGAAATTAGTCTTAAGATGCCTGCATTTTCAAATAAGATATATTTGGGAACTTGAAATGTTTAAACATGGGGAAAAAACTATTGGTGTGAATAGTCTTTTAATACTTAATACTGGTGTTCCCTAAACCCAAGGTGTTCAGTGTGCTTCAAATTGTTGATTGCCTCTTAGTGATAAAAAAGTACGATTGCTACAAAACAAAGCAAAAAACCCCAACCCTAAACTAACTACTCTCTGAGAAACATGGCAGTATGATTTTCTATCCAATTCAAAGCTTTTTATCCTCCCAAGATAAATAGTAGAACATTGGAGATTGGTTTTGTTGATCAAGATTTTTAAGCTCACATCTGTTGAAATGTTCTTTATTTTCATAGTTAAGTGTGACAAAATGTATAGTGATGGAAGAAGTTCCAAAATGTTAGATGTAAATACAAGTTGGAAGCGGTCAGTTTTATAAACAAATACCTGTATGAAAATGCTGGCTTAAGATCATTAATTTTCCCTGCATCTCTGTGTTAAATTGCAGAAATAACCTATGTGATAAAATGAAAGCAGGAGTAATTGAATAATTGTCCTCTTACATCAGATGAGTTTTTTGAAGTGGCAGTACCTAACACATAGCAGGATTTCATAATGGAAATAGTAGAGTATCTCTGAAGGTAATATATTATAAATAGGAAAAAAAAGAAAGACAATGGTTAGAAAACTTATTCTGGCTTTTTGAGCTAGAAGAGACTTGCTGGCTCAAAAAGCAAGTGTCTCACTCAACAGAATGGATTCCTTTATAGAAAGTGCTTTAAGGAAAGGCACACGGGGTACAATATTATTTAAACCACATTGTAAAACTATCTATAATTTAGTCATACTTTTATACCTAATATAAGAATTCTTCTTTCAGTAAAACAGTATATGAACAGTCTTCAGCCGTATATTTAAGTAGAGAGGTCATGATACACTAGTACTTTCCTAAATATTTATTAACTTTTGGATAAGAATGTTTTATATATATGTAAATACATGAAGTCATTGCATGTGTATCCACACTATGAAATTATTAAAATTGCATATAGGAAATACTTGTAAAATTTAATATAAAGATAGTGACTATCAAGTAAATCTGCTAGAGTGACAGCTGCCTAAGAGTTGCCTGTACTGGGCAGTACTGCTGCAGCCAAACCATACCTGTAAATGTTGATTTCCAGAGAAATTCCTGCCTTTGAATCTGGAGCCTCTGTTCTTTCTGTTGTAGCAGTGCTGCCTTTAAATTTATTTAAAAAAAAAATTTAAATGGTTTGGGTTGGAAGGGACCTTGAAGATGATCTGACTCCAACTCCTGTGCTCTGAGTACCTTCAACTACACCAGGTTGCTCAAAGCCCCATCCAGCCTGGCCTTGAACACCTCCAGGGATGGGACATCCACAACTTCTCTGAGCCACCTGTTCCAGTGCCTCCCCAACCTTATGGCTTACAGCTGTTTGGGCTCTTCCCTGTATTTCTGCATATGTAAATCCTTGGTGGATGGACAAGCAGGTGCTCATCCTCTGGGAAGCTGCTCATGTGAACTCTGGGGCTTGTTTGCAAAATCAGAGCACCATATGCATGACACCACTGATGAAATTAGCAGAGTGGTTAATGGCAGCTGATGGAGAGTCTGGAGGGATTGTTTTAAAATTGCAAAAAGAAGGAACTACAGGACTGGGAAGGACCTCTCCTGGAGCACTGAATCCACTCATCTGTCACTTCTAGCATTCTTGCAGCCCTCTCCAGAAATGGTTCAACCTCCACTTTAACACTGTCGAGATTTATTTCTCAGTCTACCTGGATTCAAAGACTGAGACCTCTTTAGTGCTTATGTCTGGCAAACTTGTTACTGATGACCCAATCAATACCCACTTGTTCTCTGTCCAGCCAGATTTCCCATATTTCTCTCCAGCCCATATTTCCCCTTTTGTTGCCTGCTGTAGGCACAACAAAGCCATCTTCTCCCTCTTCCCCCCACTTCATTTTTGCCTAGCAGAAGGAGGCAAACTCTTTTAGCTTTTCATAAAACAGACCCAGGCTTGCTGTAATCATCATCACAGCCCTGCTCTGCACCTGTTAGGATATGAGTTTATTTCTTGATTGCAGGTCACCAAGGCTGTGTATGGTGTTCCCACCGATTGCTCACCACAGCCTTCCCAATTACAATATCTCAAACTTGCCTCATAAAACTTGGACTTGATGATCTCGGAGGTCTGTCTGACCTTAATGGTTTTATTATGTTCCAGGGTTGTACACATTAAATGATTTGTGCCGTTTACTACCTTTCTTTCTTTTCTCTTAAATGTATTTAGAAACTGAAAGGCTGAATGGATGTTGCTAACTTAAGTGAGGAATAACCTGATGCTGGGGGTCTGGAACCAAGGAATGCTTTGAAATCAGAAAGTTTGAGAAACAGAAATATAAAACTTTGACTAATGAAATGAAAAATTTTGGTGAAGTCGTGCCAAGAAGAAAGCAGAAGACCCTCAAACCTCTCCTGATAAATTGATACCAGGGACAAGAATAATTTTACAAGTTACTTCTTGATATTTTTAAATTGGACTGTGCGAAACAGCTGAAATCCTGCCCTGTCAGGAGAATGCTTTGAGTGATGCAATCAGCATTTCCTTTTCTAACCTCAGTATTTCTCTAATATCATTGATATTCACTTCAGGAAATCTTCTACAGAGACAGCATGAAATAAATAGACTGCAGTGGAAACACAGCTTAAAAAATGGTCTTAGATGTGATACACCAAGTCTCTAAGTGCAGTAACCAGCTTGAGGGGAATGATCAACTGATTTTTACTGGGGTAGAGTTAATTTTCTTCAGAGTAACTGGTATGAAGCTGTGTTTGGGATTTGTGCTGGAAACAGTATTGATAACACAGGGATGTTTTTGTTTTTGCTGAGCAGCACTTGCACAGAGTCTCAAGGCCTTTTCTGTGCCTCATCCCACCCCACCAGCGAGGAGGCTGGGGGTGCACAAAGAGTTGGGGGGAGGACACAGCCAGGACAGCTGAGCCCAAGTGACCCCAACTGACCCAAACGATATCCCACACCAAATGCCATCTTCTTTGGTAAATGCAGTGGGGGAAGAAGGAGGAAGGGGGAGACGTTTGCAGTGATGGTGTTTGCATCCCAAGTCAGCATTACATGTGATGGAGCTTTGCTTTCCTGGGAAAGGCTGAACAATTGCCTGCCTATGGAAAGTGGTGAATGAATTCCCGGTTTTGCTTTGCTTGTGCGCATGTCTTTTGCTTTAGCAAAACTAATTTTGTCTCAGCCTGAGTTTTCTCACTTCTCCGATTCCCTCCCCCATCCTGATGTGGGGGGACTGAGTAAGCCCCGACTGTGTGGGGCTTAGCTGACAGCTGGGGTTACACCATGACAGTCTTCACTCAGGACTAAGCTCAACACCTAATACCAACTGAGCTAAATTTTCAGTTGGTATTTGTGGCAGAAGGTGCAATTTTAGAAATACTAAAGCATTTCTGGATTCATTTTGATTTTATGCAGTAGTTTACTTCTTACAGAGAGATATTTTAAAAGTTGGGGAGAATTTAATGTTGGCATTTAGAAATTAAATATTTTGACATAAAATTTCCATTGGTTCAACTTTTCTTAGTTGAAACAAAACAGTGTTTAACCCAAATCAGGCTCTCTAAAGTCCTATTTGCCCTGTTTCCTGTGTAGCACTTTCACAGGAGAGAAGCTTCAGTGGAGTGCTGGTGAACCAAAGCTTGATTGCTGCCACGATGCTTGCACAACCAGTTCTGAAAATTTTTACTGCTGCAAAAATGAGGAGAAAGCAAGAAGACTGATGTTTGACATTTAATTAAAAAAAAAAATCGTTTGCAATCTACAGAAGTAATCTGTTTCTAGTATAGTTACTCTTCAGTAGTTACATCTCAGTCCATCACCCGCTTCTGGTTGTTGGGGAGAGGACAGAGTTTGCCATTTTTTCAGCTCATAGCCCTCTCCTGCTCTCTCCCTCAACATCCTCCAAGCTGGCTCCCCATCCTTGAGGCTCTTTCGTACCCCTGCGTCCTGCACCCTGGCAGTCGTGATATTTCCATGGATCGCTCTCCAGCTGGCTGAGGAGCACTGAGCAGCAGGCAGGGGCAGCTGGCAGCCGGCATCCCGGGGAGCTCAGCTCCACCAGCACTGCTCTCCCTGGCAGCCAGCCACAGTGAGCTGCTGTGCAGCAGCCTGGTGAGCTTTTGGACTTGGCACAGCTCAGCTGCAGGCTCAGGTAGCGGAGGAAACAGAGCAGAGCTTTCTGAAACACCAAGCTCAGGTTACTGCTCTTAAGAGTTGAGCAGGAGTCTTTGCTTCATACACCTGAGTCAGCATCTTGGGAGGACTTCCTTTCCAGTTTTGTATCTTTTCGTTGTTCTTTCCCAGCTGTCAGAAAAGCTCAGTAAATGAGGGAGGCAGCTGAAGTAAGGCTGTAGAGGAGAGGGGTCTGGGAGCCCCAAGGAAGAAGGGTGGTATTCTAACGTGAGCTGGTTCTTGCAGAAGCAGCATAGGAGATGTAGACTGGATGCCAGGAAGGTAGCCTGCTATCATTGGAGTAACGCAAGGGACCCATCAGGGTCATCTTATTCCTCATGCACCTTTAATTAAATATTACTTGCTTAAATATATATGTAATAAAAGGTGAAAGATGTTACAAGCTGACTAAATTTTTTCTCCATCTGATGTTTTCTGTAGCCGTTTCTACAAGAGTCTTTCAGTTATAATTTCTGTTTCTTACAGCGGTAGATAGCCTTTTCTTGAACAGGGCTTTGCATAGCCTGCTGTGATTGTGGCATTCTAAAAAAGCTGATGTGATTTTAGTATCTTTTTTTCAATTAAAATAGAAGATATACAGGTATTTTATGACTGCAAGTTGTGTTGCCCTTATGATGTTGCAGATTTATGATTGTGTTGGAGTGAGTGGGAACAACCTACCCAAGTTATTTATTTACAGTCATACCAGGAAAGAAGATGGCTCTTTGCTTCAACAGTATCAGTCCTTGTTTTTAATCTGTAATTAACTCTGAATTTGACTAGATCTGCAAATAGCAGATGGTGAAGTGTTGCCAAATTGCTGCTCATCATCTGCTTCTCACATACATAATTTGTAAGAATGTAAGTATAAAGAAAATATATGACAAGTCCTCAGTACAGTGTTCCCCAATAGCAGGAAGTTGCATTTGTTTTTCTTCTGGCATTTAAGTTTAACAGGGAGCAAGAGATTAAATAAAGCATTTGCACAAAAGAAGACTTTCATAATTGATTTTTGAGAAAGAAGCAAATCGGGCAGCTACTCCAAAACTTTGCATTGTACTAAACCAAATGAATAAATGATCTTTAACTTTGTGATGTTCAAATAAAATGGAGAGATGCTTGCATATGAAGTATTTTGCTTGTTTCAGGTACTAACAAATGATGTCTTTTGTTACTTGCTCTGGTGCTTCTGAACTCTGACTGGGCTGTAGTAATTGAACACAAAAAGGGGAAGAAGGGCTCATTAAATGTAAGAATCCTTATGGGAGGCTAGGTTGACTCTAATCTTACCTAGTGAAAATACACAAAATTTCTCCTGTCAGCTCTGAGGAAAGCTGGAAATGTAGACTTTTGTCTTGACAGCATCTGTAAAAACTCTCCCTTGTTCCTGAATATCTGTTATTACCTTTAAAAGAAAAAAATATCAACACAGATTTGAAAGTAAAGCTGCAATACTGAGAAAACTTGCTGCTTGGCTAGTCATGCAGCTCCTGATTTAAAAATATTTCATATGCAAGGCTAGTTTTGTTTTATTTTCAGGGCATTAGCCTGTAAATGGTACAATCCTCAACTCGAACATTACACTTGCTGTAATTCAAATGTGGGGTTACATCAGCAGGTCTTTTTAAAGCAGTGGTTTGAAGGTTAACAGTGTTGGCTGGACTGTACTGCTTCTACAGTTCTTCACCATCCTCTTTCTGAGGGCTCATTTAGAGTCCCCCAGCTGGGAGGTGAGGTGGGTGTGTGAAAATCCATGAGGTGGGGCAGAAAGCTGCTTCTGTCCTCTTAGAATTTATTTTGTTGTAGAAGCTTTTTATACCAGAAGAAGATATCAGCTCAGATTTTTATCCTCAGAGCAGAGCCTTACAGCACTCAGAATTTAGCAAATGCACGATTGAACAAAATATGTCTGTAAAAAAAGCAACAGACTTTAGGGAAGGACTTGAGCAAAGGAGTAGGGAGAAAAAGAGTAGGGTTTTTTATCCATTATCTATACTTTTTGACAATATTTTATTCATTTTTTTAATGGCTTCTTAAGTTTTCAATTCTATCTAATTAATTTTGCATTTAGAGTGTACCCATTACCTCTAAATGATATTTATCACACTGTCAGGGTTTTATACTTATTTTTGCTGTCCGGTAGAAGTGGAAACTACATCTTGAGTATATGGGTTGAAAATGAGGGCATTAATTTTGCCTTCCTCACAGATCAGTCTGTCATGTCACTTGAAAAAATCTGTTTGCAAAAGAGTAGTCACTCTGAGCAGTGTTCTAAAGCCTTGGGAGGGGAGAAGGGATTCCTGAAAGGGAAAAAGTAAAATATATTTTGCTGAGTGTGGTTCAGGAGGTTGGTTAACTTGAATCAGATTAAACCTCAGAGCTCAGATGGTGTCAGTTGTGCTGGTGGGAGGCTGGTAAAAGTTGACACTTTCTTCTGCTTGTAGGCATTATGCATGTGGGTAGTGTGGTTGCCATCTTCAAAAGAAATTCACAGAAAGATCCATAGATAGGAGGAAAAAAGGCTTCTCGTTTCTCCTTACTGTCATGTAAGTATTCAAACCAAATGGGTGGACAACCCAGCTTTTACATTTAGAGGTTTCTGTGTACTCCTGCCACGTTGTATATAGCCAGAGGATGGACTGTGACTGGTGGGGTTTTGTTCTTTGGTTTATTCTGCTGACTCAAATGTTTTAACTGACTTGACTGAGGAAAATGTGTGATGGTAGCTCCTTAGCTGAGAGGAGAGGCCATTTTATGGGGGATGTGTAGAGACCTGGGTCTGCATTCATTTTACCTTTTGTCTCCACCTTCGTTAATTGCCTTCATCTCCTTTTCTAGGCTGTGGAGAGCAACACACTCGTGGGGAACAAATTTAACCTATTTAAGATTCACACCATAGAAAGAGCTCAATTGTGCTGTCAAAATTCTGGTAGAGGGTGTCTAAAGATACTGCGTTAGTCATGCACATTTGTTGGCAGTTGTGTGTTAGGAATGAGATTTGCCTGGATGGTCTTGCAGTTGAAGTCTCTGCTCCAGAACATGCTTCACTTTAGGACAGTGTCTCAGCGTTTATTACGTCAATGGAAGATTCAAAGAGACATGAAAAGATCTATAATGTAGTTCCGTCTGTCATGGTCACCCAGATGGTTTTGTGATCTGGGTTATGGTTTTCTTGGGTTCTCACACAAAACGCAAAGCAGGCAAAGAAAGAGTGTATGGCAAAGTGGTGAAATTTGCTTGCTGTCATGGAGCAGCTTCATCTCAGAGTCAGAAATGTTTAGAGCATATGACAGCCAGTCCTCTGACTGAACAAACTTCTAGGTTAATCTAACAAAGCATAAAGAAACAGGTTGGTCTAACTTTGATGTTCAGTATATTAGGTCATCTCTGAAAGTCTAAATATGACCTAACTATAATTTCGTAACTGGGTCAGGCAGAGCTAGAGGAGTTCTTTTTCCATCCTAGTTTTAGTATACTGAATGTAAAGAGGTCTTCAGTAAAATAAGGGAGGTCCAACGTTTTGAGAAAAAACCCTGAGTGCACCTCCCTACTCCTCTTTTCTAAGTAAAAGAACTCAGACCAAACCCTTACTTCCTCCACATTTTACTTCGAACTGAACGTATCTGGTATGTTCATCTGAGTTCCAGCTGCTTTATCCTGAGTGCTGTGAAAAGATGGTTATGCTGCTTATGCTAATCTATAGATTAGATGCATAATGTCCTATATTTTATCTCCCAAAATACAGGAGACAGAAAACAGACAGCTTTTGTTACTGTTAGACATAAACCCAAACTGGAAACCTGCATTTACAAGAAAGTCACGGGGACAGCAACAAGCTAAACGGATTTACAGTGACGAAAGCATGTTGAAACCAGTGTGCAACTGTAATTTTTAAACCCCGACATTTAATTTCTGCTTTGTAAATCCCTGTCCTTAATGGGGGATAACAAGAGATTTAAGAGATAGGAAGACATCTTGCTTGTAGATTCAGGCATAGTTGGGGTTTGGACTAAAACCTCATTTTCTGTTAGCTTGCCTTTCATCCCAGTCCCAAAAAAATCTGACAAGGAAAAAGAAAAGTGTTGAAAAAATATGACTGGAATGAGCACTATGTTAGATGAAATATTTTTGTTTGTGTCTTTGTGATTTGTTACATGATCTAAACCTAATTTTAAATGCTAATGTTTGGCAAGAGTTCCTGATGGAAGTGGGTTGTCCTAATCCCTTGTATGTGGGAATGTTCTAGAAGTACATGAGAGGGGAAGAGAACCCCTGGCAAACTCAAACCCTTGTGTCAGGGTACAGGAGGTAACAAGCAGCTCTGTGTGAACAGCAGAATCACGTAAAGACTTGAAGATTATCAACTTCTTTTCCTCTTTATCCCTTGGCTTAAAACCAGCAACTCTGACTCCAGTGTAGTCTTACAGTGGCAGGAGAGGATGGGTAGTAGGAGGTTATTGCTTTTCCTGTTACCTTTTAAGTTTGCCATTGTGCACTTGTAGCCCTGCTGGGTTGCACACAGTGACTTTATTTTGGCAACTGCTTTGTTTGCTGTAAAGCAGATAAAAAGCTGTGTAATCTATGCGGTTGGCACTTGCAAGAGATTTTTTAAGTAGATGTGAAGCAGCTGCCAGAGGCCCCCCAGACAGCTTGTTGTCCCCTTCCCTGGCTGCAGCATTGAGAGGGGCAGGTGAGCACACCATTCCTCATTCCTCTCAGTATTGATTTCTGATGGTGGCCCAGTGAAGGGCACGTGCAGGGATTTATTTTATTGATTGTTAACAAGGGACAGTAATGCCAGTGCTCAAAGGAATGAAGTTTCTCATGGCTTCTTGCAGCTATCTGTTCCATTTAAAGAGAAGTTTATGGTATATGGGTAGCAATATTAAATATGATTAGGAAGGCCAATGATGGTAGTCATTGAAGAACAAGGATTTTGGAGGGACTGACTGTGTAAAGGCTAAATACTCAAGTAGTAAAGCTTTACTGTCTTCTGTGTGCATTTGCGTCATCCAGTTTTGTGAATACAAGTCAACAGTGTTGAAGAGAGAGGTTTTGGAAGACCACATCTTATTCTCTTGATAATTCCTAGACAGTAGGGCAGTAGGGAATACAGCTCTGTGAAATGGTCTGATACATCTTTTTGTTCTCGTTGTAACTTACTGCAAGGATATATTAAAAGAGAGAATGAGAAATACTGACTGACCTTATTCTGGAGGTAGCAGTATCACACCTGAAACCTGTCATTACCTAATTTAATTTCCAAGAACATGCTTGTTGGTTTCTTATTTCAGAAATAATACTCCCCTCACTTTATTCTTCTTTAGGTATATTTAAATCAAAGTATCTCTCTTTTTGAATTGATTCCTCCCTCAGTCGTGCTGAGTGTGACTTGTGTAGTTTGGCTGTTAATACTAATCTAGGGCTTTTGGTCCCCTTGGAATGAGAGCATGGTAAAGAGAAGTTGTAGAGTCTCCATCCTTGGAGATGCTGAACACCCAACTGTCCACACAGAACTTTTCCCACCTGTGAGAATCTAATTATATAAATGAGAAATAATGCAAGATTAATGAAAATGTTAGAGACTAAGGTTCAGAATTACAGTAGTACAGGTTTCTGCTTTAGGTTAAGTTGTTCAGTCACATCTATCAGTTCATGCTGTTGTGCAGGCTTTTCTGCAGTCCCTTTATTTGCAGTGACAGGAGACTGGAGCACAGGCTGCCACCTCTTCTGGTTTTCTTTCCTCCTGCTTGACCTCCTTGTGTCTTCCACTGCAGTCTCCCTTAGCTGATGTTCCCCTTGCTGCTGGACTGAAGTGACAGATTGGTGTCGCTGGGGCTGTCTCCATCCACGTGCAAGCAAACAGGCGTCACTGGGTGACTGTCAGAAGTGAGCAGGGAGAGAACTGTGCAGACACTGCACCTCTGGCAAGCCAAGGTCTGGATACCCCGTGCTGCTTGTGTCCTTCATACTGTGCGCTTGCAATTCTCAGATTTCTTCTCCCTTCTTCCCAGTATTGAAGTGCTGAAAATATTCTGCCTATGAAGATGCACCGCTAGTGAAAGACTGTAAAAGTATGATGAGTGGAGAGATTTTTAATGATAGCGTGATAAGCACATTTCAATGGGTTGAAAAGTCATTAAAATAAGTATTTTGGCAACCAAATGTTTTATGCAGGCCTCTCAAATGCTTCTGAGTACGAGTCCGAAATGCAATTAGTCAAATGAAAAAAGGGCACACCAAGGTGTAGGACCACTCCTGTCTTTTGTAATTAAGGAGGGGGAAAAAAGGGAAAGATAAGGTACCTGTGTGAAGAAGTTAGACCAAAACCAATGTACGGTTCAGAGTTAGAAAAGGAACAACAGTCTTCATCAAAACTATTTTTGAATTTCTGATTGAGGTCTTGCACTGTCTATCTGGCATTCTGCTACAAGCAGTAACATCTGTTAAAATCTGAAAAGGCAGATGAAACTGAAAAACCACTAAGAAAATCACAGAAGGAAGAGATTTTTTAGGAAATATTAAATTAACTAACTTGTAACTCACACTGGTTGCTCATATTTGCCTGTACCTTCTATCCCACATTACCATTATCTTCCTCTTTAAGTATTTCAGGAAATCTCTGCTAATGAATGATACTATATGGCTACAATTTAGGGAGACGGTATTACGAAACATGATTCATTTCATGTTTCAGTCTTTAAACCAGTTTCTAGCTATAAGACAAGATAAGCAGTAGTGAGTTGGACCCCAGCCCTCCAACACTGGCCTGTCATATTTTCCTTCTGAAATGTTTGTGTAGTGTGAAGAGACAGCAAGGACAGTTGGGATACTTCATTGTACAGGAGAATAATCATTCCCTTGATTTCCCCCTCACACCCCCCAACTTATGCAGATATTTGACAAGGTGTTTACTTACGTGCTCAAAATTTTCCATGTCTCAGTTCATCTGAGACCTGTTTTCCTCCTGGCTTAGTTGCTATAGCATGTAATACGCACCTTTTGCTGTTGTGCTTCAGGCAAACCTCTTACTGCTCTGCAGATTGTCACTTCCCATATTGTTTTTATAATTAGACCCAGTTTTTAGTTTCTACCTGCTCTTTCCTATGTTAAAAAGTATCAGTTGCTGAGGCCGGTGGGCACAGAGGTAAATCCATTATTATCTTTTGCTGGGTAATGAGGGTATTGCATGAAACCAAAATACGCTGACTGGAAGTTTTATTCCTGATTTCTGTGGCTGTTAATTTCATTTCCACCTATTAGGTCTTAGGCATTAATCTAAGCTTTGGCCATGTGCTTCAAGTTTATGAGAAGTTTGTCCTTGTATAATCTTCAGTACCTGAATTGCAGACCTTGCACTGTCTCCTTACTAGGCATAAGCTGCTAAGTTAGATTTCTTTACAAGTGTAAGCACTCAACTGTTTCACTGCTTTTCCTCTCTCCTCTTAACCTACTATGTTGTTTAAATGTGTGAAGTCTCACCAGGTCTGCATTCTGTGTTTTGTTAACTCTTGTTAGCTCTTCAGAATAAACCTCTGTGCTTTAGCAGTCATCAAGACAGGAGGCCCACCAGATAGTTAGTTCATCTTGCAGTGAGACTGTTCTAGCAGGTTGACCTGAAATTTTATAAAACGAGATGTTAGCAAACGCTGAAATGTGTATTGTAAACATGGAAAAACCTTTTTTTGTACTGAAATGACATTTAAACGAGCTTACTCTAGTTTCCTAAGTAGCATCGTGCAGTACTTATCCTGAAGTTGGAGTTCCTTATTTTACATTCCCTTTGAGCCAAGTCCTTGATAATAGATCAAGCTGTCGTTCTTGATGGACTCAAGAGCAATAAAATAAGGACAAAGTGTGATGTGTTGTAACAATGTGAAACTGGAATCAGGTCTGTTACTGCAAGAGTCATAATGGCACATAGCTCATTCCTGCACGCAGGCTGCATCATCTCAGGATAATGATCTCTGCGATGAGACAAAGTGTTTCTGAGAGAGACTGCCAAGAATGAAGAGTATGAGTAAGACAGTGGAGTGTTTTTCCCCTGCAGAAAAGCACTGTGTTCTGTAGCCCTAAATGTCAAATTAAACAGTAACTTTCAAGTATAAATAAATTTTGAAATAGGCAGTATCAACTGTGGAAAGCTGGAAACGTTATAATAACATACTGGAAAAGATGAGATTTCTACTCCCTGTTGTGTTGGCTGTATAAATGATTTGGAAGAGCAGGTGAACAGTGAGGTAATGAAGTACTAATTTATTCAGGGTAGTTAAAGGCCAGCTCTAAAGAATTGCGCAACACTCTAACAATCCTGTTTAACTAAGCCACAAAATTGTAAATGAAGTTTGATGTAGATAAATGTGAGTGCGCCCATGGGAACGGAAAACATGAGAAAATTACAGTTCTACCATGCTAGGTTCTGACCTGGGTCTTGTCCCTTACTTGTATTTCCAGGATCATCTTCCCAGGGGTCACTCTGGGAAGGCAGAAGCCTCATGCTCAGTAGGCCTGAGTAGTGCACAGCAAATGGAGTGGCAGGTGTCACTAGGGGAAGACAAAGGACAAGTCACAGGACATCGTTGTACAGTGTGTGTCTGCATCTCGCGTGTTTGGAGCAGCTCTGGATTACCAAGCAGCGTAGTTAAACTGTAAGGCTGTTCTGAATGCTGTGGTAAACCACGAGGAAAGTTTGCAAGAATTCAAAAAGGGAATCTGGGAGAAATCCATTGATAGCAAGTACAAAAAATATGTTTTGTTTAGAAAGTTCCTCATCTCCAGGTTTTTCTGTTCTTCTGTTTTCAAAAGTAGGAGTTAATCCTAATCTACAAAAAACTTGGCTGTATTATGATGGTGATTCTTGTTTATAGAAATGTAGTGAGATATTAGATGTTTGTTTTGAAATGTTAGAACACAAAAAACACACCCCCTCAAAAAGAAAAAAACCAAAAACAACAAACCCCAAACAAACCTCATCCAAACCCCAGCTATTCTCATACCATGAGAGCTGTAAAGTCCTGCAGGCTGACATGCAATATTGTGTGTGAATGTTCCTAAGAAGAAGAAAAATCTAATTGAAATCCTTATATTAAGGGAGAAGAAATCGTTACGAATTTTCATGGTGGAGCCTGTGAGGGTGAATGTTGCCTGGCTCTGTGGCAAACCTTGAAGAGCTGAGCTAATGCAATCTACCAGATGTTGGGGTTATTTTCAATTCTGTAAATGAGTAAGACTTTCCTTGGGCCCAAGCCTTCATGGAAAGGAGTTAAGAGAAGGAAAAAACATCAATAGTAAAAAGGCAACGGCAGGCAATACAGCCTTCTCTTTGAATGATAGCCTTGTCCGTGCATCATGGATAAACTTACCTTTGTAGAGCTCCTCAGTATTTGTTTGGAATTAGTGTGCTGTCTGTTACTGCTGCAGGAGAGGTTATTTGTTGTTTCTGGATGTGGTTTTATTTTGCCCTTTTCTATTATTAATTAATTGTACCGGCCTATTATTCAGAGAAACATTCACGTCCCTGTTCTGTCCTTGCCTCATAGATGTGTTTATTCTGTGCTTGTGTTTTGCCATTAGGGTTTTTCAAATATGTGCTTCTGAACACTGAAAGGTAAGGCCAAGACTGTCTTTCAAATACTGCATTTGAAATGTCATTTCTCAGGTAACCAGGTTGAGTTAAATGATGCAGGCTTCACTTCATGGTGATGGAGAAAGAGAACAGAATGCAGCGTGATTGCAGCTTCATTTTAAATTCCAGAGGAGAGGGTTTTAAGCTGTTTCCATTAACATATGTATATATGAGTATATATTTTGTTTTTTGATAGTCATTATTTTCCCTGTGGCAAGATTTTTGCAATAAATACATTTTCAGTGTGCTTCTGTGTTGTATTTTGCTGGAAAATGTAAGTAGTTTGTTCAGCTAAGTGAATTGTTAAGTGTTTCATTCAATGCAGCTCTTCAACACCCTATGAAAAGTGGTGCTTTATTCCTTACTGATAGACCCAGTTCCTTGCACGGAGAAGGAGCCCTTCTGTGCTAAAATGTCTGTCAGTTACATCTAACTCATTTTGAAGTTGCTGGGTTTGAGCATTGCTGGAGCTGTGATTTCACAATGCTTATCTCATTATTGAGTCTGAAATTCCAAAGAGAAGAACAAATTTGGAAGCAGTCCATTGTGCATCCCAAAAATTTCAGGGTGAAGTTTGAGGTAAGAGGGACTGCTGTGGAAACTAGATCAGTTCTTTTTTGCAGGATCTCTGCCAAGGCCCTTCATTTGTAGAGGAAGGCGTAATATGTTTTATCTATATTGTCTCAATATAAAAAAAAATCGCAGTCCCTCATATGGAAAAGATGGATATGCAGTATTTTTTTTCCATTCTCTGGGACTTTGTGAACCTCAGAAAACCCATTCATCATCCCCTGCCTTGCGTTTGCTGTGAGGAACAACATTTTCTTTTTGCTTGCTGGATTAGCCCAAACAATTTTTACTTCTTTTCTTTTTCCCTCTTGACAGCATAGCTTCATACATTGCTTCTAGCCAGGAAACATTCTGGGATTCCATTTCGAAGGTTTTAAGCTTGGGGTGGATAGGGAATAGACAAACAAGTTAACTTGCTTGACATCTGCTGCTAAAGTTGATGTACATAAATGTGTCAAGATTATTTTGGCTGCCTGCAGAAGAGGGAAATACTAAGATCATAAATTCAGTAGTGTTTTGTTTGTCCTGTCAGCCAGGGTTGCTGATTCAACTGATGGTTGCTGGTTAAGAGTTTGTGATTTTGGATTAATGGATTTCCTGCGTACCTGCCCCTGACTATAAGAAGGGTAGATTCTGACAGTGATATCGCCAATATATGAAGTATAAACGTAGGACTAAAGTAATTTAGAAATTGCTTTTTTTGTGAGACTGAGATTTTAGTAAGTAGGTGGGGGTTTTTCCCCCCAAAAGGAGTTAAATCAGAAGCAATTAAGTTTGATTGTAAAGCTTTAAACGTAGAATTTATCCTTCTGAGTTTGCCATTACATATTCATTTTAATATTTAAATATCTTTAAATTATTAGGGCAGGAACACGAGTTTTAAGATCTTCAGATAATGAAAAAAGGCTGGCTATCCATGTACTGTGTTTCTGTAATGTATCCCACAGAACACAAGCATTAAACAGGTTTGAGCTTGAATTTAGTGGCCTTAAAAGTGTGGTAACTGCCTTCAAGCAGCAGAGTCTCTTGGTTTTCAGATTTTCTCCACAGGCTTTCAATAAGATTAGAGCTGTACCAGATAACATAAGGGCAGGGGTCTTGAGATGATGCAGGTTTTGCCAAAGCACGTCTGATGGTACCTCAGGTAGAAAGTAGTAAGAATGCAAGAGCCAAAAATTAATATTACTGAAAATTAGTGTGTTTGTTTAACTTTTAAGGTTTAATTAGGACATGCTATACTGAACTAGCATGAGGAAGGCTGGAAACTGTAACATTATTTGCATCTAGGGGAGCAGGGTGATAGATCTTTTAGACCCACATTCCTCCTTTATGGATGATGTTGCAATTAACCCAGCAATCATTGAGGTTATTGTTAGTCTTATCTTTAAACCAAGAAAAATGTGGAAGTTATTCTGTGACAACATGATTGACAGTGATAAAACTTGAGAAACTGGAGTTTGAAGTTTCTGACTTGCTTGCATCTGGATAAGGCATGAGTTCTTTGGTGCTTTGGGAAATTCCCAGTGGCGGTCTTGGACTTTGTTAATACACATTCAAGAAATTAAGCACAAAGGATTTTGTTTCTTGTGTGCTAAATCCTACTTAGTAAACATTAGTATCTTTTAAGTTCTTAATGCTAAGATAATATTAATCTTAGAAAAGCCTTTGTGTCATATGAATATAATATGTAATACGTTTGTACTTGCTTTTCACTTACATGTAGGATTTTCTACTCTTTATCAAGTTCCAGAGCAATTTGAGACTGCTTGATTCTGCAGAAAATGATTCAGTTGAAGTGCACTTAATCTAATCTCTTCTGTTTCACTGAGTATTTGATAAAAGATAATTGAAAATGCTTCAACTTGTGCTTAGAAAGTTGTAGTTAAATCAGACTTTGATTTGCTCTTTTTTTCCTGCACCCTCTTAAAGGTCAGTGGATCTTATTTGTAATGTGAATTATGCTGGAAAGTAAGCCATTTATGGACTCAATTCAGAGCTGATGGAGCACTCAGTTCAATGTGCATCTGAAATGTAGTTGCTGCATTAATCTCTGTCTTACAGTGGGAACACTGAATTGGTAGTACAAGGAAAGTACTGCTGGCTGCCAGGTGGCTAATAGTTGAGTCAATATCCGATGAAGTCTAGATTTTCCTAACAAGTGTCTTTTAATTCATTTGTAAAAGTAACTCAGAAAGGTTGGGAGGAATACATGAGAGGTTGGGATTGGTCTTGCTGCGAATTCAATAGACAGTAGTTGGCTGGAAGGCAGACTGGTTCTGGTTCTGACTTAACAGTTATCATCCCAGCCATTACCATCATCTTAGCAGTAAAAAGAGTGAAAAAGATAACTCTTATCTTACTTGCATGTCCACAGGTTTTTTTGTTTGTTTTGTTTTGCTTTGGTTTTCCTCAGTGCTTCTTTACTGACTCTAATTCAGTGTAGGGTCTTCTGTGGTTTTCCCCCAGAAGATAACACTGGAAATACTAACCTTCAGTAGAGCAAATTTCTTCCCTTTTTCCACCACCATTTTTGTTGGGAAGTAAAGTTGTCTCACTCTTGTCTAACAAAGTGGGGATAATTTTATTAAAGACTGTTCTTTAAAGCTATTCAGGAAGACAAGATGTCTTTCAAAAAAAGAAAGATTAGGTAGGGTTTGAGCAGAACAGTCAAAGATTAACGGAGTTTGAAGGAGCTAGATAGGAGAAAGAAAAAACTTTTAAGCAAATAATGACTGTAATTAAATCTACTATTTTGTAGTTTAAATGAAATCTTAATTTTTTTTTTGCCAGTTGAGGTGAAACATACTCTTCTCCAAATAGGAAAAAAATAACCCCGAACAACAGCAAAACCACCCCACCACCAACTTTCTTTTCACAGACTCTGACAGATTAGGTGGCCACCAGTGGAGTGGTAGGTGGAATGCATGGAACGAGTTACACTTGGAGTGCTAGCTGCATTTTGGAAAGTAATAGCTACACACACCTCCACACACCCAGGCCACAGTAGTTTATTGCATTGTAATAAAAAGATGTAAATTAGACTTCAGTGTTCAGAAGATACACAGTGACCTGTTTTCAAAACCAAATTAGATGAAAATCACTTAGGTCTTTGCAGCTCCCACTGAGATTTTCTGTGTTAGTTGACAGGAATCAGTCCTGTTAAATAAGTCTGATGCAATACAGTGTAAGTATTGTGAAAAATGCAGCTTTCTTTTATAGTAATTCTGGTGTTTTAGTATATGGGGAAGGCAGGAAGCAGAGTAAGAGAGGCAGATTCTGCAGTCTTTTTAGATGCATATTACTAGAAAAGTGTGAAGTGAAAGGCAAAAGATAGGCTTTGCTCTGTATTAGAACTGGAACCTGATTAATTGACTGGGGGCATTTTGGTCTCAAATAGTCTTTTTTGCTGTTGTTGTTCTGACGGTTACTGCATAGTCTGCAAGGAGCTGGTTTTAACAAGTACAGAAAAATGGTTTTGTGTATCTGGTCGCCCCAGGCGTTAGGGAAAAAAACAAACTTATTTTCAATGCAGAGATGATTATTGATCTCCGTTGACTAATTATAAATTTATTTCTCCTTAAGCTATTTTCATTTTATACTGGAATATTTTATCTTTTTCTTGATGTTCAGACAACATATTAATAATGCAACTCTTCAGCTTCATTTACAAGGAAGCAGTGTAGGCTATTCCAGAAAGCTGCTGTTAAGTCAGGAAAAGCAGACATTTCACTCTGCTTAGTATCTGTTTTGTCACAAATATTAAAAAAGCTATTAAAAAAGTGTGGAAGCAAGTTTAAATATTGTTTCAGCTCTCCAGGGGTATTCCTGAGGAACACTTAGTGGAATGGGAGGGCTGGGAACTGCTACCATCTCACTAATTTGTTCTGTGCTGGAAAACTTATTAAAAAACTAGATTATTAAGTTGGAAACAAAGGCATTCTGTACATTTTTGATTGTGTTTTGAAGACCTTCATAACAGGGCAAATGTTTTATACCTGATAAACAATTAGTCCTTAGGGTAAGGAGGAGACAAGCATCTGTCCCTCAGTGGGCCCTTAGCTGCAATGTCTGCCGGGGTTTAATTTGTTTGTACATGCTTTTTTTGTGAAACAGAGGGCTTTTGCAAGCAAGACTCATCTTCTCCCTCAAGTTCTCTGGTGATATAAGATAGTATTTCAGTACTTCAAGCTTGGAGCTGCCCACTGGCTGCCCATAAAGCATGAGAGACTCCTGCCTTCTCCTCTCAGAGCAGTATTGCTTCAGGAGATAATGGCTTTGCTGAAGATAACTCTGTGAACAGAGGCAAGGTTACTCTAGTGATCTGGCTCCAAATGGATGAAGGTAGCCTGAACTGAGGAGTTTCTTCTGGCATACACTTTGGGTCTAATGTATTATTTTGGAAGGTTCTGAGGATCCAAATTGCCTGGGGTACTCACAGCTCTGAGATACATTTATTTTTACCTATTCCCTCAAAAACTTTTCACATGGAATAGATGTTTCTGGTGGTTTTGTGCTTTTGTGGGTTTGTGCTTGTATTTGTATTGATCAAGAGTTAGCGTAGTTTAGAAGCCTTGCAGCCATTCAGTGTGTTTTCTAGATATGATCCTTGAGGCTTTTGGGAGCATGTGGATTAGTGTCCATCACCTTTCAAATTCAGATGGAATTTAGTGTGAAGTGATTAGACTTTTAAGACACATACTCTCCCAAACTTTTACAAAGCTAGTTTAATTTCTTAGGGCAGCACTGTGAGAAGTGACCAATTGCTCACATCAGTGCAGTGTAATGTTACCTGTCAGCAAACCTGGAGAAGCATTTTTTCTTTTTCAGCTGTGTGTGATGTGGATTTTTGTGTGAAAAGGAAGTAGAAGTCAGTATATCCTTTGGTACTTCTTTCTAGTTTTGTATAGCTTTAATAGATAAAATCTGTAATCTGTAAAGTTTCACTTGTGTGCATGCAAACACAGGCCAGTGAGTATTTAAGTTCATTTCAATTTCTGTAATCGTAATTCACTCCTTTATTATTAAACATGTAAGAGTGTGTAACAAGGGTGTCAGCAGTCTGTCTTGATACGACCATGGTGTGTATTATTTCCTTGATAGATTGTCTGTTAAATACAAAATATGTAAGAGAGTTTTGTTTAGAATAATTGTGTGTAGATAGGTGTTACAAATACTTCATGTCTGTGTGCAGTGTCTGTCCTCCTTACATGTACTGGTGCTTTCTCTGCAAATGGTGCAGGATAACAAGTTGGGAATCACTTCAGGAAGTGTAATCACTGTAATTTTTGCAATTATTTTTAATGGTGTGGAGCTGAATTTATTTAAAAAAACTCTCCACAAACCCACAAAACCTCTTGATAGAGGAAGTTTGTAAGGCACATTGCTCGGTTTGGGATACCTCCGCAGATTGTAAAGGCTCTTCTTTTTGTTACGCTGGTCCCCAGAGTAACTGTTGCCTTGGTCACTACATATGCAGAGAAGTGGTGTACTGGCTGTGCAAACCTCCATGTACCTTTCAGGTCACTAAGGCATGGATTTTGACTCTGCCTCCCCCAGGCTGAGCTTACAGCCCACTGAGGCTGTGCCAGGGGTTTTGAACATGTGCTGCATCAGATATTTCCCTTTAAAACAGAATGGAAGAGGAGACAGTTCCAAACCCGTAAATATTCCTAGATTTGTAACGTCTTGGGAATTACCAGTTTTTATGTTGGTATTGTTACTCCATTTGATTTTAGAGGCCGGCAGTAGACCAGACCATCAGGGAAGATGGTAGTGTTATGCACCCAAAATCTTTTTTTTTTGTTTCCCGCTGCTTGTTTAGGCTATAAAGTGCTCTTTCCTCTGAGCATCTCTGACCTTCTGCAGCCTCTCGTGCAATAGTGGGAGATCTACATGAAGCAAGAACTAGTGAATTCTCTGTCCTTGTACCCCATCATTTGGTTCATGAAATGTGCCTTTTATATACAGGTTTCTATTAGATACTTAGTGCAATCCCATTGCTCAGCATGAGACGTAACCATGCACTTGGAACGATGCTGCTTTGATTTGCAAGTAGCAGGAATTAGACCCTTGAATCTATTTGAATGAAACAACCCCATGTTCTACTTAAGTTGGAATTGTTTTCCTTGGGTCAGGATGATACACTGAAATGAAGCAATGCATCTAACGAGAGTGAACAATGCAGCACTCTCCGAGAGAGAAAAGCCAAGCAGCCCGTCATGGGTTGTAGCTGCTGGGTGGCTTCTTGGTGCTAGGTTGTGATTATGGCATGGTTCTCCAGGTCCTGCTTTCCTTCATTATAATAATATATAATAGTGTAGCAAGTCAGCTATATTAGTTAGATCAGTAATGTCAGTATGGTGATATATCACACAGGTAAAGTCCTGCTCCTTGCTAAGGTAATTTAATAAAAATATTTTGATGAACCTTACAAGTAAGCTTATCTCTTGATACAGTGAGTGAGTGGTCTTGAGAGATTAAGAATCAGTGAAATGTGTAGGCTGTCTCTTGTCATTTGCAATCCATTGGTGAATGGATCTGTTTTTATATATCCCTGATACCCAGCATCCAAGGCCTCTCCTCTGGCTAATGGTGCTTACTTTCATGTATAAGCAGAAATCTAAGAAACTTGAGATATTTTCTAGAGCACTTGAATCCTGTTTGCCGCTTTTGGCTTTTTATGGCTCCTTATGTGAAAAATATCTTAATTTTATTTGTCCAAACATTCATTTTTAGTACTAACGTCTACTGTTATTAATACTGCCATGCTGCAGCAATAACTTGCACAGTTGTCCCATTGTTCTTCTCCCCCCTTGATCTTGTAGCCATACCTTCCTGTCAGGCGAGGTAAAACTTGAGTTCAAGAAGGAGTAAAAGTTCTTACCTCTGGGAAGGTGCACTAATATTCTGTTACTTCTTCCTGAAGGAGTAACTTTCCTCACCTTGTCTTGAAAAGTTAACTGTTTAGTGGAAAAAAAAGAATTCAGACTCCTTAGGACCAAAGAAAATTTATTCGTGCAGTAGTGGAATGTTGCCATCAAAATTCCTGACCCTATGACAGATGAGACCATTTTTACGTCTAGGCAACCACTGAATGTCAAATGTGGAAGTGGCCTTCATAGCCGAAGGCACGAATTTAGTTTCCCTGATGCCTGCATCTGCGTAGGCTGCAGCATCACATTTCCTTTCCTTCTGTCTGATCCAGGGCTTTTGAGTCATCTGGAAAAATATTTTGGTTTTGGTCAAGGTAGGGGAAGACGGCATTGTGCTAAGGTCTCTCAGCCACAGCACTTCACTGGATAAGGTGAGCTGTGGCTGATTGAAACCTCTTTTGAGCTTGGTTTGAAATAATAGTGACCTGTTCTGTATTAAGGGATTTAAGACCCAAGATGTGACCAAAAGTGCTTGATGCCACCTCGCCATTAGCAAATGAGAGAGTCCCTTTTTCCTGGTGTCTCTCTGGTAACTGTGCTCCTTCAATGGCTTTTTTTTGGATGGGGGAGTGTGTTGGGAATGCTGTTGTGCTATGCTGGTCTGCATAGAGGCATTACACAGAGTCACCAGGATCAACACACGGTGCTGCATGACAGAACGGAGCACCCCCGTGCTGAGGTCTTTCTGTGTGTTCTGTATGTTTAGTCACTGGCAAGTGAAAATTGAATTGCTTTTACACAGCAGATCTGGGAATAACGCACAGGTGTCTGATTCTCTCACTGCCTCATTAAGCTTTTTTTTTTAACTCCAATGTTCTGCTTAAGAACAGGATGTTTCAGAGAGTATGAACAAAATGGTAAATTTAGACAGATTTATTTTTATCTAACACTTATTAAGCAGCAATTGAGATTTGAGGGAAGATACGGTTTACAAAAGATGTAAAAGCATCTATAATAAATAAAAGGAGGATTTGGGTTAAATATCCTTTTAAATACAGGACTAGAAGCTTTTACTGAGGGCTTTGAAACTATTGCTGCCACGTATACCCAGGAAAAAAAAAGAACAACAGTTAAAAAAAAAGAGTGCCTATCAAACTAGATAATGTTTCAATCAACAAAAACTTGCCTTTTAAAAATGTTAATTTTCTTTTCTTACAAGTTCTGCATGTGTTCCTTTTAAAATAAAAACAGCTTTTTACAGAAGTCTAGGTTAATTTATGGAAATAAATGTGCTTTGGTGACGAGTCCAAGGCAGAAGTTCCATGTAGACGTTCCATGATTCAAGTGCTGGTAGAGGCAAGCCATGAAAACCAAACAAAAATATCAGGGCTGATTCACAGCCACATTACTTGAGAGTAATGCCAATGTCACTGGTTTGGTTTGGTAAATTTTATTTCGACATCGTGAGCAGGCTGAACCCAGTTTCAAAGCTCAGTGTGATCCGTTAATGCTGGATTAGAAAGGATGTTTGTTTAATGGCCTTACAGCAGCATAGCACAGTGGTGCATGTGGTCCATAATCTTTAGTATTGATCTATGTGAACTCCAATAACATCACAGGAAAATCAGTCCTTTGAGCATGTTGGAAGAAGAACAAGTTATATATGAAACTATTCATAACAGTCTCATGGAAGACTTTCAGTCCTTTTCATCAGGAGGGAAAGGCACTATTGCTTACAGGGCCTGTGGAGAGCTGACTTTGCCTTCTGCTCATGCCCCTTCTGCAAACGAAAGGCTGAATTCCCCTATTAAATGTTCTGGTTTGAACTGGGGTATTAGTTTGGACTAGCAAGCCGTATCTCTGATACCAGGCAAGAAACAAATTGTACTGAGCATGTGCTGGGTACAGTTCAGTTCCAGGAGAAACCAGCCCTTTCAACTCCTTGAGTCTAGTGAAGACTGAGGTGGGGGTTTTGTTTGTTTGTTTAAAATGTGACTCTGCATAACATGAAGTGTATGTCCCTAAGTCCTAATGCAGACAAAGCCAAACCATGCTGTGAGGACTGTTGGTATCTAGACGATTAACTGCATAAGGGAAAAAAAATCATTAGTGCCTTTCTGTGTTGCTGTTTTTCCAGGTATATGACCTGACCCCTAAATAAGAAAGGGCTGTTACTGGATCAGTAATAGGTGTCACCTAGCACAAATCAGTTTTATTATATAATCAGGAGCAGATTTTTTTAATGCCTGTGTTTCTTGTCTTTTGATTATGGCTGAACAAGCAGAATTCTCATTTAGTGGAATTCTGAAATAATGTTTTTCACGCTAGTATGTGCAGAGCTTGGCCAGTTCCTTGTATACCATAAACCAGTGTGAGTCAGTAGAGATTCACTCATCCAGAAGTATGCTGATTTAAAACTTCTGTCAAAGGCAAGAATGCTACTAAAACAAGCAAAGCTCTTCGGGATTAAAAGAAAATACAAAAATTCAAACAAAACCTGAAACAAACAAAACTCCCACATATCAACTGCTGTTTCCAACTTCTTCTTCAGGTTAATTTGGCTTCAGCTACACGTGGTCCTTACACATACTTATTTTTGTAAGGCTTATTCCTTAGACTGACTGATTTATGAGGTGCTGGTGTGTATCTGCTACTTACTGCATCCCTCATGATCAGCAAAATAATAAACCAGGTTAACATTTACAGGTCAGCATGAATTTTTGATTTAGTTCACAGGACATAGTTCAGACATTAATGCTTTAAATGTTTTTCACATCCTGATATTTACTGACTTAGGTAAGGTGTTTGAGTTTTTTATTTGTTTGTTTTCCCAAAAGTTTGCTTTTAAAACAAAATTAAAATAAAATAAAACTTACATGATCCAGGGATGCTACTTGCAAGTCCTTTGGTCAGCATTCAACACCTTAGAATCTGGAAGAGACAGGCAGTAAAGTCTGTTAGCATCCCTACCCCCTTGTCTGTGCATGTTCTTTGGGAAAGTTATCAATTTCTAGGTGCCAAATAGGCCTAAATTTGAAATGTAAGATGTATTTTTTAAACAATTACATAGTAATGCTAGCAGGAATTTTTATTTCCTCTGCCCAGTGAACTTTCTTGCAGCAGCAAGAGGTGTGCTGGTGTTTCTTGTTCCAGGAATCAACTTCTGCAGGCTGACATTTAAGCAGAGCAATTTCTGTAATGTGGCATTTAAGGAGTGTTAGGAAACAGAGTCTCTCCAAATAAAGGCTGCTTTACCTGCACTTGCTCATCTCTCCTTTTAGGAGTTCAAAGCCAGCCTGGATGGGGCTCGGAGCAACCTGGTCTAGTGGAAGGTGTCCCTGCCTGTGGCAGAGGGGTTGGAACCACATGCTGTTTAAGGTCCTTTCCAACCCAAACCATTCTATAAATCTATGACTTGTTTTAACAAATTTGTGTGACAAGTGCCAGACTATGCACAGTGGTCAATTTTTGGAAGCTAGATGTTGATTGTATTTAAACCTTGCCCTGATGGAACAGCTTTGGAAAGGAAATGGTGTTTGCTTCCCTGCCCTTCTGCATGTTGTTGGAAACTTTTGAGTTAGTCCTCAAAGCTAAGCTGATTTCTGACCAAACATGGTAAAGGTACCTCATCATGCTCAGAAGGTTGGAGAGGGGATTCAGTTTGTAGGTGAGGAATTATTTGCAGTCCCCCTTTTAGCTACCTCTGCCATATAAGAGACTGAAATTTGGTAGTGTCAACTGACTAAAGCTGAACCAGAATATCAGAAGAAAATGGCGCCATAAATGTGGATTGATACCTGAAGGTTTTCCAGGTCCTAGAATCGATTGTTTGGGGTTTTTTCCCAGTAGATTGAAATAATTTCACATGCAATCACTTCCTAATTGCCTCCAATTAAGAACAATAGTGAAACTTTACCATAGAAAAGAAATTATCCATCACTCAAGTATTTTGGGGAATGGAGGACTGCGCCTGATTCCTTATCTAAGTCTTGGAAGACCTTTGGTATTTTCCATTGTTACAGGGTTCTTTTTCCCCTGACTGTTTTCTCCAAATGAATTGTTCCTCTAAAGGAATTTAAGCTCTGGGTAATTATTGTTCTCTGTTCCAAAAGCTAATAAAAACAAAGCTCAGCAGTATTCAGTTTGAGGCCTATGGAAAAACTTGGGTGTAACAAAGTAGAAAAACAAACTTTTCTGATGAGGCCAGGAAGCTACGATCACATTTTCCAGTTTTTACTGTATGTGTTGGTCCTAACTGGGAATGTTTCCTGTTGAACTGAATTTTTCCTCTCTACTTTATTTTGTAGTTGGTTTTTTATCCATGAACTGTGGACAGGAGTGTATCGTAAATGTCAAAGATACTTGCATATGATCTGAAACACAAGGAAAGAATACTCCTTTTGTTATATTTTATAGGGATGTGTGTTGTTTTGTGCTCTTTAAGACTGATAGGATTTGTTTGTTTATTCCAGTAGTCGGCCAAAGGATACTCTGGGAATGCTGCCAGTATATAACCACATACAGTATAATTCGATATTTCATACAGATCCATTTCTTTGAATTAGGAGGCTTTTCTTTCATGCAGTTCTTTAAAAGTGTACCTCCTTCCCTTCCCCCTTCCAACCTGTACCTCTTCCTAGGTTATCAGGGTTCCTGTGCTCTCTGATGTGTCTGTTGCCTGTAAATGTTGTTCTCGAAAAGTTCCGATGTCTTTTTTATCCCAGTACTTTTTCTGAGAAACTGAAAAACATTTTTATTGTTAATTGTTTGATAATGATTGAAAAGTAGAGTTAGATTTGGCTTGTTACAGAAATACACATTTATCTATGTTGCTGATATCAATGCTACAGTTTATTATAAAAGTGTTCCGTGTGTCTGAGATGGGGACATGTCAATCAATTCACCAGTTGAGAGTCAAACTCACAAGGGACTCTTGTGTGTTTATCCAGGCCTTGGTGGTTTTTATTACAGTTCTTCGTTTGAGCCCAGAGTAAGCATAATCGGCCACTGCTCTAACCCCTTTGAAGAACCTCTTTGTGTAAATTCTTCTTTAGGGTTTTTAAAGCTTCCTGTTGTGAATATAAAGAAAATCAAATCCTGTAGTAGTGGGTGTTGTTTTCAATGGAATTTTTTTTCTTTTTGAGGTGACTGAAGGTGAAATAGCTACTTACGGTTGTTCTTTCCAAGTATAATTTGACCTGAGTTTACGAAGAGTTTGGTTATGCTCTTTTAAAGAGTTGAAGAAAAATGTTGCTATATACTTTTCTTACTGTTAGGTACTGTATTGTGAAGGAGGCAAGTAATGCCATGAAAAGACCATAGCAGTTCCTGAAGTGGTGGGAAGTTGTTGTACTGTAGCCTTTCATCCTGTAAGAACAGGCACGTGACATCCAGCCAGGGACAGCCCATCACACTTGAGCTTGGTAATTAGACAGAAATGACAGGATTTCATCCCCATTCTGTACTTCCAAGTTAATGGTGACTTTTATTGTCCTTCCTCTCTGCTGTGCCACTCGTGTTTGCGAAAAGATCCCTGTATGTTCATTAAAATGTGAGAGGTAGTTGAGAGGAGATCATCCTGTCAAAAACTTATCCACATGGTTGAGAGGTACCGACATAGCTCCTGGCACAGTGTGCAAGTCCCAGCTTCACAGGGAGGCTGGAGGCAGCCTTCTCCTGTGAAGGAACAAGGTGCACAGGGATGAGACTTCATCCTTCCCTTGTGAGTTTGAGGTTCAAATCCTGCAAAGGTATTTTGCTTCCTGAGGTAACACAGATTTATGCTGCATGAGGACTGCTTGTAGTGTGCTTGAATGGGTTATCTTAGAGTGGGCCATTTCACTGGAGGAGTGAAGGGGGGTGAAGCCTACTGATTAGAAGGCCACAGCCTTAGTGTCTGGAAACAACTTGGCAATATGTTGGGATCAGTACATGGTTGACACAGCCCTTTTACAAACACCTTCCTAGCACAGCTTCTGTCCAAAGTTAGGCAAGCTTCTCTGAGGCAATTCTGTCTTTGCTGTTATGTTCCTCAGTTATAATTGAAGTGTCAAATATATTAAAAATAGTCATCGGAACTGGGATATTTGATGAAGTGTCTTTTGTTACTTTTAAAATTTTTTTTTTAGTTTGAGCTTTAGTACATCAAAAAGTAGTGCTAGCAAGGCTCATCTCAGTCTTGTGAGAAGCGGTTTCCTTGCCAACATGTAGTACCTTCTGTTTTTTCTAGGCCACAGGTGTTACTGCCTCTTGTCAAGTGGCCTGTTTTCCTCGTTGTCAGCTGAGATCTCTGTGAAAGGAACTCCTTTCTCTTTTCTCTCTAAATTTGGTATATGTGGGATTTGTTGAGGAGTGACTGTCTTGTCTGCTCCCAGTTCGGTTCACATACAGGTGCTGTTACTCAAAGGTGTCTTCATGCAACATTCTTTTTGATGGACTCTTTCTTTATGCAGTATTGACTGGCTAGCCCAGTGAAAATCTCAGCTTTCTGTGAAGCAAAGTGCCTTGCTCATGAGTGATGTTACTTTAATTACCTCTTTTAGGCAATATGGTTGTGAGCACTTCTGATTACACTGCAAGAACTTGTTGGCGATGAAGAAAAATTCATGCTAAATTTCTATAGGAATCCTCATAGCTGCTTCTTATTTTATACTGTAGATTTATTTTCCAGATTCTAATTTCCAACACTTTCACCATCTGGTGAGCAGATTTAGTAAAAACAGTCCTCGAATACGTCATGTCTTAAAATAGCAGGTAAAAGCTTGATCTTGTAGAGAGTGATTGCCAATTCCAGTGCCTACTCTAATGACAGTAGCTAATGTAAAATGAAACCTGATAGTTTTTGTTAGAAAACATCAGAACATGTGTTCCACTTTTATCTCCACTGAGATGATTTTGGTTTGGCTCTTCTGCTGTCATATAAATAGTTGGATTTTTTTTTAATCAGGTGTAGACATATTTTCCTGCCAAGAACACAAAAAGCTAATAAAAACTTGCACATGTTACGAATGCTGTAGTACAAAATTTTATGTTGAAAAGAAATTTTGTCTTCTGAATAACTCACCCTTCTGTATGGTACTCCTAAAAAGTACCTGCTAAGGAAATAATGTGCAAGTTAAAAAAGAGATTCTAGTGATTCAGTGTGTTTGAATAGTTGAATCTGTCTCCAGAAAACTTGTGTATGGAGACAAAAGCATTGTCCATGTGGTGCCTGAGGAAATCTGTGGAGGGGGGATGTTTGTCACATGAGAACTCCCATGTCCTGCATGGCTGAGCATCTTTGGCAGCGCCCTTTCCGTTTTCCACCACTTTGGTGAGCCCTGCACTGCCTGGGGGATTTCACTCCGTTCCCCTTAGCAGCTGTGGATGACCGTGACTCATCTTCATGTTTCTGTCTGTCACCTGAATTAAGCAGAGTTCTTGGAGGAAAAAAAAAAAACCCTCATCATTCCTTCCCCTTAGGTTCATAGAAACCCTGTAAGCCAGAAGTTCATAGGCAACTCTACAGGAATTAGGCAATGTTAAACTAACGTCTTTAGGTCTGAAAGTTGATCTTTGGCTGCTTCTTTGTGGATAGGATAGGATTTATCAGACCCAGTGTGGTGCAGAAATGCAGAACTCTGATTAAATAGTAAAAACTCCTGTATGGATGTTATTGTTCAGCAGGAATGCTCAAGATTATGCTATGTGTTCAAACGCATTACAAAATGGGAGCAGATTTTCAAAGTCAGACTGCAAGACTTGTTAGTTAACTATTAAAAATGTTCCTGTCTTTAAAAAATACAGTTTTGTTGGAGTTTGAGATGATTTTTATCATAGTTTCAGGAAATTTTTATGCATACTGAATCTGAAGGTTATGAAGAAGTAGATGTAAAAATCCCAAAGCTGCAGAGTGACCTTTTAAATTTTTTTGCACCTGTGGCATAAGTGTCAATGTGTTTAATAACTTGTGCTCTAGGCACTGCTACAGCACAAGTGTTTCTCAAAATGGAGAATTGCAAATTGCTGTCGGACAAATGCAGTGCATTGGGTTATTGAGATGTTAGCAGTTATTGGTGCATTTTCCTTACAAATAAAAAGGAAAACATTTATTTGTCATAAAAGTGTCGTGTGCTGTAAACATAGTTACGTACAGCCATACAGCATAAGTTATGTAAAATTATAGGACAAGCACGACAGAGGGAGATAATTTGCAGGGAACTTGAATATTGATGAAAGAGAGTTTTTCTTATGGGTAGCCTCCTCTGAGAGTATTAATTTAGTGTACAGCTTCGTTTTAAAATGAATAATATATAAACAAAATAATGCTTGCTTTGCCACATGCGTGTATTTTATTTATGTGTGCCCACATGGTCCACTCTAATTAAGCGGAGCTCTTTATGGTTTATTTATTTGTTCCAGAGAAGCTGCTTAATATTTGAGAGAAACAGTAACGATGTCTGACCTTTGCAGTGGCTCTGTTAACGATAAGATGGGTTTTGCAGCAGCCTGCAAGAACGATAAAAGAACAGGTTGATCTTTTCCTCCATTTGCTGGAACATGCTCAAGAGACCTGAAAGCTCAAGTGGAAAAAAAATCCCACTAATAAGTGGTTAAAGAGTATTTTCTTGTGTTTCCACATCTCAGGAGGATGTTACTGACAGGCTGAGGTCAAGGGTTAAAAATTTTGTTTCTTTGCATTTGGTTGTGGTCCATATTTTATTACCAAGCCACCAGGGTAGTATTTCACATGGTGAACAGTTGTTTGTTTTTTATGCCAGTATATGGAAATTAACGTAAGTGAGGTGGAAACCAGTCCAGGTTTTAAGATTTACGAAGTATAATTAGGCATGCATGAGTCTTGTGTGGTGGTCTTGTAATGAGATTTGTCGCTAAACTTCTAAAAATACATCTTACATGTAGATGCACATTTTATTGCCTCTCCCCTTTTGATGGCCTTTGCTTAATACAGATTCCTACCTGTTTCTACAAAAACATCCCCTGGGCCTGTGTCGTGGCAAAGAGCTCAGTGCTGGCAGTTCAGTCCACACTCCTTCCTCTTCCTCCCTCTCCCTGGTGGCCTCCTCTCCAGCTCCATGCTCTTCCACATTGTGTATTCTGTGTGCACAGTTGGTGTCTGATGAGATTCTAGGGTTTCTTTCTGATAACAGTCAAGTTTATTGCATTTATTGCTATTTATTTATATCTGCTAATACCATAGTTTTAAAAAAGCAGAAAAAGAAAAAAGGAATGGAGAAACAGATGGATACCTGTGTATTCAGATGGTAACACTGCTCTATATAAAGCAATGGAAGTTAAATGTTTGTTATATTTATAAAAGGATTTTGGTTGATACAGGCATTTGTGGGTGTTACCAGTAAAAATAATGTTTAACTGACTTCTGCATGAACATGACCATTTCTTACGTTGTTCTTCTGTGGAAGCTCTGTGTATGTGTACATTCAAAGTTAATATTCTCATAATGGAAGATGCAATTTGTGGTCTATTCAGTCACTCATGTTTTTGCTAATTAATCATGAATCATCTGCTGTTGGAACAGTATCTTTTTTTCTTTAATTAGGTACTGGTACATCTTTGTTAGAGCTCTGCCTGCAGGACTCTTACAGTGCTGCAGCATATGTCATATTTTTTTCTATATCAGCAGGTTTTATGTCATAGCTTTTGTTTGCTATTGTCTTTGCATCTGTGTTTTGCTCTGTTGTTATAAATGTAAAAATCTCCTTTCAACATAGAAGCATATATGGTAGTTACCTCAAAGTAATGGTGCACTGCATAGGTTTGTGCATTGTCATACCTTTGGGGGGGAACAGTGGCCATTGTCTTGCCAAGGAATGCAAGCTAATGGTATGTGCTTCTTCCAGCCAAAGTGATTGCAGATACGTACCAACTTTTCCCTTTCCTCCTTCCTCCATGCTGGAAATGCAGGATCATTAGGACTAGGTAGCCTTCCATGGTTTTGTTTCTGTAAAAAGAGGATTGGAGAACTGCTGAGCTATCATTCACCTTCCTTTTTTTAGAAAAGATTATTCTTTTTCTGTATTGCATAATAAATTGGTTTTTTTATAAATTTTCACCTTCTCCCCTTTTTGCCCCATGTTGAAGTCTGAGAGCAGTCAGGCTTCAGTATATTGTAGACACCCACATTCATTAGTCCCCACTAGATTAATTCAGTGAATGAACTGCTGGAGCAGCAAAAAGGAAAAAAACCAAAGATTGGGGGTAAGGGGAGAGGCATTTTCTGAAGCTGTTTTTGTTTAAAATATCAGTGGGAAATAACTGCACAAAGTGAAATTTTTATTTTCTGCTGTGTTCCTTCTGGTAATGTAAGAGAAGAGTGCTTGGTCTGAACTTTAAATAACGAGTGTGAGTTAGGGGTTTTGAAGTCTGCTGATCGTGAAACTAGAAGAAAATGGAAGCTAACAGATATATTGATCTGCTGTGTTAGGGTTTCATGTCTTGTGATGGGGCAAAGCTGCCAGTGAGACGTTCCACAGGGGACAAGGCCCTTTGGCAGGGACAGGGTTGCACTGCAGATGTGGCCAGCTGAGACCGGCCCTGCAGCCACCTCCTCTCCCTGCCTGGAGCTCTGGAACAGCCTGACCCTCTTGCAGCTGTGGCAGGGATCAGGATAATTATGCTGTGGCTGGCGAGGCAGGCGCTGCCTAATGCCACTCCGACTGAACTGTGAGGGAAAGGGGGTTAAGCTGGGATAATGTTCCAGCCTCATCCTGGCAACTGACAGCATCACCTCTGAGCCTTCTCGCTCCAGCTGGCTCCAGGAGAGCAGGAACATACAAGTTTATGCCTCTGACCTTAAGTGAGAACAGTACCCAACTCGCTGGTTGCTGCCATGTTGCCAGGACAACCTTCATATTTATTCATTTATTTCCAATTCAGTCTGATACATCCACTGCCCTGTCCTTGCTGGAGTGGTCTGTTTGGCACTGAGGTGCACTTTGGTGGGCTTCAGATGTACCTTGTGTAGCAAACTATTACTTGCACAGGGAAAACATCTTACATCCCCCTACCCAAAGTCAGTAGAGAGATCTCTGTCTTGGATTTTAGAATTTCAGTTGGAGTGGATCTATGCATGTCCATGCACAGGTATTAAATATTGCACTTGTCTGTGCATTTTGTGCTGTTAATGGAAGGGAGTCTTCTGTCAGTGTTCTCTAGTTCTACTAGAGCAGTTTAGACTCTGTACCCTCCTTTCCCTGATATTCCCGTGCCTTTTGGGGGACTTGTTTGAGTGTATCTACCTGTAATTATGGCTTAAATCCTCCTCTCAGTTTTTTTTACAAGCATGAATTACTTCTTGCATGTGTGAATAATTTATCTTGCAGAATACATGTGCTTTAATGGTATCTTTGGGAATCTATGTGCAATTTAAACCACAAATTGCAAGAGGCAGTAGAAAATCTTTGTTAACGTTATTTTGCAGTAGAGGTATGTTTTGAAATGTGTCAGTAATAGAAGCTTTGCTGTAAAGAGTGACCACGTTTGTTTTTTTTTCCACCTAGCTGTCCCATTTCCTCCAAGTCACCGTCTCACAGCCAAGGAAGTGTTTGATAACGATGGAAAACCTCGTGTGGATATCTTAAAGGCACACCTTATGAAGGAAGGGAGACTGGAAGAGAGTGTCGCTTTGAGAATAATAACAGAGGGAGCTTCGATTCTCCGCCAGGAAAAAAATTTGCTGGACATAGATGCACCTGTCACAGGTCAGTGTGGAGTTATGGCGGTGGAGGTGTGGTTGCTGGCTGGGACATGTTCAGTAATGCATTAGTGTATGTGGCTTCCTAAAGTACTCAAAGGCAGCTGAAAATCAGTTGTTCTGTCCAATACTTGATTCGCTCTTTGTCTGCTACCACTGGATAATGGAGGCCATCAAGCAGCTTGTAATTTAGAGGAAGGGATTACATCTGCTGAGCTCTTTCTGTTTCTGTGGCAGAGAACATATTTAGTCTTTAGGAGAAAATAAGAACTGCTTTCTGAAACTTGAAAAGTTACCGGGCCTTTTGCATCAGGTATTAATTCTGTAATTTTTTAGATGTTATTTATCATAGTAGGACTGTTCAGACATACAGACAGCATTGGGCTCTGGCTGTCAGGAGGTTCAACAAGGCCAAGTGTAAGGACCTGTACGTGGCTCGGGGCAATCCCAAGCTCAAGTAAAGGCTGGGCAGAAAATGGACTGAGAGCAGAGGTGATGAGAAGGACTTGGGGATGGTGGTGGATGAGAAGCTCAGCATGTCTTGGCAATATGCACTTGCAGCCCAGAAATCCAACTATGTCCTGGGCTGCATCAAAAGCGGTGTGGGCAGCAGAGCAAGGAAATGGATTCTGCCCTTCTGCGCTGGTGAGACCCCACCTACAGTGCTGCATTCAGCTCTGGGGCTCCCGACATAAGGAGCACATGAACCTGTTGGAGCAAGTTTGGAGCATCCATGAAGATGCTCAAGGTGCTGGAGCACTTCTCCTCTGCAGACAGGCTGAGAGAGCTGGGGCTGTTCAGCCTGGAGAAGAAAAGGCCTCGGCAAGACCGTACAGCACCTTCCAGTACCTGAAGGGGGCCTAAAGGAAAGCAAAAGAGAGAATTCTTACAAAAGCATGTAGAGACAAGAGGGAATGTCCTCAAACTGATAGGTGGTGGGTTTAGATTAGATACTAGGAAGAAATTCTTTACTGTGAGGGTGGTGAGGCACTGGAATAGGTTGCCCCGAGAAGTTGTGGATGCCCCATCCCTGGAAGTGTTCAAGGCCAGGCTGGATGGGGCTTTGAGCAACATGGTCCAGTGGGACTTGCCCTGCCCATGGTAGGGGGGGTAGGAACTGGATGATGTTTAAGGTCTCTTCCAACCCGAACCATTCTGTGATTCTGTGAGGGACTGATAGTGGCAGATTAAGGGGAAATTTTAATTAGATGTTAAGGAAAATACGAAGTGCAGAAAAAAGTAAGCAGGATCCCAGTTTGTATTGCCTGGGGGATTAATGAAGTGTGCCGGTTCCAGAGCCCATCCTGCCCTTGACTATCAAACACTACCACCCACTCATTAATCCTCAGGAAATGCCTTATATTTGAATTTCCTTCTCTAATTGTCTCCTGCCTCCGCCTGCATTCTGAATGTATGAATGCATTTGCTTGCTCTAATGCGCCTCCTCCCATATTTTGTTGTTGCTATTGGATATGAATGCATTTTTGACAACTAATTGATCTGTGGCATAGAAAGTTAGCTGCAGGGAAAAAGAGAGATATCTAATTCCAGCCAGTTTAAACTATGAAGCCAAAGTAAAAAACTTGGTTTAAGAAGGCAGGTCCTTTTGTCACTTTTGCTTCTCGAGAGCCCTGATAAAAGTACAAGAAATAGTTGTTTGTTGCAGAAGAAGTGTTACCAGTTTTTATTAGCAATACTGGTAGCAGTTACCAAAAACTACATAGAAATAATAAAACCTTCATTTTCAGGGAGCCTTCTCTGAAACTGAGTGTAGTATCTGGACTAGAATGATGCACAAGTTATTAAAGCTTGTAATTTTAAAAATGACATCCAAGTAGAGGATTCTAGCTTGACCTGGAGAGAGGTAATGTGTATCATTTTTTATATAATAATTAGCTTGTCATGCTGCTGTACAGTTCTGATGGAAAAGATGTCAATCATGTTGCAGCTCATGGATGAATAAAGAAAATAGAATGAATAAAAGGATCCGCTTAGTCAACTGAGAATAAAGTTCTACAGATTTTTTTTGGTGCTTCAGGATAAATGGAAGAGGTGCAGTACCATTGTTCATAACTGAGTCGCAGACACACAGAAAATTTTTTATATATATGTATATGTTTTTGGTTTTTTTTTTTGTGTGTGATTGTTTAGTTGGTTTGTTTTCTAAATCCATTGAGAGATGTAGACTGTAGGAGGACAGCTCTGGTGTGTTGTGTACCAGCTGTTCTCCATAAGCCCGTGTTTAATGTTCTCTCTTTCTCTTTTTAATTTTTCTCTTTAAATTTTTTTTCTTAAATGCATTTGAAGGTGTTGGAATTGTTCTGCATTATATTTTGGGGATTAATCTCCTGAAGTTTACCCCATTGTATAACACTGGTATAATATAAGTCTTTGATTCTTTTTTCAGTTAAGCCCACACCTTGCTTTGTTCCTGCTTTTGAAATCATTCTCACTCAGTGATTGTGATACTGCAGCATTCTTCGTGGTGGCTGGTAGCTACTCTCTTTTAAGCCAGCATAGGAAAGCTGGGCTCCTGATGCGTGTTAGCAGGGTAGCTGAGAAGTGCTAATCTTCTGTATGAACAAACATGAAAGCTGTAGTTATGAAAGTGATCATCAAAAGAAGGAAGAACTTAAATTGTGAGGGGGAGGTTGAGAAAGCTTGTGAGGCATGTTGTTGTGGGCCTGACAATTTTCTTTGTATGAGTAGTATGACAGCAGGTGACTGGATAAAGAGAATATCAATTGACTGATGATGTGGTGGAAGTGCCAGGTATACAGGCAGTCAGGAAATAGCTCTGCAGTAGAGGAAAGCTTTTTTCAACCATTGGGAAGAACAAACAAAACCACTGATAGAGTGGATAAGAAAATAAATTTTAGGTTTTATAAAAGAGAAGCAGTCTTGTTGAAGAATGACAGTCATAAATCACTAATAACCCGCCCTTAATATGGCATTCTTTGTGGGAGAGGCATTCATCTTTTAGAAATATATTCCTGTGGCTGGTTTATAAGATGGTGATCATCAAAAAGAAGAAAAATAGAAAAGTGTAACTGTAGAAGTAATAGCACTGTGGATTATTAGAGTGATATGCTTGATAAACATTAAAGACTATGAAAACTTCTTTCTTAGAGCCTTGTGCAGCCATCCAATCGTTTGAGATATCCCTTTTGTTTATTTTAAGGGGTGATAAAATTGTCCTCAGAAAAAGTATCAGAGTTCTGTTTATAAGTAAAGTCATGTGCAATGAAGTGGGTACATACAAAGCCTGAATTTGAATGAGAAAATGATAATTGGGCACGAGTCATGCAAAGAGCCTTAATGTGGAATGCACAATCAATTAGTTTGCATTTATGTATAAAACTTTACTCTGTGTCTGTGGTTAGCTGGAACCATCAATGTGATTGTCACTTTGAATGAATACATTTTATTTTCAAATTTGGCAAGGTTATAAGCCTTTTGAAGTATTTCTGAGGAACCCATTTGTAAGCTTAGCTCAAATTCTCATCGTTTGCTCCATGCGTACATGCATGCATAGTTCACTGCAGGTCTGGCTTGCAGCCACAGTGAGCTATTCCTGCAGTTGTTGTTACTGCTGCTCACCAGGTAGGAATCTGATCGGAGCCTGAAATAAGAGACTCCAAGTGCTCTGCTATCAGGACTCTTCTTTCATCTGGGAGGTGTTGAGGCAATGTTGTCTTGACTGACTTCATCTGTAAGCTCTTCAGTTGGAGACTTGTGAACTTCATTTTAAGCTTGTGTTTTTAATGAGGTTGATCTAGCACTAGACTAAAGCTGTTCCGCGGAAAGACGTTTTTATGGCAGCCTTAGAATTTCCAGTCCTGTATTATGTTCATAACAGTATAATGACACATGGAGAAATTGTTTCATTTTTAATGTTTGGGTTTTGTTTTTTTTTTTCGAGAAAGGCTATGGGAGTATATCTCTGAACCACTCTGATGGCAATATTTACTGAAGTCACACTCCAAAGTACATTTGGGAATGCCAGATTTATAATTGACTGGGTAGCTTTATGTAGCCTTTTTACAGAGGTTCATTACTATACAGAGTGATTTTGGGCAAGAGATATACACTCCCCTTTCTTTGACTGCATGGTTTTATGGGCTCTCACTTCCAAATCTAAAATATGCTGCTTAGGTACTGACCATTCTTAACTGCATGCCAAGCATGTGTCCCTTTGACTTTGGTGCATGGGTGACTTTCTCTCTCTCTGAATGTATGTACATATTTCTGAATATCATAGAATTAGCTATTTTCTACTGTAAGTTCTTTAGATTTCTAAATGGATTGTGTCAGAAAAACGAGTTTAGGTAAAGCTTGATGGCAGTGTTGTCTTTCTTGGCTCCCAGTCTGTAAAATGGACCTTTAGCTCACCTGTGTTTTGAAGACAGACAGTAAATCACACATCTTTATGAGATATTGCTATGCTGAACAATGTTGAAAATATGTAAGCAAGTTGTCTTCAGAGTAAGTTTTGTAGAAGTTTTGTAACTAAAGCACATTTTGCACAAATGAAGAGAGCAGAACTTGAATTGCTTAGTGCATGAGTATGGTTCATTCCATCCCCTGCATGGAAAACAATTCGTAGCATAATGCATCTGCAAGAGAGGTTGTACTTGAAGCTTTAATTCTGTCGCATCCTAAATGTGAAGACTGGTCCTTTTCAAAGCAACCAAACCTGCACTTTTAGGAGATGATAAACGGTTGTTTTCCAGCATGTGCAAGAATTACCAGCTACAACAGGTTAAATAGCGTTATTAATCTCTAAGGGCTGGGATTAAAATGCAAAAACCAGAGAATCATATTGCAGAATTGGATTTTAACAGCAAAGTAGCTAATGAAAACAGCAAATTTCAGCTTTGAAGCTAACAGTTTGTGCTGTATGAGCTTCCCACCTTAACATTTCTGTGATTTTAATGCATACCTGCTTAAATGACATACTTAACTACAGGATAGACCTAGAACTGTAAAGTGATATTTTTATCTAAAACCTATCATTGTTACATCTTTGCTTGTACCTTTTAGATTATTTTCCTTGAGGATATTGTTAGATTTACAGATACTGAATGAAAGTAGCATGATACGTCTTGCACATATGACTGCACGAGTGAATAAGCTTGTAAGATGTATATTAGTGCTTTAAGATAAGTCTTTTTTTCCTGTTGATACCTATTTTAAAAGTAACCAACGTGTTCTCTTTTTTCTTGTCACATTTGACATATCTCATTTTTTTGTGCTCAGTGTGCAGTCCTTTAAGCTAGTCCTACCCATCAGACTAACAAGAGTGTCCTCCAGTAAACTAAGAACACAAAAACCTAATGCATATACATCTTTATAAACCTGTGCTTTTTGGCATATTTACTGAAATGTAATGTATGAATATTACCGAGGCAGCTGTCTGTGTACAGCTTTCTCGATTCTGTTTGTGTGGCTGCCACCCCAGCAGTGTCCACGACAGTGATTTCTGACTTGGTGACTGTGGCCAGGCTATGTCCAGGCACAGGGGCCAGCATCTGTTACGCCTTCATGTAGAAAAAATGGAAAATAGGTAAAACAGCATATACTTTTGTTTTAAACCTTCACGTACTTCATTGAGGAAGTCCTGACTCTGTGCTAGCCTGTGTTCAAAGCTTTCTGAACTGCCAGGTGCATGCAGCTGGGTAAGTGACGACGGGAGAGCATTGGGGAAGACAGAATAAAAGCTTATTCTTGCAGTGTAGAAAGTGTCTCAGTCTCTGTAGAACTCCTTGGCCATATTGTTTTCCTCTACTAGTCCTGTTTTTTGCAGCTCCCATGTTTATGGCTGGGGTAGATGCAAGGAAACCACTGCTGTTTGCAGAGCCTTCCTTGCTATTCCCCTTGCATCATGTAGTATAAGGTAGGGTGTGTGTTTCCAGTAGGTTTGGAAGTACTGACCTTGTGCATGCTAGGGGGAAGTACACCCACTTGCACTATTATTGAGTGTCTTTGAGTAAAAAATTCCATTGGCTTGATTGATGTTACAGCATTATGGAGACCCAAGCTAAATACCTGAATTGCTTGTAATGTTTGTGTCTTTGTGAACACACGGGGAGTTTTTGCAATTCAGACTCTAAGTTGATGGGAGGGGAAACGTTGTAGGCATTTGTAGACAAATTGGGAACAGCTGTGGCAACTCAGTTGACCTTTGGAAACTTTTGTGCGTTACAGGTCCATAAAAACTACAGAAGGAAAGCCCTTTCCTGCCAGCATGTACCTTTATGGCCTTTGAGGCTTCCAGATATTCTCTGGGTACATTATTCCATGGGATGGTAGGGTGTCCTGGGCCTGAATTTTTCCTCATGTTCCACATATATTTTTCCTTTGCCCAATTTCTCTTATTTGGTAGCATGAAATAATTTTAGTAGGTTGCTAGTGCTGTGGAAGTTAAAACCTTGTAAACAGCAAGAATTTCTAGATAACATGGTCAATGTTAAGATGAGTTAATAAAAGTATTTATGCCTGCATTGTAGTAAAAGGGAATAGTATTAAAAATTACATTGAATTGTAGCATACATGTGAATGATCTGATCCAATCTGAGAGTCAAACTAAACCAGTTCTTTCTGACTTTTACCTTTGAAGCAGTTTAGGATAGAATTTCAGCATGGAAAATAAGTAAGGTTGCTTGTTAGAGACCTACAAATATTGTGAGATCTATCCGTATTAGCACAGCAGAGTTTGTCTGAAACTAACAGTTCAGTAAAAGTAATTTTATTTAAAATTTCTTCATTTCACCCTTAGGGTTAAACCCTCTGTACTGTGATTACTGTTGAAGAAATTATTGAATTCCCAGGACATGTATAACTAAAATATTTACATATGTGCCATGAAAAAATCACATACATGATGAAATTGTAAAGCATTTCTGAATGGCTGGTGTCTTCAGACATACAAGTCTTAAAACTTAATTGAGGTTTGAAATCTAGATACCTGCAGCTTCTGAGGATAAGAACTACACTTTTCCTTTCTTTGCCAGAAGACATTCAGTAAAGTCATCTTTAAAAGGCATCTTTAATTTTGTTTGTGGTACTAAAAGCAAGCATGTGTTGGGGTCTGCGCTCAGAACAGGATGCTGGTTACAGTACAACACTTTTCACTGTATCTTGGAGATGCATGAGAGTTGCAAATATTCCTGATACAACTAAATCAGTTTGAGTTGCTGCATTATACTGGTGACACACTCCCTGTGTGGACCAGTAACACCTGAGACCTGGACACATTTCTGCAAATTACTCCCACTCTCAGATTTAATGGCCTGCAGTTAGTTCTCCTTCATCATAGGAAAGTTAACTTTGCCTGAAGTGAGGTAAATGCTTGAAGTAAACTTTGACTTGTTTCTTTCTTAGTATCAATTCACAATCTTGTTTGCATAGGTGAGATTTCAGGAGAACAGATTGGAACTGGGAAGTGGAGGAAAGCGAAAGTATTAATAGCACCATCTACTCTTGTATCCATCTTGAAAACAAATGATAATGTAGTTGTTTTTACATGCTTTTACATGTTTTTACTGTATAAGGCAGATATGCTTTCTCAAATTAATTAGACTTTATGAAGAAATGTTGCCATAATTTTTTGAAATGTGTTAGATATACTCTTTTCTCAATGTAGCATAAACACAGTTTGCTGTTGCAACAATTATTTCCCATTACGTTATCACTGTTGAATGTCATAAAACTACAGAAAACCTGCATTTAAACTTACATTAAAAATAATTTACCATATAAACACACTGTTGAACAGCTAAAGTGAACTTGATTGGATCCTTTATTTGGGTTGCTGATTAAAACTGACACTACTCCAGCTATTTTGCATGCTTTATTGAGAACTCATAATGCATCAAATCACTTGTGGCTTAACATCTGGGACTTCCGTAAGAAGGTGAAGATGTAAGGCTGTATGTATTCAGATTTTTTTTATCTGTTCCCTCCCTAAGTGCTTCTGTTGGTTCCAGATATAGATTGAAATATGCCTGCCTGCATCCCTGGTAGAACAAAGCAATTGTGTCTTGTAGCTTAATTGAACTGCTTCAGCCGTAAGCATCTGACATTTTGGCAGAGCTGATGTTTTCTAGTAGCAGCTGCTTACATCTATCATTATTGCCAAGACAGTGGATACTGCTGATGGAATTCTTTACAACTACCTCACTTGTTCTTATAAATTATCTATCTATGGTTCACTTTCCTTGTTGCAAAAATTGCGGTCAAATAAGCCAAACTGAGATTGTGGAACCTGAGATTCCCTTCAGATACAGAGCTTAATTTGATGCTGTGAAATGGAAGATCAAATATATATTGGGCTTCAAGTCTGCACAGAAATTGCATTGATTAAAAAAATAACCACCAGCAAAAATACAAAAACAACTGCTTGCAAATACCTAAGCCTTTAGGACTTTGTTCTTGCCATCTTTTATTTAGCATGTGGGTGGTTCATCATGTAAATACTGACAGCACAGTATAGCACATTAGCATTTCTTCTAGGACTATTCCAAGCAGACAGAGTACATCATAGCAGTGCTGTTTATTATAGCTTCTCAAATATTTTTCTGAAACTTGTAAATCAGGGTTTTTACTTGCTTTGCAATTTCGTAGTCAGTGGCACAGCTTGAGTTAGAACTGGGTCTTTGACACTTGGATCCTTTTTTGAAAATAACCAGGATGTTCGTACTTTGTAATCCTCATTAAGAAGAGAGAACCTTTGTTCTTGCCTTTTGTGTTCTCGTAGCTTTGCCCAGTTACTCCTCCTTTTGATTCTCACCTCGGTTAATTTAACTCAGTCTTAGGTCGTAGTCTATATTAGTAAGGGATGTGGGAATGCAGTGGGATCACTGCTGAAATCACAGCCACCCATGTTCCTCCTTCCATCCATTTTGGATGGAAGAGCTACTGAAATAAGTAAGAACTAGAAGGAGGCAGAGGGAAATTCCAGCCTATGTTTGCCTTCCCCCATGGAAAATAAAAAATCTACCAGTCACGCATGAACCAGAGTTCACACTTTGAGTGTGAAATAATTATAGAATCATGATTTATATGTGTGTGAGGCTGAAAGGGGGTTGGTTTGGTCTTAATCACACTGTACCTGCAACAGCTGTAGAGTGGCTGCAGTGTAGAAATCAAGAAAAGGAGTTGGAGTGTGAGGGGGCGGACTAACAGCAAGTCAGAGACAAACAGCATTTTGTGTCAGCTGATCACTGCCGTTGGAGGTACCACCGTGCTCATCTGATTTGGGAATCGCTGTGCAGAGGTGTGCCTCTGTTGTTCAGAGTCCGGTTGGGCATTAGAAGCTAACACCAGCTGTCTCTGCCTTCATCTGTGCCTTATTTTTGTGTGTCCAAAACCTGCTGAGAAGTACTGGCAAGTGCAAAGGAGATAACTAATGGGTTCCTTCTTAAAGAGATACTATAAACATAACCTGTCATCACTTAGAGCATAAATCAGAGAACACCAGAAGTTGGAAATGATACTTATAGAAGGATGTTATTCTGGGGTGGGTGGTTCTTCTAATTCTTCCTGCCTTTAAATGCTTTTTCATTAGCATTTTAATTATTCTAAGAAATACTACCAGAGCTGAGACAGAAGCTTTATTTGGTTTTCTGCGTTTATCTAGAGAAAACACTTACAGAATAATTTCCAAGTGTATATAATATCTTCTGTGAAGATACTGCCTTTTTAAATGAAAAAGAGAGCGGCTATAGTTCAAAACATTTTAATTAGTTTTTTAAACAGTAGTATTTTAAAACGTTCTTTACACTGAAAAATCCATGATCTCCAAATAAGTGTACCAATTATGAAGATTAATTTTGCTGAACAGTAACATCTTTTTAATCTGCAGGTGATTTCAGAAAGTCTTGGGAAGTGTCACAGGGGATTCTGGCAATAATGTACATGATTTGTACTGGTAGTGTGTCAAGCCATAACATTTTCTTTTGACACAGGGGTCATAATGTGCATCTTTTAGGGCATTAAAACATTAAATGGTGAGTTTCAAATTATTCTGTGGTGCTCTCTCTGTAATGACTGTGTTTGCTCCTGCTTCTGCTTCTCTTAGCTTTGGGCTTCTAAATCTAGTTGAAATTCATGTATTGATACCACTTGGGGTGCTAATTGCTTCCTCATAAAATGTTCCTGATAAGTTAGGAGGATCTTACTTCTCATCCACTAAAGAAGATTCAGCAAGAATTGCATTTTCAAGAGGAGTCTGTCCTACGCCATTTTGTCATTCCCTTTCTTTATTGCATATTGAGCTTAGCAGTTGTTTAGAACCTTGTGGATTGCTTGGCTTAAGTCAGTGTTGTTCCTTTCTGTGAGATTTTTACAGATCCAGCTATGTCATCTTGAAAGCAGGCAACCCAAGGGCACAATGGCAAAGGACTAAGCTCCAGTTTCAGAGCCTTTGTGTGAGTCAAAACCAGCCATGGTGCTCAGCACGAGGGAAGGTGCTGTGGAGAATCCTTCTTGCTCCTTAGATGTACCAGCATTACTACTTTCAGATGGTACTTCTGGAAGTTGCCATGTTGAAGTTTTGACAGTCATTCTTACACCTCTTCTCACTCCAAATCTACTTCTGCAAAAAATTTTACCTTTACAAGTGGAAAACACCACAGAAGTAATGCTTCAATCAGAATAGGTTGAACTTAGAGATCAAAATGAGCTGCTTGTGAGAGTTCACTACAGGAGTTTATTCATCCAGACCAAAAAAAAAATTCTGAATAATCAAGGAGATAAAATTCAGTGAGATGTGTCAGATTTATTCTTTATTAACCTGTATTAAGAAAGAACACTGAAGTGTATCATTTTTAGTCTGTAGTCTTAAAAACCTGAAGAAAACAACACATAACACACTTCAGCTCATTATTTTTGCATGTTCTCCTTTGTGGTTGGTGCCCTCTGCACATACAGGTCAAGAGCTGCAGTGTGGCAACAGGGGCTGGGGACGTTGCTGGTGGTCATAGAAATGAATCCTGCGACTTCAGCTGTTGACAAAGTGGCAGAACACTTCCATTTTCTTTCTGCTTGGCTTGATTCCTGTCACAGGCAATAGCTGGAGTTGTCTAGAGCAATAAATTATGAAAGCTAATGTAGCTTCTTTGTTCCACTTCATTTCCTTTGGTTCTCATCAGACTCTAAGAGAGGGAAAAAAGTATCCTAAGTGCTGGGTACACAACTGGAACTATAGAGAGGAAGACCTAAGAGCTGTTGGTGAGATCAGCCAGCATACATAAAACAAGGTTATATTTTTTCCCCAAACAATCTAAAAAACTCCATTTGAAAGGGTAAAACTCCTTTGAAGAGAAAATCTTGTTTAGATTCTAAACAAATAAGAAATTATTTGTCTCTAAAAGGCAATTAATCAGCAATACCTATGGCAGGAGATAGCCAAAAATTTTACTTGAAATGAGATGAGCATGGTAAGGGTGTTGAGGTGAGACTCGGTTGCTCTCTAAGTACAATAAAGCAAGCATTGTTATAGATTTGGGTGTGGTTTGTGCACTATATTTCTTATTGTAATGATTGATACCAGATTAAGGATATCTTTGTAGTCTACTGTTTCTTGTAGAATTGGAGTTAGGGGTGGTTTTTTGTTTGTTTTGTTTTCATTAAGATATCTGCTAAGGGAAATAGACTTTCTCATTACAGTGGAAAAACTGAAATTTCCAAGCACACATAGAGGTTAGTGATGGCCAAAACCACCTCTTAACAGGGGGCCAGGATCAAGTGTAATTAAATGGTGTGTAAATCAGTAGTCCCTCTTTGAAAATCCAGTGCATTGCACCTAGATTTTATTGGAAAAATTAGAGACAAATCATTAAGGAGATGTGTGGGGAGATGACATCAAGCATTGTGCAGAATATTCTATAGCTCTCAGAATCCTTGTTGAGGGAACAAATGCGTCATCAGTAAAATGATGATTTCAGCAATGAAAAATTACTTTCAGATCATTGACATCGATCCAGGTCATCACTAGTGCTTCTTCTTTTTCCAGTATAGAAGCTTGAGACTTCAGAATACAAAGGCTCTTATCAAATGCAGGATCTCCTCTTGAAGGCATGATGTTAAAACGTAACTGGTTGAAGATGCCATCTGGTGGCATGTGATGGCTGCTTCCTGATGCACCTGCCATCAAGGCCATACATTCTTGAGTGTGCAAGAGAGGAAGACCACAGTGGTAAGGCCAGAACACAGAGGTCTCCAGCTGTTGCTATGGGCACAGGCTGGAAGATGACCACAAGTGTGGGAGAGCAGATAAGCATAAGCAATTAATGCAAGTCAGCCTTTTACTCTGAAGTCTCGTTTTCTGAGTAAGCATTTGGGAAAAATGTCAGGTTATCTTACTTGGGGAGGCAGTGAAGAATAAACTGGATTTCTCTTGGATTGAGGCAGCAATGAAATGATGAAGATCTGAAGCCTTTGCTTGCTGCAGATTTTTATGGTAGAGGGAAATGTGTTTCAACAGCAAAAACAAAACTTGGGGGTGTGTGCGTGTGTTCTAAAACCTCAAGGTCTGTATATTTTTTTATCTTTAAGAATATCTGGAATACGAATATCACCTTTCCTAGTTTTTCAGTAACGCTTTTTTTCTTTGAGGAGAGCTTTTCAGGTCTAACATTAATTGAATGGGGAAAGGTTAAAACTTTATAGCAGTAGCAGTTATTCACTGGGCTGTTGAAGCTAAGTTACTCACTTTAGCTAGTTTAAACAAAATCAAAGCATTAGTCTGCCAAAAGACATCTATCTTCTCATAACATTTGCAGGTTCTTTGGCTCTTAATTCATCACAGTCTTTCTGTAGGCACCACTGACCTATTCTCCAGGCTGCAGCTTTTTTCAGCATAGGCAGTAGTGAAGATAATGTTATTTTTTGTTTTGTTCTTCTCACATTGAGCCCTTTCCTTAAAATAATTTAGGTTGACCAGTACCTTTGAAAATCACATTGTGCTCCCTCTTGTTCAAAACAGGGCCAGGTTCAAAGGTAGATCGGACTAAATTCTGCCACTTGTTTTCTTAACTAATCCATCTTCTTTCCAACTTACAGACATTTGTCCTTGCCTTTCAACAAGATGTTTCTGAACAGACTTCCCACTATTCCAACTGTGTAGTGAGGGAGGGAGGGTAATTCCTTAAAAAAGCTATCATATTCTTCAAGCATCAAGACTGTCCCTCATGACTATGCTTCTTGCTGTCTGTTCCTGTTTTATTAATTACCCATATTGTCTGTTTTGCTCCAAGAACCCCAGTGACTCATCTGTGCTCAGATGGTTTCATTCTAAGCCTCTGAAACATTTCTTTGATTCTTCATAGAAGAAGGACCATATGCAGTTCCTTTTACCTTTCTGTTCTTTTCCCTTGGTGATTTTATACTTGAAAAATCTGGCCTTGGAAGAGTCGTTGTCTGAGCACTGAGATGTCCTCTCTCAAGACCAAGTCCTTTCACGCTTCTTGGGAAAGCCAGTGTTGACGTTTAAGCTGTCATTAAAAGCCATTGCTCTGCAATGTGCGACTGATGACTCTTCCCTATTACCACGGCGTGTGGAGGAGAGCCTGGTGTTCAGAGGCTGTTCTGAGTGCCAGCAGCTGCTTCATCTGCACCTTCCTTGACTACCTACCCTCTGTCTGCCTTTGGACTCACAGACCATTGCTGATGCAAGCATGACTTTAAAGAAAGAGTAATAATGAAGAAGATATGTTCAGCTGATGTGTCACTGTCCCAGCTGAATCTATCTCAGGGATAGATATTATTTAAAATATTAATTCTGTGTCCTCAGGGATACCTAGGCACTGAATCTGACTTGCAAAAGATCTGATTGGTACCTTAATTCCATTCTGAGGTGGCACAAATACCTTGAAACTTTTGGAAGTGAAGTATTTGGTTCAACTCCTGTTAGTATATTGGGATGTGGGGGTATAAAAAAAGGAGCTCCCCAAAGTATCTTATTTACAGAAAGGCAGAGAAGGTATTTCAGTAGGAAGGGTATGTTTCTAGTTGCAGCAATTTAATTCATATTGACAAGAACTGTATGGAAAATACAGATGCTAATGGTTAGAATTTTTTATTTGGTGTCTGTTCTGCTGCATTTTACATTTTTGCTTGTGAACTAGAAACCTTTTCCAGTAAACAAGTATTTATATCTAGAGCATGTATCATATGTGATCTCAAAGCACAGTTGTTACAGCTGATAAATGTGTTGTGTGGGTGCTGTCGGTTGTGAGGCTCTGGTGTATTTGCATGCATAGGGGGAAGAGTGTAATTAACCACATTAAACTGAATAACACACAGCCTCCCCATTGTTTCTCTTTATGGATGTAATTAGATGCTGAGAGAACTATAGCAGGAAATAGGAACAGTTTCCTCCTGCCACCCCTCAAACAAGTTTTCAGTTCCAATTAAAATAAATTACATTTTCAACCAGAAGAGATTACTCACATGATATCTATGTCATTTATAAACAGGCATGGAAAGCCTGGTGTAGAAGTAAATATTAGAAAGGAGAAAGCAAAGGAGAATAATTTAGAAAACCTAAACAATAGGAGTTCAAAAGCTGATTCTTTGAATTGCTCAGTTAGTTTTCACTGAGAAATCTACCAGAGGTTGAGTAATGGGGCTTGAAAGCCTCATCACAAGATCCTGGGTATTAGAGATTTCTTCAGTTAAACTATATGATGTGCTTTGACACTTTGACTAAAGAGCAAAGTTTCATAGTTTTATGTATATTTTTTAAAAACCCTTTATCTTATGAGACTTCTTACAGAAGAAGTAATTTTCTGCCCAACACCTTCCGATTTTGATCCATCACATGTTCCCAGTGTGCATTCCTCACTGCTGTCACAATAGAACTTACAAAACAAGCAGAAGAAAACTCTTCATTATGATGCAGTTAAGTGGAAGGATAGGAATTTTTAATCATTATTTTTGCTGAAATCCCATGTGTTTTATGTCAAAATAAAACAGTTGTTTGGTTTTAAAAGAATCAGTAAGAAATGAGAAGAAAAACCACCTAGTGAAAATCAGGTGGAAAAGGAAAACCCTAGTCCTTTCAGCTATGATAAGGTTTTAAAATTAAGACTGTATTTTCATTCTTAATAAACTATGCAAGGGAAACCAACAATCTACTTACTAAATGTTGTCCAGTACAGGAGCCTTTTATCCTCTTCCTGAGGATAAAAGGATGGGTAAGGTGGTGCAAGAAAGATTATTCGAGAGATGCAAGTTCCTAATTCTTTATTATCATCATAAAATTCCAATGACTTCTAAATCTTTTGATAGACATCATGACGAATGATGGCTGTCTTTTTAGCTTAATCATGCAGAAAAGTTTAATACAATCACAGGGAAAAAATGCTGTTTCCTGTCCTTTCCTTTATTATTCTGACTGTTGAAGAAGGTTTAAATATCATTGTGAAAAAATAATTAGTATATTCATAACACTAGTTTCCACATATGGAAAGTCTTAATTTCAATGGCTCTTTAATCTGGGTCTCCATGATACCTGCTGTGTACATTATTTCAATACATTAATCAAACTGAGGGGGATGTGGTGTGGGGAAGATTCTTGGATCAAGCAGAGGGGAGCAAGTATATTTTTAAAACACCATGCAGGTGTATATTTTTCGGTAGTTTCTTATTCTGCAGATGCAGTCAAGCTGTGCAAGTGTGTCTAGTGGAGGAGGATTTTGACAATGCTGATGCTTGATGGTCTTTTATAGTTATCCCTCCATGCTTTCTTCTCCATTGTATAAATGCACTTTTGAAGCACTTTTTGCAACACATTTTTGAGTCCAAATTCAGGAGCCTTTCATACTTCTTGCAGGAGAGAGAACTCCATCCTCCAAAACATAACATGATCTACAGCCTGACAAGTTCAGTAATTTGAAGGTTATGGCTGGTAGACTGTGTCTTGATTTTAGACACAGAAAAGTAAGAAAAAAAATAACCCAGTTTTTGGATAGAAAAACCAGAGAGAGAAACTAGCTGATCAATACATGCTTGTTACATTGGGGTTTGGAGCAACCTCACCTTTCTGTGCGTTTTCAGAATGGCTTATTTTGTGATGTTTATATAAAGGTGATAATGAGTTTTGGACTGAAAATCTGAGCTGCATTTGGAAGATTTGATAGCAGTTCATGTCTCTGCAGTTGTGTGGTAAACTTTCAAGTAAAAGCATTGCAATGACAATTCAATTGGAAAATTAATGGCACAATGTGGAAAATAGCTCATTCTCCTCCCACTTCTTCCCCATCCTTTCATCTACCAGAGTAGTCTAATTCCTGGCAATTTTCTTATTTTCTCTGCAATTTTCCAGTGTCCTTGATGGTATCGGAAAAAGTACAAGTCTTAATTGCTTCCTTTTTTTGAGATGTATGAAGAGATTGCTCTTCATACTTTTTTTTTTTTTTTTTTTTTTTTTTTTTGGTGATACATGCTGTTGCTTTTTTGGGGTTTAAAGTTAAAATGCTGAGACAGTTTTGTAAAACTGACTGTAGTAGTAAATTCGGCTCATTACATAAGGAATTCAGAGCATGTTCTTGTGCTGTCACTGCTTTAGTTTGCCAGCCACATAACTGCAAATATCTTTTTTGGTCTGATGCAATCACTGAGTTATTATATTACCATTACACATATTGTCAGTTGAAAAGAGCAAAATAAGTCCTGCAGAAGATGTTTCCTCAGCTGGGCAGAACATGAACAGGGCATGTAGGTCCTCCATTTTCCTGTCACCTCTTGGAATGCTGAGCCAGTGTTAGGTGACCCTTTCCTCCAGTGTGGCTGTTGACCTCCTGAGTGGCATTTGTGGCCAGCTTGGCTGGCTGGAGCTGTTCTGTGGCAGCAGCCTGAGCTGCCTGCTGGCTGGCCTGTCCCCCTGGGCACGCTCGTGTTCGGCTTTTCCAGCTAGCTAAGCCCACTGAAGCCTAAATTGGCAGAAGTCACGTAATTCAATGTAGTGGCTGAATATGTGCTGGTGTAGTGTGCTTAAGCAGTTCATTTCACTCAAGGATGTCTGCCCAGGAGCTGGAGAAAGGGAGCAAGGGGAATTGCAATGGCCAGGAGCATGATTGGCTGATGCTGCCACAGACCCCTAGGCTGAAACTACCTTTGCTACCTTTGCTTATTAGGGAAGCTGAAAGTACTCTGTCATTTCTTTGAAATAAGGATTTTTCTCAGTGCTTGAGAAAGAATACCTGGTAGTCAGTACCAGTACCTGGTAAAGTAAAATGTGTAGTCTGGGCATGGTTAATATGCTTTGGCTGTGCATATAATGCTTTTTAAGTTTTCCTATGTTATGATATGGAAATTATAGGCGTAATGCAACATTTCTTGAAAAGAAATTTGCTGTAATCCTTAAATTGCTACTAAATGGAAAATCTGCTGATATTTTTTTGAATATTTGCAGAATAATACTAAACTCAGTATTTGAGTCATCCTGTATCAAATGAACTGTGATGCTTTTGTCATCAAGAAATTCAGTACAGCATGACGCTTCTTCTCTGTGATTTCTATCTGGTAAACATGCCAAAGTTGTACTTGTGAAATTTGCTCAAAACATGAAAAGATTGAATATGCTTTCATAGAAATAATTCTCCGTGGAACCAGTGTAAGGGAGGAGCTCTTCACTTCTAGGCTTAAAGAAAATCAAATTGGTGTGTGTTTATGAATACATAGGATACAAAGCTTACACTTACTTTGAGTTGGCTTTCATGCACTTGTTTGTATATGTGCACACATACTGCACTCTATCATGGTGTAGCATCAGATAGTGTATACATTTGACATTTGAAAGTTATTTTAAATGGATCTGTTAGAATGGGTCCAGAGGAGGGCATGAAGATGCTCCGAGAGCTGGAGCACCTCTCCTGTGTAGACAGGCTGGGAGAGCTGGGGCTGTTCAGCCCAGAGTAGAGAAGGCTCTGGGGAGACCTTACAGCACCTTCCAGTACCTGAAGGGGGCTTATACAAAGGAGGGAGAAGGAGATTTTATATTGGCATGTTAGGACAAGGGGGGCAGTGGCTTTAAACTGAAAGAGGGCTGGTTTAGATTAGGCAGTAGGAAGAAATTCTTTGCTCAGAGGATGGTGAGATGCTGCAACAGGTTGCCCAGAGAAGTTGTGGATGCCCCATCTAGTGGGGGCTGTCCCTCCCCATGGTAGGGGGATTGGAACCAGGTGATCCTTAAGGTCCCTTCCAACCCTAACCATTCTGTGAGTCTGTGATTCTATATTTGTGGTGTTTACAGAAAATAAGCTAACTTTTTTTTCAAAAGGAACAACATGGCATGTGCCAGTGCTCAAAATTATGGTGTGGATTGCAATTGTGTTTGTTACTTGTATACTAAATACTAGCTGATTACATATTAGATGCATCTCTTGATGAGGCATGCCTGTATTTTGCTGCAGTTTTTCCAGTGTTTTGAATAGCATCCATGCAAGTTTCATTTTGTGATACTCCAAGGAGTATCAGTTTAAAAAGTAATTTTTGGTGTCTTAGCATCCATTTGCTCCCTTTTCTCCTTTTCAAAGATTTTGAAAGCTTTTTGTCTTTGGTGATAAAGGATGTGCTTGCTCTAGGTCATATCCTCGTTATCATAGAATTAAGATAATTGTTTAGGTTGGAAAATACCTCTAAGGTCATTGAGTTCATCTGGTAACCTGGCAATACTGTGTTCTAATGCTAAACCATGTCCTAAGTGCCACATCCACACATTTTTTGAACACTTCCAAGGATGGTAATTTCACAAATCTGGCAACCTATTCTAATGCTTGACCACCCTTTCAGTGAAGAAATTTTTCCTAATATCTAATCTAAACCTCTCCAGGCACAACCTCCTTTCAAGAAGTTGTAGAGAGCAACAAGTTCTCCTCTGAGCCTCCTTTTCTCCAGGTTAAACCACCCCAGGTCCCTCAGCTGGTTCTCATCAGATTTACTCTCTAGACCCTTCACCAGCTCCATTGCCCTTCTCTGGACTTGCTCAGTACCTCAATGTCTTTCTTGTAGGGAGGGGCCCAAAACTGCACACAGGATTTCAGGGGTGGCCTCCCCAGTGCTGAGTATAGGGGGATGATCCAATCCCTGGTCCTGCTGGCCACGCTATTGCTCATACAGGCCAGGATGCCCTTAACTTGCCAGCTAACCTCATCTGAGGAATGCCAGCTTGTATTTAACTTTCTATTCAATTCTGGTGGGAAGCCTTATGCTGTGTTTCTGATCTAGGCTGTGGAGACTTGGTGATTTTTTTGATGGTGCCTCCTCCTCTCTCTCTGTCTTTTGCAAAATCTTAAGCAGTTGTTGTGGTGTTTCCAGCCTTCCCAGGATAGGCACTCAGCATTATGTCTGGGTGAAGACTGATTAAATACCTAGACTGAGAACTACTTACCTCTGTTTAAATTTGTTTATTAAATCCCATTTTCTTCCACCAGAACCTCTTGCTGACAGTATGGTGGGTGGAGGAAAGTTAAACTTCTTTTGGGGAGAACTTGATGCGCATTCTTTCAGATGCTCTCTGAGGTTAGAGAACAGTATCTGTCAGACAGGAAAATCTAAATCACTTAGAAATACCTGTTTCTTTAAAGCCTCATGCAACATGTTTTTGCAGCAATTTGTGTTGTTCTAAGTCATTTCATATTGAAAGCAGAACAGCGCCTTTTGCTGGTCAAAAGCCCTGTGCAAATTCTCATCCAGTTGTCTTCTTCCACTTCTCCCTCCTGCATCAGCTTTCAAAGCTAAAAGCAACCAACCTTCTGTTCACTCATCTTTCTGCTTTCTCAATGCATCTGGGCTTGGCTCTTCCCACTGTTTCTCTTTGCTCTCTCTGGCGCTCTCTTGGTCACTTCCTTTCCTCAGAAACATGTGAAATCCATGCAAGCTTTTACTTTATCTCAGCTGCCCTTTAAAAGCTTTGTCTGTGGACTGATATATAGATAATGTAGAACTTCCTCTGGAAGTTTTTTAGATTGGTGAAACTGAGTTGCAGATTTTTGGTACCAGTGTGCCAGTTCTTTATCAGCTGTTGTCCATATGTGAGGTTTAAAACGTCAGAGTCCCCATAGAGAAGGGGGAGATCTTTCACCTATGGGGTAAGCTCAGTAGTCTAAAGTCAGGAGCAAGGCAGTAACTCAGAAAGTCAGATCTGCCCTTTGAAGTGTGGGGAGTGTCTTTGGAGGCAAGGTGGAAGACACATGGCTGAGACACCCTTTCCCTGGATGTAGGCAGGTGCCTTGTGAAGCCTCAAGGCATGTGACACCTCTCAACTGCAGCAGAAAAATTCCAGCCACCACCTATGGGTTGAACCTTTTGCAAGGCAGCTAGTTATATCTGCAGTAATGCAAATTCAGTTTTTACTTTTTTTTTTAATAGATTTTGCGAGGGCTCATTATAAACAGAGTTGAAAGGACTTGCATTTTAAAAAGAAAAGAAATCTCTTTTTAGTTCCGCCTTTAATCCAGGTCACTTCAATAGGCTCACAGTGAATCTCGCAGATCTGCCTTAGTACCTGTTGAATATTCATCTGCATGAAGGAAACACAAAGTTTCAGTTTAAAAAGCTGTTTAAATTGACTCCTGGGTGTGAGGAAATGTGAAGATGCATTACTTGATCTTGAGTATGTTTGTTAAAAAATTTTAGTAAATTCTATAGAAAGATGCAACATTAAAAAAAAAAAAAAAAGCTGACAAAATCATAATGTAAAGGAGAATGCCTGTCTCTTCCCTCCAGGAAAATGGAGCCTGCTTTAGATGTCTCTGAATTGGGGATAATTAGAGGTCTTTGTGGGTTTGGGGCGTTTTTTTTTAAGTTCAATTAAAATACTTCTGTTCACAAAGGAGCTTAAATTTACTACAGTTTTCATCTCAGACTTTTTTTACAACTTGCGCAGTTTTGGAATTAAACAGGTAAACTGCATGAGCTCCTGGCTGGACTTTTGAAACTTTTAGGCCTTTTCATGTGTCTTGTGTCCCACAGTATGAAGTATGGTTTTCTGCATTTGGTAGTGCTAATAGTACTGCAGTGAGTGCTGAAATAATGCTACGTAGTGATTTTAGACACTACATCCAGGATAGACTTCAGTAACAGATGTGACACCACAGAAGTACCTAGTGTAATATCTCATTTAAAGGGATATTAAACATCGTCTTTCCTCTGGAATTAGATGTTAAAAGACCTTTTCTCCCTCGTGGAAATTGGGCTTTTGTGTTCTTTTCTCCCATCTTAGGAAGAATGAACTTCTAATTCACTTGCTGAGGTTGATTTTTCAAATAAGAATGTCAGCAAGCACTATTGCTGTGGTTCTCAAAGGAAACGTAAAGCTTGGCCCACTGCTTAATGGATGGCTGCTGTTAGTCCTGAGCAATGAGTCTTGGTGTAGTTAATATTTCATAACTAGGCAGAGTGTTTGCTGGAGAGTTTTAATGTAGTGGGCTCTGATCTTGGGAACAGCTTAAGGGCTCTGTACCCATGTGAACTCTGACAGAGGAAGCACAAATCACTCTGTGTCACTGCTGATGTTTGCAGAGCTTTCAGCTGTGCTTTTATTTGCCTATTAACATTTTATTCCAAAGATTTTTCTGTCAAACATCTTTTAGGTGTCTCCTAATTTTGGAACAGCATACACACTGATAAGGTTGAAGTATTCTTTAAGTTACCTCTGTCCCAAGGTACACTGCAGCAGTACAGCCTTCCTGCTTGATGTTTCTGGAAGTCAGAGAAAGTTATACTGAGTTCTGTTAATTCTTTACTTCCATGAGGTGGCTGCGGTATGTAGCAAGAAATATCATAGAGACCTTGGTGTTAACACTGTCTTGGTTCCTACATTAGTAGCAACTTTTTCTGGAATGTGATGTGCCTTTTCCAGTCCTTATTTTGTTTGTTAGCTCATTATATACTGCCTGGGCAGACTGATTGCTCTTGGCAGCTGTTTGCTGTTCTTAGCAAACGCAGCTCATAGGCAGCCCCTAATTTTTTTGCTTTGCCACAGTATCCTCTGTGGAAGTGACCACTTGTGTTTGTCCCTAACACAATTCCAGGTGGCTGTTATTAATGAACATCTTTCCTGTAATGATATTATTGTCACTGGATTGTCTCCCGAAGGAGAAGAAAACAGTCATTTCTCACAGGCTGAGTTAAGCATGTGGTAGCTGTGAGTTCCAGAGGTTGTAGGGGGAACATTGGCTGAACACCGTTGTGGTTGTGTCAGTGACATTGCATCTATACAGCAGTTTCTGGGGAAGGGCAGAAGTATGGGTGCATAGTAATCACTGGGAAAATTGATGTTTGGTTAATAAACTGATGGGAAGTTCTTTAAGTAAAGCTAAAAAAGGCAAAACATTTTATTTGTGAGTTGACCTGACATGGGTCAACCTGTTAATTCCTTAGTCTAAACATGCCTGGTGATACTGCTCTTTGACGTGTTGCTATTCCCCTTCTTTAACATTGGGGTCAAGCACAGTCAGAGGTTGCAAATGCTGTTTTATACTGCTCAGAACAGATGAATCCTCAGTGGTATTTAACCTGTAGTTTTTATTAAGTTTCATCTAGTATGTGTGCATCTCTCCCCCCTCCTGCTAGTTCTGTTCATTTAGGCTGCTTTTTCTTACCAGCAGAGATGAGTAAAAGCTAAAGACTGACCCAGTTTAGATGCTGTGGTGGAACATGCACCTCTGGGAACAGCAGGACATGTTTTCTCTGTAGCATGGCTAGATATGTTGCTCCAATCTCTGTGCTGAAGACTTAAAAACGCTCATATTTTTAAAAAACCTGGAAAATTAGGTGGTAATTTGTATTCTCTTGAAGCATATGGAGGTTTGAGGCTTTATTCTTTGAGAAGGTATGTTAATTTGGTGCTTGTCGGAAAGGTTATGTGAGGAGCTGGCTCTCATGTAGTACTCTGTGAAGGCAGTGGATGAAATATGTAGTTTGCTTATTGACTATTCAGAGGAACACAGTGTCAAACAAATAATACAAGTTATAATGGTAGCATTCCTGAAAACAGAAGCTTTCGGGGGTTAAAAAGGTAAATTGAAATGGATTATAAACTCCCAGGAAACAACATCCAAGCAAATGGTAGGATTTGAAGACTGAGTTAATTTCCTTGTACTCTAATTTTTTATTCCACCCCGAGGATTTGTGTATAATGATGTGTGCAGTGGGCTGTCTGTAGCCAAAGGCTTTTAGAAAGTAGTCTGCCTAGGTCTTTGTTTTCATCCTAGTGAAATGGATAAGGATTTACAGGGGACAGAATCAGACAGATGTTAAAAGGTTTTGAAAAGCTCCCCATTCATACATGCTGACAAGATTAATGAGGCACTTCCCAGTTCAGAGCATAATTTTTATATGCAGTTTATGCTTCTCCACTGAAAAAAAAATTAGTTCCCTTTTTAATTCCTTTAATACAAATATTTTGTTTACTTGTTCAGACTTCACTATTGACTATTCCTTAGGAATTCTAAATTAATTTAGAGCGTTCATATGTATATTTTCTATCTGCTGCAATGAGAAGTTAGTGGTGCTGATGTGAAAAGGTCCATCAAATTTCTGCAGAAGTTTAAAGCACTGTAGAAAAATATATAGTAAATTGAAACAAAATAATACCAAGAACTCCCTCATTACTAAACACTGTAGTAACTAGAAAGTGTATGTGTAATATATTAAAAACACAGAGTGTGTTTTTGTTCTACAGGTGCATCCTAAATGAATAGAAGTACTGTGCAGAAGTACTTTTTTTTTTTTTGTATTAAATTTTTAATGAAGTTGCTTCCACCCAGGTGGTCAGCATCTAAAACCTGTAGACCAGATGGTTCTCTCCAGGAGAGTGAAATGCAGAATCGCAGAGTGCAATCTAATGGTGCCAGACCATGCAGGACAATCTGCTGCCTGAGCTTGCCTTAAAAGCAGAACAGGAATAACCCAGAATTAACAGATGAAAAATGGTCACAGGCCAAACTGGGGCAGAACATAATCTACTGGATTATTTCTTGGGGAACACAAAGCAATACTTGAATAGCAGCAGATGGGAATGAATTTTAAATATACAATTGTGCTTGAGGATAATTCGCTGCTTTTACCTATTGAGTTGCTAAACATTACATAGGGGAAAGGCAACTGCTTTTAAAATCCATGCCCCCTACTCTGTGATAAACCCATAAATATGTGGCTTTCTGAGCATCAGCAAATAGATGTAGGAGGACCTCCCTTCCTGGCCTTACAGCAATTCCTGTAAATCTTGTTTTTTGCTTTCTTCTCTTCCCTGGAGGCAGAATCCAGTCATTTTCTGAAGTCACATGTTCATTTATGTGAGGGATTTCTTCCCTGCCCTTTCTGTTGTAATCTAAACTGCTGAATTTCCTGCAGATTAAATAACTGTACCTTGTATCAAAATGGTGGTTGTTTCTTTCTCAACATGAGAGCATCTTTTTCTTCAGCCTTTGAGGAAATATCCTTTCTCTTTAGCAGGCATACAAGTATAACTTGAAAGCCTCTGCATAAGAAATTTGGGCTTGCTTGCATAAGCTGCTGCTTTCATCTCCTTCAGCACATCTGCATCATGCTTTCCCTCAGGGGGCTTACAGTGTCCTGTCTGAGAGGAGGGATGGGTTTGCATCTCAGAGAATAGGCTACGAATGCAGGCAAGCATTAATTTAATATCTCTGTAGCAAGTAGCTATGCTTGATGGAAGTCTGGCAGCAGATGGAAACTCAACTAGGAGTGAAAGCAAGAAGGAATGTGTCTTGCACCATCCCTGGCTGGAGAGAATTTCTTGATGAAAATTCAGAATAATGGTTATTCTATCCTAAAATTTAAGATGAGTGGGGTGATTTTCCTTTTGAATTAATTCTCTTGGCAGCAATAAAATTCTGGTGTGTAACAGAGTGCTTTGATCTATGCAGTTGTCCTTTTCAAGCACCTGATCGTGGAAAGAATATAATTAATCTATAAGCATGTGTTGCCTTCTACTTGAGGCATTTTTTTCATATTTTGCTTTTATGTATCCTTTTGCTCATGTATATTTATTGTCTTGTTTAGAATAAGACTTTTTTATTTTCCTATACTGAAACATTTGAGAGAGCAGGTACCAATATGTATTTTCTTCCAGGACTGAACTCGGAGCCCTCTGTGCTCTCCATCAGGGTTACATGGGACTCAAAGCTTTGCTGGTGGTGGCCTATTTATCTGGCTGTAGGTGACTCTAGCAAAAGCCAGGTGGTTGTGGGGCAAATGCAGTGTTGAAACACAAGCCTCTCTCAGGGGCTTTTTGTGCGTGCACTGGGGTGAGGTGCCTGGTTTCTCCTTTTGAACGGACCTTTAACCTCTGCTCTGGAGCGGGGCTCCACGGTGCCCAGCCTCTGGCTGCGTGTGAAGGAGGGGAGGGCTTGGGATGAGGAGTGGGCTTCATTTTATCTGTATATCCACTGCGGTGGAAGGTTGTTGCTAGGTGTTTGTGTGTCACTGTGTCAGCGAGATAGCTGAAATGGACGTGAGGCAATAGGGGTTACTGACCCTGATGTGAGGAGTACACATGGCTGACATGGAGCAGTGAATTCAGAGAAGCAGACTCCTGATGGTCAGCTAACATACCACAAAATCTCTTCTAAGAATCAAATTTGGTCATGTATTTAGTACCACCTGAATTTACTATAATATTGAATTATTTTAATCTCTGTCATTGGAGGGTTTGTTATTGTAAATTATTATTTAATAAAAGAAGTAGTGAGCCATGCTAATCAGATTGCAGTAGCATTATGCCAAGCTCTCTGCAGTCATCTAGTAAAAGACAATTTCTGCTTCACAAATCAATCTCTCCCACTAAGTCCTGTCTGTCCCCTCTGTTGCTGTAGGCTGGGGGCAGGGGTGTCCTTATTGGTGCTAAGTAATCGGGATAAGAATTTGAGCTAAAGAGCATTTGGGGCAAAACACTTTTTGTATTGCATTACTTATTAAATTTTGGTGCAGTTACCAACATTATTCTCTGTAACTAAATTCAAATACAGCACTGTACCAGCTACTAAGAAGAAAATTAAGTCTATCCCAGCTGAAACCAGGACAAATAGTTATGCAATTTTTTCTGGTTCATCTGTGAGACTGTAGTAATCTGTGATGTTCCCCATGTCACAGGAAAGGAAACTGCTTTGAGATCATTACATGAAAGAGAAAGATAAACCTGCCTGGTGCAAGAGAGGTATAAAGCCAGCAAAAAGACTGTCTAGCATGCATATAATGGTTCAAGTTCATGTTTTCTAGAAAATCTATTTTAAGCACCTTTGCCATGATTTTTGCAAATTTTTGATTTACAAATATTTCCACTGTCTCAATCAGATTTTAGATCTAGAATTTCAGTATAGGCAGTATCATAAAAATGATGTCGAGATTATGGTATATGGACCTTATGACCATTTTGGTTCTACAGATGTGTAAGGCAGCTTTTGCAAGGTTGGCTGGTCCAACTGGAACAGCCACGGAAAGTCGAAGAACTGTGTATGGAGATTATAGAGATCTTAAAAATGGAATTAAAAGGATAAATTAGTTCCAGCTCTTTATCCCAAGACATCTATCTCAGTAGGAAGCTACTGGCATGACTGACAGTGCATAATTGAGTCTCACAGTTTTAATGTGCATCTTCAAGCAAACTTTTTTTTTCAAGAGGCCATTACTGAAGATGATGATTTTTATTTGCATCCAGATACATTACATTTCTTCAGGGCAATTGTGCATCTGCAAACAAGATTGAGAGGAATCAAGGAATTTTAAAGAAAGGGACTAGTGTGGAACCTAACAATATCTCAGCAAAATGCATGTATATGAAAGTGACCTAAGGGATTTCTGAATGTGATGGAAAAAATAAATTTGCTCTTCTCAGAATATTGTTTTACATCACTCTCATCCTAATTGCTAGTGCCCACTGCGTTATTGCATTAGGGCATGTACACCAAATATTTATGGGTAGTCTCTTGAAACTGAAACAATTAAACATGCTGTTCGTGGGAAAATATCTAAGAACCATACAAATAATTGATTGGTCATTGCTAGCACATTCTTTGAGGAGCACAGCTTAGATCCTAGGTGTCTAGTTGAGGTTGCAGGGGTGCCCCAGAATACCAGTAGTGCATTGCTAGGGCAGGATGCCCATTACCTGGTACAGGTATAGGTGAGGGGTTTTTGAGAGACAGGCATGATACCTACTGAAAACAGTAATTGAAATCATAGAATGGTTTGGGTCGGAAAGGACCCTAAAGATCATCTAGCTCCCTCACCCCTGCCATGGGCAGGGACACCTTCCACTAGACCATGTTACTCAAATGCCAGCAGAAGGATCCCTTGTCCATGACTTCACCTGTGTGGAAGGGGGCATAGGCAATATGCCTATCTGCACGTCTACCAGCCAGATCCAACCAAACAATGGGATTTAAAATAGCATTGTGTTAGCTATTGAAAGTATTTGGGTTTTTGGCAAGAATATGGCAATGTCTTTGTACTAAAAAGTATGGAGCCGGTGCCTCTTGTAAGTTTTTGTATTTCAGTGGAACCTTCTTTTGAAAACGGTTAAACTTCTAAGCTGTGAGTTCTGTGGTGTGGGTGGGTGGCCCGTGCTGGTTATTGCTGCAGAGAGATTGACTCTGCTGTGAGGCGGCTTACATGCAGAGTTGGGGGAAGAGTCTGAAATTCTGTGCCTAAGTGTTAAGGTCAAGAAACACAAACCAATCTGTAATTCCTCTCTTGAGTCACCTACAGAGGTGCATAATTCAGGATATGTAGCTGCTGCTTTTGTCAAATAGGTAACAGATCATTGCTGGTGAACAGTACTCACCCTTGCCAGGGGCAGTACTTGGACGCTGTGCTAGGTTTGCCCTGTTCCTGTGTGGTGGCTGTGTCATGCCAGACGGCTGATGTGCTGCTAGGGAATTACAGAATTATAGAATATGCTGAGTTGGAAGGGACCCACAAGGATCATCAAGTCCAGCTCCTGGCTCTGCACAGGGCCGTCCCCAAGAGTCACACCATGTGCCTGAGAGCATTGTCCAAACGCTTATTGAACTCTCCCAGTGCTGTGACCATTTCTCTGGGGAGCCTGTTCCAGTGTCCAGCCACCCTCTGGGTGAAAAACCTTTTTCTGATATCCAGCCTAAACCTTCCCTGACACAGCTTCAGGCCTGGCTGGAGATGCTGTGCCTGATGCACCCCAGGATATGGCTGGCCTTCTTGGCTGCCAAGGCACTGCTGATTCATAGTCAACTTTCAGTTAAGCAGGACCCTCAGGTCCCTTTCCACAGTGCTGCTTTCCAGCATCTCATTCCCCAGTCTGTACACCCAGGGTTGCCCCATCCCAGTGCAGAGTCCAGCACTTCCCTGGTTGAACTTCATATGAACTTGACCAGCAGCTTTGGCAGTAATGTAGCAGCAATGTCTCTTGTCTGAAGTTGCACAAAACAGAAAATAAGGTTAAAAGGGACAACCAGCTGTCGAGAGTTGTAGTCGTCTTCCTGGGCAAAGCCTCTCCCCTGTGATAAGTTCTGATTGACGAGAGCAGAGTGTGCGTCAAACCTCGGATGATCTAGAGCAAATGGGTTACAGACATTTGGGATGACAAGGGACTTTTCTCTGCAGATATTAAAAGAGCCTGCCCCCGGACATTGCAGCAGTGTGCAATTAGGAAACCACCTTGCAGGGTGTTTAGAAGAAGGATGTGGCTTTTGCTGTCCATCTGGACTTTTGCCAGCTGAACTTTGGTCATTCTAATGAACCATTAGCTGATGAACCATTTGCAACCAACCATTTACAGGCCTTTGTGTAGGAGCTTTGCCCTACTGTTACAAGGGTGCTGTCAGTGCATATTTGAAACCTTGCTGGTCTTCAAGGTACAATTAATAATTTTGTGTGTGCTTGAGGTAAAGCAAGCTGTTAATATTTTTTGGGAGCAGGTATCTGGCAGGCAGATAAGAAAAAAGAGGAGCTCCTTTATTCTGCTTCATTATAGCTGCTGTGGTTCACTGGAATTAAGAGACTTGCTTTGATTTTAATTTTTATTGCTTTTTCCTGTATGTATGGGACTCAGTCTGTAGTACCACAGCTAGTAACGCTTTTTATTGAGCTAAAGCTGTGTTGACAGTACCATGCTGTTTCCAAAGACAAGGGGACTGATGGTCAGTAATTAGAAGGCTTGTGGCTGCCAGTTGTTACGCATCTGAGATGTCACAGCTGTACTATGTTTCTAGAGCAGATGGGAGGAGGGGAGATGGAGAGGCAAAATTTTAGGCATTTCTAAGATATTTAGGGCATCCTGCTCTTATGTTGTCACACAATGGCTGAAGTTGGAAAGGACCTCTGAAGATCACCCGGGCCAGCCCCCCTGCTGATTTAGGCTTGCTGTGCGTAGATGATTTTTAATGGTAACATTAGGAGGTTAACCACCTTTGTGTCTTGTGAATAGCTGTGTGAACTGCAGGTTTCTTACCCAGAGTTTCAGAATTGATATGATGCTATGTCTTTGCAGACTTTTTCTTATGTTATGTCCTTGCTTAGGCATGTGTTGAGAGGAGGGTAACCCAGCAATTTTGCACTGATGACTTGATTATATTGTCTGCTTTCAGTGAACACATTTGTGTGATCTCATTTTTCTGTTGTTTTTTGGACACACTTGGCATCTTAATTAAGGACAGAATGCTGAGGACAATGTTGATCACAGATTGCAGAATTATGGAGAAAAGGTGTTGAAGTACGAGACTTTGGCCATCAGGGTGGTCTGTTACAAAGCTGGCTGCGGCATTCTTGCTAAGTATGAAATGAATGCCCTTGCACCATGTAACAGGAGGGGTAACAAACAGGTTGATCAGCAAGAAGAGGGAAGCCAGGCAAGAAAAGTGAGCAGGCATAGTGACTGATAGATTACCTTTTGCAAAGTTATCTACTTCGTTCTCTCCAGATGCAAGTGCAGCTGCTGGTCTGTGTGCAGGTGTTAGAGACGGGAGACAGCTCTGAGGAAGCACAGCAGCAACAGAAAAAGCTGCTAACTCATGTCCTTCCAAGCTGGAGCTTAGTACTGGGCATAACAATTCATTCCAGGAGAGTATCACAGGACACCATAATTTAGGGTGAAGATACTCCCTCTGTAATATTGCAGTCAGTTTGTTCTAGGCCTGCATGAGAGCTTCGGTGTAGACTGGGCATCTAGGAGGTCGAGTCATCACTGAGGTCACCAGGCTTGTGACTCTCACCAAAACTCTGTCAACCTTGCCATGTTAAAATGAGGTGCCCTGAGCCCTGTTGAAGGAAGCGCCACTTTCCAGAAGGCTTAGAGGTTCATCAGGAGACAAACTGAATATAATATTTTCATTAATTATCTTGGCATAAGAGAGTGGGCATGTGCTAATAAATTCTGCTGAGGACGCTCTGTGGGAGGCACTGTCAAATAGAGGACTGGAAATGAGGGAAGAACTGGAATGTATTGAAGGTTGCAGTAGTAAAAATGGGATGAAGTCCTTAGTTTTGTTCACGAAGCTGAGTGTTTCTGTTGTTAGCATCCTGCTCATCATCTTGTCTGTGGAGGAGAAAGTCCTGGCTTTCACAGTTAATGGCAGAATGGCTGTTAAGTGTGAAAAAGATAAATTTTGTCTTGTCTGAGAAGACATTTCCAATAAACACAGGCAAGTGTTGAGCTGATTTTCATCCATGTGTGGTTAGAAGCTCTGGTTAAACTTTTCTGGAATAATGAACATATTTCTGATTATATTCAAGTTGAAATTAAACAAAAGCAAGCACAGACAAAGTGCTCCAAGGATGAAGGATGCAGAAGCAGTAGAATAGTGCATACTGAAAACAAAAGGTTGAGGAGGAAAAGCCAGAGGAACAATAGCTTATTTTCTTTAAAAGTCAGTGGTGGTGTAAAAATGGCTGGTCGCCTATTAATAAAGATAAAAGCTTGGAATTAGAAGAAAAGTTCTCTGTCTATGATGAGAGGCACAGTTAACTGAACAGTTCTCATTGCGTGCATGGTATCTTCCCATAGTATGACATCACTGGAAAATCTTTAGTCTTAGCCTTCTGGGGGCTTCAGAAAGCAATGGTAGGGTAGAAGTAGCCACATGTTTTTTGTTTTGTTTTGTTTTTTTTTTTTTAATTAACACATGAGCCAGAATTCTTGGTGGTTTCTTTTGAGATTTCATATTGCAGTATAAAGATGGATCTGTATGCACATTCTGAAATATAAATTCAAAAACCTCTTTAGAGTATCTCTGAAACAGCTTTAGAGTATGGTGACAAAAGGGCCTGTTGAAGAACAACAACAAATCTTGAAAGTAAATTTGTTTCAGTATCTTGAAAGTTTAGAAGCACTAGTCTGTTCTTGTGAAGTCTTCCAGTTGTAGGTGCTGGTGGGAGTTGGTGTTTCTGCCTGATTTACAGGGTTTCACTGGAGATGGAGCAGAATTAAGAAGAAAAACAGAAGAGTCCAAGAGCTATTGATTTAATTTAATAGGATTTCCTTTTCAAAACTGGTGGCATACTTAGAGGGTTGAACTTCTATTGTACAGAAAACTGTAATTTAATAAGCCTTTGGAGGTATATTAAAAGACTAGGTCAGTTGGATTATTTTTATTTACTCTAGTGTCTGTTGGCAATACACCCCAGTGAAGGAACAGTAGTGCTTTGTCAGCAGAAAATGAGAGGAGCCTGAACATGGTGTAAGTCACCGATGTTTGGCTCCTGCACCATGACTGAGTGGGCCAAATAACCGAAGTGGGCACTCTGCAAATTGAGCACATGGGTAGTAGTGCTGGCAGCCAAACCTCTACCCCATCACTTAAGAATATTGAGCATGCTGGGAAGAGGAGGCTGGGCTAGGGGGGGATAGGAGACCCTGTTGGGAATGTTCATCTGTTCTTCATGCTGATGAGGTTACATGCCTGTGATTTCTTGGCTGGAGAAACTTGACTTAACGAATAAATTTTAAAAAAGCTTCTGTGACTAATAACAACAGTTTGTGCCAGAAGAGGATGCTATCAATTTGGGAGTTTAAAAAAAAAAAGAAAACACGATGTCTTTGCTGTGGATCATTCAGCATCCAAGTGGATTTTTTTTTTCCTCCCAATAAGATATTTTAACACTTTGGTATCTTATTCAAACTAATAATTGCATGTTTGAGTATGCTAGTGCACATGTTCTTACAGCTGCTGTTCCCATGTGGGAAGAGCAGTGCTATTAGCACAGCCTCCCGCTGGGGTTATAAACCTTGCTATTACGTGTTGGGAGAATGAATTGCAAGGAGCTTATTTGAAGGAGGTACAGATTGATTTCTGCAAGTGAACTATGCTCATTTTACTGTATCACCATGAGTCAGAAAGATGCAAAGTTGTCAAAGGTGGAAAGGTAGTCAGCTTTCTACAACCCATGAAGTAAATTACAGTTTCGGTATATAATTTGTGAAGTCAGTTCAGTAAGGGGAAAATAAAGGACAAATTCCAATATAAGATTGCTTACTATTAATTAACAGTGATTATGAGTAATTAAGAGTAGTAAGAAAATGGGTGCTGATATTTTTGAAGCATTTTTATAGTTTTATGAGCTTTTCAAAGTCATTGCACTTTTCAGGCTCTGTCTTGAAAGTTATTTTCTCCTCTTATGACTCTCAGTATCTCAGGCACTTTCTTTACACTAATAGTATGGAAGAAGAAATGTTTTCTTTGGTACTTACATTTTTTTTGTCATTTACAGTAGCCTGCCTAGTCCTCTGTTAGGAGTCACTAGGCAACATGCTGTCTTTTGTGACTTTTTTTAATCTTCTTGAATCATTTTGCATCTTTTAAATTTGTTTTGGAAAGCCAGCATAACCTACCAAGTCCTCATAATGGAGTTCAAGCAGAAGTTATTGCATGAAGATGTGAGTTAAGTCTTAGAAGTGAACAAGATATTGCTGAAATTCCTTGACACTTCTGGGGACATATAGTTAGGAAATATCATCAGGTGAGGAATAGGGTTTTTTATGTATAGCTCGTTTGTTTTCTTTAATGTAGGAGTTTAGGTTAGTATATAATAATTTGTGTTATGTTGTGTTTTGGCTTGATCCTGATAACAGAGAAATGTCAGTATCTGTTGCATCTGGTGAGTTAATAATTTTCTTCCCTGAGGAAGTACATAAGGAGTACTCTTGAAGAATAAACTCTTCTGCAGCATACCATACAGTTATTGTACTTCTATGTAAGTGCAATGAAATGAACGCCTCCAGTAACATGTGGAGGCATTTAATTATCAGAACCGTTTGTTATTATTATTTGATTTGCTGTTAAGGAAAGTAGCAAGGAAAAAAAGCCAAAACCCTCCTGGGAAACCAAAAGCTTTTTAGATGTGTTTTGTGGTTGATGTTTCATGCTTGTTAACTCCAGGATTTGGTTTCAAAGCCATTTTAATAGAAATGCTAATGGGATTCTTCTCCATCTTAGAGTGTACGATAAGAGATTTTTTGTGGGAGAGCAATATGAGCTCCATAGGGCAACATACCATTCAGTAACACTGTTCAGATTTCCACGGAGCTGGTGTTACTGGCGTAGTATTTCATAAGACTGGGGGAAATGATTCCTCTCCAGGCATTGCTTATATGCTTGTTTGGGGCTTGTCAGTTTGCTGGCAGTCTGCTCTGGACCGTGTGCTTAAACTTGTGCGTGTTCTCTAACAGAGAAGGTATGGGTAGGCAAAACCAAAACGTGCCCACCACCACACACTTGAGGTAGGTGCCTCCCTCAGTGTGCACTTCTCACCAGCGAGTGAAGGCTCCCACCTGGAAACCTTTTTCTTCCTCCCTGCAGTTGCAGTGATCTGCTGTAGAGAAACCAGGAGTCATTGGCTAAACAGGTTAGCATGGACACCTGCACTGGTTTGATTGCAGAGTGTGGAGCTTCAGGTGGGCTAATTTACCTTGTTTCTTGGGGAGATTCCCTATTCCTGCTGGCCAGCTGCTGTTAATCTCTAATGTGGCTTGGAAAATTCATGGATTAGAGCATCTGAGAGGCACTGACAGGACAAAGGAGGTTTGAGCAGGAGGAGCATGTTAGTTACCTCGTGTGAGCTCTCCATCTAGTTGTGCAGTCTCTTGGTCTGTCTTCAGTTTGTGACAGCTCATCTTGGTTAGTACTTAATCCTGTGTGGATTATGCCACTGATGATGTTAAATCTTAACTTTATGAAAGTAAAGTTTACTATATGGGTCTTTCATTTCCTGTATTTCAAATCTATAAGATGATGTTTCTTCCAGTGACTCAGGTCCTCCTGGGGGTTTTAGTCTTATTCAGTGTAATTGTTACTATTCTGAGTTAAATAATAATGATATTCTAAAGCTATTGTGCTACACAGTAGATTATATTTTGAGCTGTGAACTTCAGCTTTCTGAGCAAAAGTTGACTTAAATGACATTAGGCTTGGAGTTAGTGGAATCTTTTCTCTCCCTTTTGCTGTCATCCTGCCAAAGGTAAACCCTTGAGATGAACAGCTAAGGTGAAGGCAAATGATCTAATAACACTTGTTGGTAATTAGTTGCAAAAATAGGTAGTTCTCTGGATGTTTTCCCTAATTCTTGTTCATGCCAAGGCATCTTGCCAACAGGTTTTGTTTAGATTTAGTAATTCCTGGTTTATATTGTTTATTTTCAACTGGGAATGCTGTAAATCCTTTTCAAATACTGTCTCTGACTATCTGATGCATTCCCATGTAGTATTAACATCAGGCATGCCCTCTCTAAACCTAATACAGCAGGAACTGCTTCCCCCGGAGGTGCAGAGAAGCAGAATTAGGTTTGAATAGAAAAATCAAATAAAGCTGAATTGGAATGAAAAAGACTCAGCATGAGTTTCTGAAGTGAGGGCTGAGTGTACTGTATTGCAGGCTGTACACCTGCTCAGTTTAGTGGCCAGTGTAAATGGGGCTCCTCAGTGTAGCACAGTCCCTACCCCTGCATAATACAGACACTGCCCTCACAATCCTTAAAAATGAATTTGAAGTGCAGCCAGCAGATACTGCCTTCCTTTATTGTAGAGTAGCCCCCTAACGTTTGACAGCCCTTTTGCACTGTGGGTACCACACATTGATTAACTAACAGCGCGAGGTCTTTCTGAAGAAGTATTTTTATTTTTTTAAACAAGAAATAAGGGAGATGTAGCTAGTGTTGGAAAGGAATACCACCTGCTATAGGTCATCAGATATTTTTCAGCAGTTCCTGAGTCTACTGATCATCCATTCTGGTCCTTGCTCAGCCCGGCAGCACAAGGCAGCATGACCTGGCTCCACACCATGAATGTGTCACCTGTGATGCTGCAGCTTAAGTCCAGTGCAAGAGGGGATGCTGCCTTCATGATGAGGAGGCCTTCATGCTGACTTCTACACAGATGCTTGATTCATACCAAGTCAGAGTCTGAGCTGATGCAGGTTTTCTTGATATATAAAATATGAAAATTACAGGACTTCAGCAGAGTTTAAAGGGTTCGACATAAACTTCAATGCTGTTTTGCAGCCTCATACGCATTTTTTGTATGATGTGGAACTGCTATTTTTCACCTGTTTTTCCTGATGGTTTTCAGTGGAAACAGCAGCATACTTCTCATTTTGTTTTCTGTTGAAATAAATATCTCTCTAATAGTATGGTGGCAGTGAGGGAGAATTTTTGTCTGGCATGCAAAATCTGTATATATTCAGATTACTCACATATATGGGTAGCATTAGACTGATGATTACAGAGGACCCTTTTTCTGTAAAAAAATGCCTTGAACTAAGCATGAAACTTGATTCTGACTTGAAATATACACTGGTTTTGTTTACTCATTCCTTTCAGAATGGCAGACCTTTTCTGGCTTACATCATTTAAAAAATAAAATAAAGTGGTAGATTATTAGATGACAGCTGTTGTCTCAAAATTCTATTTAGGAATTATTTTTTTCCATCTGTACTTCATTTATTCTTGGCCTCTCAGTTAAGTATGACGTTGTTCTGGCATTGAGACTGGGAATCAATTCTGTGTGTCCCAGGTTTTGATGCAGTCCCAGTGTCAGGACAAGCAGGGGCCTAGAAAACTGTGCTCCCTTCCTTCTCTCCTGCTGGAGCTCTGCTTTGTCCTGATATATTGAAAAGTAGGGTGAAATGAAGCACAAGGGGAAGAGCAAAAGTAAAGTAGGAAATCACTGTTATAGTGCGTATATTCAGAAGAGTTTTAACACTGTGCCTATACTTTATTTCAAAAGTTTATAGATATATTTGCATGATGATATTGTTTTCCTTAGTGTTGCTCTTTCTGTAATTTCTTGTAAAGTCTTCATTTGTCAAACTGAACCCCTCAATGTCTCCGTTCCTAAACAGTCAGGGCAATAAAAGACAGCTAAACTGTGATTAAATCAATATATTTTCACTCTGTTTGGATTTAGGCACCCTTTTCATCCTGTAATGATTACCTAACCAGGTAGCAGAAACAAATGTTTTTACTTGTGTTATTTAATATGTATTTTGCTCAGGATACACATGGTCTTTGAAGAAAAATACAGCCTTTATTGTTTGCTCTTGAATGCAGAAAATTGCCATTCTTTTTGTAGAATGATCACTTTGTGAAGGGAGTTTGAGGAACAGGTGAAGTGACCTCTTGCAACTTAGAAATTGCTCCTCTTATGCCTTGTGCTTTCCTCTTCTCTCGACACTCCATTTCTCTGGAATGTATCGGTCAGCAATTGCAAAATGTGAATTTTCAGTGTCTAGAAATTTAGTGAATTAATATATTTTAAAAACCAAAATGCGCTCTTAATGTTAAATAGCTTTCTGTTTTCACAAATGCTAACAAAATGACTTCGTGCTGGTTAGCAGATCAAAAACTGCGTCAGCAGTTATGAATGAATATTAGAACACTGTAGATAAGAATTATAAAAACTAAAGTGAAGGTACAAGGAATAGAAATGGCCTTTTAAGTTACCCAATAAACTCTTTTACTGTTGCCATTTACAACAGAGAAATATTTCCTGATTGCCCAGCACTAAAGTAGCAAAAGAGGCAGGTGCTGATTCTTCTACTAAATTTTTGATTTGACAAAAAAGCCAGGTTTTGCAGCCTACCACTTGCTTGCATTGCCTCTAATTGAGTTTTAAATGTTGCAGTCTGTTTCCTGCTGTAATGATGATTTATATCTTTCTAGTTAACGAGCTTAGATCATTAGAGCGTCCATGTTCAAGGGCTGCCTTGAAAAGCACAGCAGTGCTGCAGTCCACTGAAAAATTATCTTAAATGATGGTTCTTTACCCTTTTACTTAAAAAGGAACTTCACAGAATACTGTTCTTGTAGGTAGCAAATAAAAACCACTGTTAAAGACAGAACCTCAGTATAGAAAAGTATTTTGGCTAGTCTGGTGTGAAATAATCCCACAAATCATTATTATGAATGATCTACAGAAAGATGACAGGGTTAGTCCAGTTCTTAATGACTGTATCTTGTAATGCCTTCTCAGGGGTGTGAGACTCTTCCGGCATTTCACAGCATCATTAAAGCAAAGCAAGAAAGACAATGATATTTACTAACTTTGAGTACCAAACCCACAAAGAAAATAAGCAGTGAGTGTTTGTTTAGGTATTTTGTTATCTTTTGCAAGCATTTCTGGAGGTGTTTTTTTATGAAATGAGACAATAGGCTGTAAATGAGATCTATGTGACTCAGTTTGCAAATGGATATAGATTTTATAGTGAAAGGACTGTTAGAATGCTAATAAGTTTCTTGGGTATAAACTGCCCGCAAATTTATTTAAATTGCAAAAATTATCTTCGTTAGTTGAGTTAGTTTTATATAAGATAGCTATTTGTATTCAGTTATATACAATAAGCCTGCCAGGAACAATTCTGAGACAAGGAGTACAGGGAATATTAAGAATCATTGCTCCAATACAAATCACATTTGATCCTTATTGTTATCCATGCTACTACTGATAGCTTGCTAGGAATGTGCAGTTTAAATAGCCTAGATTTTTTAGGGGTTTGTTGTTGGGCTTTTTATTTGTTTATTTTGTTGGTTTGGGGTTTTTTAGCAGAGATATGAATACCTATAGTAGAACTTCGTTGTAACAATTTTAAAAGGAAAGAAAGGAGCACAGTGCTTTCTGGATTTGCAAGATTTGTGCCTGGTAGAGAAGTCTGATGTGGCTTTGTTCTTTCAATTCCCCTATTGCTGCTGTTTGTTTCTAAGAGTAGATTAATGAAAGGGGCTCAAAGAAAGCCCTGAGTCCTTTCCTTCTGAAACCCAGGACTGGGAATTGTTCCTTGCTCAGCTTGGAAGGGACATCTCAGACACTTCTAGAATTGGAGGAGGATCTTCTAGACCCTGTCCAGATCCTGGGATCCCCTGTAGCTGCATACTTGGTCAGTCCTCGGTGGAAGAGATTACAGTAATGTTGTCCATGGCGGGTTTTTAATCCTTCATCCTCTAAGAGAATTTGTCAAAACATTTCCAGAGTTTTAGGTCTTTTCTATGTGGTCCAGTTTCAGTGAGCCTTTAATCAAAGCTGAAAAGGTATTTGAAATTATTAAAGATTACTTTTTTCATGTATTTAATTCTTAAACTAGTCTTTTAGACTTGTATAATTCTTAAACAAAGGACTAACATTTATATGTCTGTTCTTTGGTGGAAGACCTCAAGTGTTTCTTAGCTGTACATGCATTCTTTTGAGATAAGAGAATTATTTTTGGGGGGGCGGTGGTTAATTTTTTTTTTTTTATTTTAGAATTGTCTGTTGTCCAAGACAGCATGAAAAAGGAGAAAATGGGTTGAAAGCCTGTTCTTTTCCACTTGCGTTATTTCATAGCACATTCATCAGCTCTACTTCCTGTGATGCGTAGATATCCCTGCTTTGCGTGGTCACCAAAAAGAGACACACACAATTATTTTCTATTGTGGGTGATGTTCTTCTAAAACCTGATTGCCTTACTTGTATGTTTTCTGAAGATAAGGTCCTGTCTGTACTGACTCATATTTTTTGTCACAATGATATGTCTTCCTTTTTTTATGAGAAGCTTCTGTTGAATTTGCTGCTTTTTTTTTTTTCTTTTGGTCACATGCTTTTCAGCTTTCTAGCAGTCTATTTATTGTAGACAGACTGTTGAAAGTCTTTATTGAATTTTCTCTACCAAGTTGAGTAGTAAATATTTCAATTTGAGATACAGATATGCAAGAATATAATGAAATTTTCAATGAAAATATAGGTTATAAAACTTCTGGAGTACAAGAAAACTTTTGGATGCAATAAATACAGGTTTGTGATCCAAGAGGTTTTTTTTTTTTATTACTTAGCCAGATACAAGAGACCAAAAAAGAGACAGCCAAGCAATTTCTACAGTTTCAGTGAAACACAGGCAAGCCCTAACAAACGTATGAATGCATTAGAATTTTATTGTTTTTATGTGCCTGAAAGGTTTTTTCCTTTAGGTCATTTCAAATAACCAGGTTATTGCAGTCCAAAAGAGAACCAAGCAGCCTGGAAAGTCCATGAAGTGCAAATAGCATATTTTTTTTCTTAGTACACATTTTTCACTTGACAGTAACAAATCCACAAGAGAGCTGTTTTCCTGAAATTGCTGGACTGTTGAGGGCCACATTTGACCGATCAGTTGTACTGACCATTACAAGGGAGAAGCAGCAGCAATCTGTGCCTCATAAAGGAATGTATAAAGAAGGCAAAAGATTTCATTTCATTAAATCAAGGCACCATGTTCTTGGGAATAAAGCCTCTTGCCTGTTTGCAAGCAAGGAATAGAATAGCTAGAAATACTCATTAAAAATAATATAAATGCCGTCAGCGTAGAAGATACCAGGTTTGTTATTCTTCTCCTGTAAAAAAGACAGTTAGTTAAGCTACTCATTATAAAAAACAAAGGGAATTAGACATTAATAAAGAAATGAATGAATAGGAAATCTGAGTGAACCCATTCCTTGTAGTGAAGGTCTGTTGAACTGAAGTTGGAGTTACGATTTCTTTCAGGATGATGGAGTCCAAACTTTCTGACAATATGTGGATGGTAGTAAGCAACAGTGTAAAATTTAAGCATCTGTCAGTATTAATGGACCTATACAGCTTTATAAATCCGGGATAGATGCAGACATGATTGCTTAAAAACACAATGGAGTCTTGTGTGTTGGCTGTTTTCGTCACCAATAACAGCAATTTTGCTGCAAGACAATTAGTATCATTGCTGCGTTTACTGCATTTGCCTTGACTGTGTGGGGAAGTTGACACTCTTTATTTGGCATTTGGGTTTTGAGGGGTTTTTAACATTTTTCTTGTTTTAGTGAATGTCCAGATTCCCACAATGTTTCACCATTTTGGTTGACGATTTCATTGTTCTAGTGAAGGACTTTGGTCAGAGAGACCCATGGAGTTGCCTTGATAAGGGTCTGTGGTTTTGAGCACTTTCTTGGGTTTTTGCTTGACTCTGCTTTGTTGAACAGAAGCACCTACTGCAGAGGTCAGGTTGTCACCAGCCTGCATGGGATGGAACCTCACAGCATGTAAGAGGTAGTGGCATTTCTCTCTGAAATTTAATGGTTATGAGGACTTACAAACACCACACAGATTAATAACATACTAGATGAAGAATTTCAAGTAAAAAAGATACTCTTTAAGTGTGAGCATTTCCACCTGATGGCTTTTGTCAAATCATTTTTCACCAGGAATGTTTTCATGGTCCTTGTTTCCTACAGTTGTGAGCTGAATTTAAAGCTGCAGGAACTGCATGCTAAAGAGAGATGAGGAAGATAAATGCAATTTTTTTAATATCATGAAAAGGATTTTTTTCTTTTCCCATGAAAAATGTAAACTAATCTATGGCTGGTTTGGGGTTTAGTATTGTAGTATATTATAGTTGGAAAGAACATTTTCTGTAATGACTTAAACTGGTAATATATTTGATCTTAGCCAAAAGCAGACAATGTTCTTTCTGAAAAGTGAGTCATTCTAGGGAGCAAGAGAGTTAAAGAGGAAAGTTCTTCTGAAATAGGGACTTAACTGCTTCAGTCCCTACACAAACATAGTGTTGTGTTAAAAAAAAAAAAAAAAAATCACCACTACCCAACTTGCATGGAATGGAAACAGGGAAATGCTCATCTCTTATTGCCCCATTCAAGCATTATTTTGCTGTGTGCTCTGATGAGATTGTGTTACATATAATTTGTATTATCTGTTTGGCTGGGGCTGATTCAAACAGCAGAGTTCTTTATCCTGCAAGTGCCAAGGGTGAGGTGTGGAGATCCTTGGCTGGAGATACTGAATTCATAGACACTTAATTCACATATCAAATGCCAAAGAAATCTTGTTTGACTGATAGGCAGCATATTAAGCGCTTACCTCCCCTTGGAATGTCTGGTCTGTAATCATTAAAAATATATTTACTAACCCTTTATTAGAAGCCTGAAAGGATGTCATATTTGAGATTACTGGTAGACTGCAGACCAGAACAGTGCCATAAATGCCAAGTCAGTGTAACAGAATTTTTTTCAGTTTTTTTCACCTGATACTCTTTTTGCAAGTTGGTGGCCTTTTCTTCTTACCTCTGTTTCTGAATAACAGTACTCTCTTACCTCCCAGAACAACTTACTGCGTGTGATGTGATTAGTGGCTGTCTGCTGAAATAATACTTCTTTCCTGTCACTCCCTTCCTCTGACTTTTTGGGTTTTTTCCCTCTTCAGGCAGACATTAGGAAAACAATTCTTAATATAGTGTGAGGGACTGGTTAGCTTGCCTGAGGAGCATAGTGCAAGAGCTAGCCCAAATCTGCCTGGCTGCCACCCCTAGTGCTACCCTGAGTCCTTTCTAACTTGCTTGCACTCATTATGTGCCTAATAACAAGGTTATACAAAGAAACATAATTAAGGCTATTCAGTTCATCAACATGACTTCTTTGTGTTTATTTTCATAACCATCATTAAATGATAGCAGTTTGTTTCTGGAACTAGGTATTCTTAAAGGTGCCTTTTAACCCCAACCATTCTGTGATTCATGTTGATTTAGGATCAGCATACGGGTTTAACCATCTACTCAGGATCATGTTTAGGTTTATGTTTTCATCAAGAGGAAATCAATGTGGTCAGCTCCTCCTTGCACTGCCTCTCCTAACTAATTACCATGTGAACTTTTACCAGGACAAAAAATTACTTTGGAGAGCTTTCTCTTGAAAGCACTTTCCTCAAAGGTTAAGCATTTTTCACCAGAATTAGATTTGCGTAAGACTTTGGTTATGGAATTTAGATTCTGTAATTTCAAAAAGTCATTTTCTGTGTCTTAAACTAGATTTGGGGAAACTTGCACATTGCTTGCTTTATGTTATACCCATATACTATCGCATGAACACCCATAGTACAGAAAGGCTGGATTAAAGTAATGGCTCAAGCTCACTAAGATGGGTGCAAAAACTGAGATTAAAGATCAGTAGGTCTTCACTGCTGGTTATTTTTATTCATGCCTCTGAATATAGCCCAAATGCTGCACTTCACTGAATTTCTTTAAGCTAATTGTGCTGGCTCTTCCAACTCAGGATGCACACAAGTATCCATGTTGAGACTGATGGTAAAAAAATAAGAGCACAGGAATTTGAGAAATATTATTTTTATTTTCCCTTCTGTTTCTGAGAAGTACAGAGTGCTACAGATCCAAAGGTAACAAACAAATGCATTTTTTTGTGATGAGCAAATGTTTGTTTTCCACTGATAAGACAAATCATTGCACTGAAGGAAGGAGGATGCTCTTTGTAAAGGAGTGTTGCTTCTGATTCTTAATAAAACACTTAGTGGGGGTGGGATAAAGTATAAAGTAGGACTGTAATGGCACAGAATGAGGAAACTGTGACAGCAAATGTTATCCCCAGGTTAAAATGGAAAACCTGTATTACCAGCCAACATTGAAGTTTTTGTGGTTGGGTTTTTAGATAGCAGGCATTCATATATCGAAGCTTTACATGCTAAAACTGCTACCTGTAAAATCTTGTAAATTTTTGTGTGCTTGCAAGGTAATTGGATTGCAGTCTGTGATGGTTATACTGCTCTAAAATTCTGCAGTAAGAAGAGCAAACAAGTACACTATCCATCAAGCCCCTGTAAATAACTGAGGCTTTCTTTGGGCTTTATATAACTATCACTGTATCCATGTAATACTAGTGCCTGTGTTTTAACTTTATTGGGGCTGGGATTTATGCTGCTGAGAGAAATACTCATTGTAGAGAAACCTTTTCCTAAGAGTTATCATCAGCAAAAAAAAATAGTCCTGTTATTTGAGCTTCTCCTCTCAAAAGCCCTTTGCTCATTTTGCCTTGTTTCACCTTCCCTAAATTTAATTTGAAGCACCGTGTTTAAAGCCAGGCTGTGCCCGCTTCTTCTGCAGGATCTTCCTTCCTCCTTGAAAGGGCTGTCTGCTTCTGGTGTACTGAATTGGACACAGCAATATAAGGGTGCATTGTTCCCTCTCAGGCTATCCCTGCCTTCCTACTGACTGAACCTGTGACCTTATAAACTGTTAAAATTCCTTGGGCCTTTGTTTTTTACATCTGTAAAACTGAGGATAAGAGAATTTTCCTATTGCTATAAATAACCTTGATCTCAGGATATGAGCTGGAAATCCTGACCCAAACACCAATGAAGCACTTTCCTCACAAGTAATCCTTCTGATGGGATTATTTGTGGAATATGCATTGCTCCCTGATGCTAAGGGTATAATGGAGATAGGAGATAACGACAGTATGCTTGCTTTTACATTTGCTAAGGAGGATGCTCAGGGGCAGTGCTGACCTTGGGAGGGTGGCAGGGGAAGAGCTGGTTGTTTCTTTGAAGGCTATGGGAATGAATGCTGTTTTAGTCCTGTCACATTTTGTTTCTCCCTCTGTGACCTAATTCAGCACCTTCTGGTATATGTGATGAAAGCACCTCCCTCTGTTGATCCTGGAAAAAAGATCTGTAAAATATTCACTAGGTCACCATCCCCTTTCTACTACCTCTCTGTTATGTGGCTTGGACCTGGAATTGAAAATTTTCATTTGGCACCTCACTGCTATAATACCAACTTACTCTTCTGAGAAATTCAGCTGGGGTAGGGTCATGGAGAGAAGGGATTTTTCTCTGCCAGTGTAGGTTTTACAGTACTTGGTAGATCCTGTTTCCTGAGACTTGTTTCTGGTATTTCCTATATACACAAAGGCACTCCTCTGCCAGCTAGGTTTATGTATCTGGCTTTTATTTTGTTTTGAGACACAGCACATAATATTGTGTCATGAAAAGTAATATTGTAGAGCTGTTTTCAAAATCTTTGTGCTGAAGATATTTTTCTAGTCTTAACATTTTGAAGGGCTTCTGCTGCATGGGTTAGGGTTTGGGGTGTTTTTTGCTTCCTCCTTCACCAGAGAATATTAATGACTCTTGTCCTGAAGGTCTTTTCTGATGTGATGTTTTCCCTTCTCTACTCTTTTTCACTCTGCCTCTTCAAATCAAGTGTCATTAATTTGTTCTAGCCTTCAGGGGATGGTGGGAGAAAACTAACTCCTACTAGAAGGAGTGAGCGTGGGTGATCTTTACAGACACTGGAGTTGCAAGTGTTGGCAGAGCAGAACACAGTATAGTGTCCTCATGTGTTGCACAGAAAACAGATTTTCCCAAGATACTCTTTGCCTTCTTTTTCCTCTATGCAAAGAAGGAAAGTTGTCAGTCAAATAACATTGGCAAATGTGGCCTTGATGCTTAATTTGTGGTTTCCTTTGCTGTACCTGTATGGTTAATGGTTCTTGGTTTTATCTTTGGTGAACCAGGCCTCTTTATAAAAATACGTATTTGCAGTTTTTTGTTAATGCCAGTTCACTCCGGTAGTATAAACTCATCAACTTGCATGCAGTGATTGAAGGGAAAAGATAGATGAAAGCCTATTATAATCATGTTAGATAACCAGATATGAATATGAATGAGATCATGCTTCTTTTGGAAATAGAGCTGTGTTGTTCAATAGACTTAGTATAACAAACATTTATATTAAAGCCCATTATGTTGAGTCTTGTAGTTGTTTTCTTAGGGCAAGTTACTTAGTGAGCTGTCTACATGATCCTGACCTTAATTTCAGTAAGTACTGAAGTCTGCAAGTTCTTTAAACATCCCACAAACAGGAACAGAACTTCGTGGCAATGAAACAATATGTGTGTGACTTAACCACAAACATTGTGTCTTGAGCTGGCCTTCAGGGAACAGAGGCAAAAATTTCTGGAGTTTCTTCTTCTATTTTGTACTTCTTCCTTCTTGTTCTCCAGAAAATAAGGAAGAAAAATGCTCTTTCTTTAGTGATTAAAAAAAAAAAAAAATGTGTGGAATAAAACTGTGGTGTTCTGAACATTTCATATTGCTATGGCAATATATAATGTTCCTCAGATACACGCTTGCATACAAAGCTCATTCAAAGCTGTAAGATTGTGTAATTGAAGACATGTGACCCTTATACGTGACTTTGTTATTAAATTTTGAGGAAAATCAGAGCCTTCTGGTTAATAGTTAAACCCTTCAAAAACAATACAGTAGTTTTTCTTGAAGCACCTGAGAATTTCATGCATATAGCTCTTGTAGTTGTTTTCCCTCATATTTATGAGTTTTCTGAGGAAGCCCAGTCTTTGATGACTCAGCTACAAAAGTTGGTGTAGTTGATTTTGCTTTGCCTTTGTGTGTCCACTGCAAGTACTCCTTCCTCACTTGGCTTCTTCATGTAGCCTTTTGTAACTTTTTATTGCTTCAAAGTACTTGGAAGGAGAAATGTTTAGGACATATTTCTTATTGGACGTGCAGCCTCTTTACTGTCTTATTTTGTAGATCTGTACAAATGACCAGCCCCAAGTCTGCTCAGACACATGCAGGTTTACATGGTGCAGTCATTCCTTTGTCAGTCAGGCTTTGTAAGTACCAGGTGTCTTTGAAAAGCAGTAAGCTCTTGGAAGCATGTGCTCGCTAATGGAATGGTAAGCAGCTAAATGCTTCCAAAACATTGTACAAAGCAGCCTCCTTTGGGATTTGCAGTCTGCATTCTGCAGTGTAACTCAATAGGGTGTTTTTCTCCCTTAGGTTTTTTAGTACTGTGTGCTGCTTTGCTCAAGCACAGTCTTTTGGAACTCAGTGCAAAAACATCCCTAGCTCAGGGAATGTAAAGAACGAGTTGTCAAGTGATGGATATTTTTCCCTACACAGTGGTTTAAAAGATGTCTTTTGCTTGATTGTTGTTAATTGTCATTGTATGAGTTTGCAAAGGTTGCTTCTAGAGCTGGTGATAGTGTTACGTATCTGCTCCCAATACCTGATGGCATTTGAAGACGGGAATATAATCTTGTGATACATGGAATGAAAATTCACTTGAAACAGTAATTGTATTTTACTATCAGACTATAATGTTACATCAATTAAGTATGTACCTGATAAATGAGAAAATAAGTGCAGCATATCCAAACTGTTGCAGATAGAAAATTTTTGAATTGACAGTGTTTAATGTACTATGAATATAAATTTTGTTCTTAATATCCATTTGGAGTGGGAAACCATACAGAATAATCTGTGGACTGAGTTTGTATGTAGTGAAGAGCATTTAGTTATCTGAAGGAAGGTATGTGAAGAGCATTCACAGACTTTTTATTTGTGCCAATAGACACTGCACTCTAAATCATTGTTATACCACTTTGTCATCTATAAATAAACTGACAAACACACTGCTCAGCTTTGAATTTCCTTCACTGCTAGTACCACTTGAAATCAGTGGTTCCTGTTTCAGTATTGCTTGTTCTTTTGACATAAATAAAAGACAAATCCTCACAGTGAAGCCATCAGAAACATAATTTAATTTGTATTAGGATGACAAAAATATTTCTTCTGTGTCTCCCCCATGTCCAATTTCTATTTTTGTTATAAAATGGTATTTTATAGACAGTTAAATTAGAAAAATTCTGCTGCTGTAGGTTAAGGTTGTGTAGTGGATCAAAGTACCCATCATAACAAGTAGAAAAAGCTGCTCAGAAACATGATTTCTCAGGAATTGCAAGGGCAGTCCTGTGAACTTGAATCTTGGGAAGGGGCCTATGTCTTCCCTGAAAACTTCCTCAACAGAGATAAATTTCTAAGGAGCCCACAAACAACTAGTGTTTCTCAAACTTTCTGATTGCAGCAACAATTAATTTGTTGGAGATCAGGCTATTAGTTTCAAATTACTTAAAAATTTCTTTACATTTGAAACATTTCGAGTGTGTTGTGCAGCTCTGGAGCTTGCTGCCCTGAGAGTTGAGGTAGGATGTTGACAGGCTCAGAGAGACAAATTCTTTAGCAACAAATTTGGTGCCTGAACTGATCCCTGGAAATAGTAAGCGAGTAGAAGTTTTGTTGTTGCCCAGCTGGCAGTTTTAGGATACAGAGGAAATTGAAAAGCACTGGGTAAATTAAGCAGCGCTGTCTTCTTAGGGGAGAAAAAATTGCTGTCAGATTACTTTGTTATTGTAAATTAATGAGTGTACAAAGGCCGTGACTTGACGGCACTTTCGGGAAATCAGTAATATTGGAAAGCATGTGAATTCCTCCTCTGTTTGTTTGGGTTTTTTTTCCTTTTTTTTTTTGTATGAACACAGCTGCTTTTAATGTTAATCCTGCACACATAGAAACCATGCTTTATGTTCCCTTTGTTCATAGTTTAAATCCATAAGTACATTGATCCTGGAGATCTTCATTAAAAACTGAATTTCCTCCTTTACTGTGCTGTGGATTTTTTTGTTATTATTTGATGAAGAAATGTTCATACCTCTTTGCATGTGTTGTTTAATAGTAAGAGCTCCAGTACCGAAAGAGGGCCTGTGCAGGTGTAAGGAAACAGGATGTGTCTGGCAAAATTAACAGGAACAACAGATTCAATGCTAATGCTTGTAAAACAGTAAACCTGAATATATAACAACCAGTGTGCTTTTAATTTTTTTTTTTCCTGTAACAAGAAGGAGGAAGGTAGTGGACTTAGCAGTGTGGAGTGGATACGGAACCTCTCCTGTGGGCTCTTGGTGGACAGTGCTGCAAGTTCTTTGTTACTGATATGAAGCTGCAACATGGCATGAAGACTATGGCAGAGTTATTGGCTAGTGGATGTTTCTGCCTTTATGAATGGAAATATAATGCTGGATCTCTTTTGCCCCCACCTAATGAAAGATAAAGCATTGATTCAGCTGCCTGGGAAATCTTCCAGATCTGAGAGTCATAGGAATTTAGAGTTGGAAAAGAAAGGTAGCAGAACTATAGCTTTAGAAGCAGTTGCAGTTCTTTTCAAACTATAAATGCAGTGTAGTACTGTATGCATGCAAAATTGCCCCTTTAATTCATTTGTAAATCAGGTCATTCATCAGAATATGAGTACATGGATTTTACATTGCAAGGACATTTCAAGCCTATCCATGCAGACCTGGAAAGTGTAAAGTCTGTAAGCTATTCCATCCTATTCCAGGCAAAATACTAATTAGATTAACTGTATGTAACATTGTAGTTTTCCAGTAGGAACGCTGGAATTTGACCATAATAAATTAAACCACAATGCTAACTCTTTATTTTGAGCATCTTCGTCCCTCTGCTTTTACCTGCTGATTTTAAGCTTCTCTTTTGGAACTACTTTAATTGACAAGGTTAGTTTTGAGCACTGGGCTTTTCAGCTTTCCATCTTTGGGGGGTTTTGTTTTGTTGTGTTTTTCCTGGATACATTTCAGCATCTAAGTGTAAAAGAAGTAGGCTGCTCTGTGCAAAGTGCCTAGAATATCCATCACATACCCATTTTCGAGACCAATTCAGACTTTTGCAACTTGTGGGATTGCAGAGCTTTGCACTTTTTATTTCTGTCCTGTTCACTGATTTGCGCACTGCTTTTCTAACTTGTGACAAATTCAGGGACATGCAGCTCCTTGCAGAAAGCTTTCTAACCTTTCTGGTTTCTCTGTAATGGGCTCAGTGTATTTACCTGTTCACACGTCTGCATACCAAAAGAAAAAAAAGTAGTTTCTTTGTGCTTTAAGTGAAAGTAAAAAAGTTAAATCCATTTAAAAATCTTTCAGTCTTGTTCAACTTCGGGTTTTTGCAGTTGGAGCAAATGGGGGTGGGCGATAATTGGTAGAGCTGTACAGTTATGTAACTAAAAGCTTTTCTGCTGGAAGTTAGGAGAGCAGATTGCCTGGCCATCAAATTGCAACACGTGTTTTTAATCTTCCCACAGTGTCCATGCAGAGGAGTACAGTCAAGAAGTGTGTATTGGTTTGGTAGATTAATGTATTCAAATAAAGATGTTACAAAAAAATTTCCTTTGGGGTACAAATATTTTTTTTAGAGAAACAGTGGAGATGTTATACCAGTTGGGGATTTAAATAGTATTTATTTTGCATAATTAATGGCATTCTTAGGTTGAAATCGTAGCTGTTGATGGCTTTTAGCATGAAAGTTGTCATCTAAAACTCACAGTGGGGAATCAACTAGTAAAAAGATTATAGAGTGTATCACCGTGGTGATAAGATAAAATATGCTATTTTATGGGGAAAATATCATGTTACTATCACAGAAGAATGGTCAGCTAGCCAGCAATCGTGAATTGTGTCACCAATTCCATATAAATATTCATGAAAGCAGTGACTGAGATATCAGTGGGTTTTTTCTGTACCCGGTGAGTGGGTGGTTGGTTTAGTTTGGATGGGGGTTCTTTCTGGCTTTTGTATTTAGCTTTTTTGATGGAATGACACTATATGTATCTTATTATTAGAGTGTACTTTCAGGGAAAAGTGATACAAGTATAAAACTATAATGTGAACTGGACTGAGATGGAAGACAATAGCATATGAACACTTTTCACTGTGAGTTTGTTGGACTTGGTGTTGCAGCTGCTGTGTATAGTCCTTTTGTATCTTTATGGAGTTGTGACTTCAGCTTCTCCATGTCATGTTGACAAATGTGAGGTTTGCTTATCTGTGGTGGAACAAGGCCATTACCAGAAAGAGAGTATCTGAGTTCTACTTAAGATGGGCTGCTGCTGCAAGACAAGGCCTATCTTGGACCCCTGGTTTTATTCAGCTACTTTGAAATCACCCTTACAGTGTGAAAATCAGATTTTCTTTTTGCTTGTTTTTGGGTCACTGAAGGGCCAGTTTAAACTGACCTCAGTACCAGTCAGGGCTGTTAACATCACCTTTAAGGATCATTGCCATAAAGACTCCGGGCTTGACCTGAGCTAAATGGGATGCGTGTGGGGGAAGCGCTCTCTTGAGTAGAAGAAACAAAGCAAGGCAAAACAAAGCAGGTTTTGACACTGCACTCTTAGGCATCCATGGCGTTCTCCAAAAGCATTGCCTGCCTTCCTGCAGAGATGCTTGAAATCACCCACCAGGGAGTTTGCAGTTTCACAAGAGAGCAGAGCCAAACTCTTGCCCCTAAGGCACAGACAGAGGCGTCCCAGCCTAGCCCAGGCTGCGTGTCACTTGTGCTTGGTCTCTCATGTTTATTGGGGCAAATCATAATTATAGGAGGTTAAATAAAGGGGTAGAGGATGAAGTGTGAAACACTGGTGTCCTCTTGTGTAAGGCATGGTTTGGGAAAACAAGCAGGATGTTTTTCCATTTGGAAAGCAAAAGTCAGAAACGTGTTGGTTTAACCAGGCATATCCAGGACAGGTGTGCTTTGCATTTTATGGAAAGCCTATTGCTGTTCCTCTGGGTTTAAGACTAGGAAGACTAGAGAAGTAATTTTAAAAGAAAGCGTAACCTTGCCTTGACCATGTTCTCTTCTTCAGGGCAGCTTTGGTTTGTCTTACTGCTGGTGCCAGTATTGTGTGCGCTGGTGGCAGTACCAGGAATGGACAGATACCTGTAAAAATAATTATAGACCAGATTTACCTGATGGCTTTCCTTTAGTTATTTGGTAGCCTTTTGCACTCACATGTATGGATGTACATCATAGAAAATAGCTTCTGCTGGGCAGCTGCCAGTGCTCAACCACTGTTTAACTAGTGAATGATGCACAAAATTGTCATAACACACGTCTTATAAAACAGTGACTTTGGATTGTATGTGCCTAAGATGATTTTTGCATGGTGTATCTAAATATTGCTCCTCTTCTCTTCTAGTTTGTGGAGACATCCATGGTCAGTTCTTTGACTTGATGAAACTGTTTGAAGTGGGAGGTTCTCCTGCCAACACACGGTACCTCTTCCTGGGGGACTACGTGGACAGAGGGTACTTCAGCATTGAAGTAAGTTTCTAATTTCTGGGTTTGGGTGCAAAACTGCTTGCAGCATATTATGTATATTTACCATTGGATCTTAACTAGTTCAGCAATACTGAGGCTCTTCACAGACACCATGTTAACGTTGCTGGTGGTGTTTTTATAAAGGTTGCTTGGAATCCAGCCAAACCCCACTATATCTCTGCTGGACAGCTGATACAGAATGGTGCTAACTAGTGGCCATCTAAATATAGCACAGAAGGCAGCGTGCTCTGCAGCTTGTGAAAGCTGAATAGCCTGAGTAGACTTCCGCTATTAGAAGAGACATAACAGAAAAGCTAAACCCATGACCCGTAGTTTAGTTTGACTTTTAGGTTTATTTGATCTGAGTTTCCTGGATGTGAAATTTTAGGAGAATGGAAGGACTAGATGAGAGGTAAATGGGACAAAAAGCCAGCACACAGCATGCTGCGCTGGAGAGAATGAGTAAGTTCTGTGTAGATACGGCATGCAGGAGTGCATGATCTCTGGCTTTTGATGCAGCACTTGAATCCACAGAGAAGTGATGCGTGAGTGCCCTGTTGGTGGTGCTGAGACCTGGTGTAGTCTCCAGGTCAGGCTGTAGAATGTGGAGGTCGAATGACATCTTTAGCTGCCCGGTGAAAGAAACAGTATCCTATCCAACCTGCCAACTTTGACTGAGTCAAATACCAAGCCCAAATCCTCTGTTCCAGTGCTCATAAAAAAACCTAGATTTTTTTCTTCTATCCTGTGTTACTGCTTGATTTTACAAACTGACAAGATGAAGTGCACAACTGTTGAATAAAAATGGACGTGGATTTGTTTGTCTAGGTTATAGTTGATCTAGTCATGGAACGGTCAGTCAGAAACCCCTTGCAGCAGCTCTTGAGCTACAGCTTGACTGTTTCTGTGAAAAGTTCAGACTTGAGGTCCCTCTGAGTCAGGGCAGAATGCCCATTACCTGTTGGAAGCAATACAGATCCTATGATACATGTCTGTGTGTCTGTGAGTAGATCAGATGGCATCATGTGAGAGCACATACACTGCTGTTGCATTCTACATCCCGCATCAAAGTACGCTGTTGCCATATTGGTATAAAAGTATATAAGGCCAAGCAGCTGAGTTGTTTATGTGTTTGGAAAATGGATCAGTGCATTATGTTTCCAGTGTTATGTTTATAGTAAGAAGTTTCTGAAAAATAAGATTCAGTAAAACTACTTTTGCTTTATTAGTTCATTTTAAAACTTGATTTCAAGTGTTAATAGAATCTTTTGGCACATTTTACAAATAGAAATATGCTATTCCAAGTACAGATGCTCTAAAAACTTAAGAATTGCAAGGTTCTTTTGCCCACCTGCTAAAAATCAATATAGTCAAGATTTAGTCTCATACTGAAGTCAGCACTTTGATCATGATTTTTTTGAGCTTGAGTTCATGATTTTCTTGAGAACTGATCCACAGTGAGCTGTGAGCTAAAGCATTGCTGACGATTACCATGCTGGATTGCTTGGGGAAGATTGGGAAGAAGGAGCAGGGGGAGCTTCACAGACTTAAACCATTGTGCAGCTCTGTCTTGAACTACCATTTCTGAGTTGTGATAACCTCATTCATATCTCCTGTAGTCTTCAACTGAGAGAAGATGTGTCTGGAAGAGGAAAGTTTTGTCTTGACTTCTACATACATAGGCTTTTAATAAAAGAAATATAAAAAGTGGATTTGCTACAGCTTTCAAGTGCTTCTCTGACAGTTTACCAAAATCTGTTCCAGGGCTATTACCAATTAAAGAAATAGCAAGCCATAGAAAACAAAGAAAATAGTTTATGTATAGGGAATAATCCCCTTAAAATCTCTTTTATAACAACCTGTGTGTACATACTTAGCAAATTGTATTCTGAACTCACTTTTTCCATTCAGGAACACTCCTTTTTCACTGGAAGCAGTATTGACTTCTGCCAGCACAAAGGAAATATCTCAGCTGTCACTTATATTATTTCTTTTGTATCTCTGGTTCTCAAATCACTACCTTTTTTTTTTTTAATTTTGGTCACATAACTGATTTTCCCCACCTGTCACCTTGATTAAAGAATGCCTTTGAAAGGAAAGGCAAGTTTGTGTTTCGTAAGTGTATTTGGATGTAGAGCTGTGCATTCAGGCATGAACTCAGCACAATAAGTAGTGACAAGGAAAGGAAAATTGTGAAGAATGCAACTTGGCATTTAGAGGGGGAGGATGTTTTTGGTGGAGAAGGGGACCTGAGTACATAGATCAGGCACCAGCTCTTGTCAGTACTTTGTGCTGGGGAAGTCATGCTGGTAAACAGCCCCAGCCTCAGCTCATATTTCTACCGCGTCAATCACATACTGATCTTTATTCCATCGATCTGCTGGCTCCCCTTTCTGCTGTGGAGACATGAGACTATTGCAGTTCTGAGGTCTTTCCAAAAGAATTGAGTAGCTGGTCCAAGGTACTAATCATGAGTAATATAAGCTTTAAAAAAAATTCCCCTTGATTGCCGTGTGATCTCTAGTGTAAAAGTGACACCATTGAGCTTAGACCAAGCCGAGTTCTGATAGTGGGCGAGATAATCCTTCTCTGTGGGCTGCAAAGCATTTGGGATTCTTCTGGATGAAAGGTACTACATAATGCAAGCTATTATCATTAAGAACAGAGAAGGAAATTGCATAAGGTAGGTGGAAGGCATTTGATAATTCAGAGGGAAAAAGAGAAAAGTATTTGTATAAGGCACTCAGCAGAAATGTAAGTCCTTGCCCTATGGAGCTTTTGATCCAAGGGCTCGATTCTTCATGTGCATGCTCCATTTTTACTGGAGTTAGCTCATCGCTTGAAGGGGGGTGCATGTTTTGTGTCCTTTATATTAGTTCTAAGCAACGAGTCCAAGGATGAGAGACTGATAGAGAAGTTAGAACAGGCAAAATTTAAAAATGTGAAATTGTAGGTAGAATGAGACGAGGTTTCTTGGCACAGACGGAATCTGTTCCGTATCTGTGTTCTCTTTTCCATTTGACCTTTTGGCAGAGCCTGGGAATTTCTTCACTTAAAATAACAAATTTCTGCAATTTAATACGGTGCATTTGCTTCCTTGGCTATATAACTGATAACATTTCCCACTTGTGCAGTGTTCCAGGGGTTTGACTGCAGAGTAGAAGAAACCCCTTGGTTTTCACTTTCAAACAGGTTTTATGGTCATGGAGAGTAGAAACCCAAATGATCAAAACAGAGGGCTATTTTTATATCTAAAGAATAGTTAGAGCATAAGTGGTTCTGCAGGAATAGGTTGTAAGGGAGAATGACTAATCTCTTTACCTGAGTCTGAAAACACTTTTCTGAAAGGCAGACAAATGCTGTGCAGTGTAAGGAGGAGTGTACATATAGACTGCTTTTTCATCACAGTCTTGGAAAAATTGCAGAGTAAATACCAACTATAATGCATTAATAATAATACGTAAACCATCTGTTGGAATTATTTTCTTGCTCAATCCCATATAACAGCATACTGGCTTATATGTTAACTGACCATCATAAGGTACATAGTGATCATTTTTGACAGAGGAAAGAGTTAAAATATGGAGAATTAAACCAATGTTCAAAACTAACAAAACTGGAGGTATGTATTAAGGTTCTAAACATGTATACATTTCCCTTCTTGAATGCAAAGACTGAAATTTCAGAAGGTGAAACTGTTTTTCTGGTATTTCCAGCAAGAACAAAGTGAGGTATTTGGAGTGAGTCTGGAATTTGACCGCTGGACCTTGCACCAATTAAAAAAAGCATCTGGCGCTTGAGATGCTTCTGAACTCAGTGAACTGTTGGAAATTACCTGGTCTCTCTCATGAAAAGAATTATATATAAATATATTAATGCTAGTAAACTGTGGGGGAATGCTGGTGAAGTTGTATGTTTATTATCTCTTAAGTCTCTGTGAACGTTTGAGGACTTCATTGGAAGAATAAACACCTTTCTGCATCCTCCTGTAGTGTGTTAAAGTTTTCCAGTAAACAGCTTGATTTAAAATAGTTTGGGCTTGTCAGGAATAGTTCACCAGTGAAGTCAATAGTTTTTTCAGTTCTCGTTAAGCAAAGAAAATCCTAGGACTTTAATTATCCTGAATTTCCTTGCCATTTTCTTCTGTAGAACAGTACCAAATACCTTCCTTCAGAGCAACAATTTGCATCTTGTGAGATCTCATTTTTTGTATGGTAGTGCTCCTCAGAGCTGTGAATATTCAGTAACTCAGCAAATTCAGATTATTTTTATATATATTAGATTCCCAGACTGGAACATCTGTTTGTGTCAGTGCCATCCTTGCAGCTTGACTGGTCCTGTGCCAGCTGTTCCCAGTGTGAGTCCCCAGCATGCCAACAGCCCCTTTTGGCTGCAGGGCGAGGAGGTGTGATGGCACTATTTCCCCTGCACTGATGCCATCTCTGTGTGGGACCCATCTTCTCAGGGAGCAGCTGTGGCCAAGACACAAGGTCCAAAAAGGAGAGTTAGGAGCCATCACTTAAATACCTGTTTAGAAAGTACTAGCTATAAGAATTTAAGTAACATTTAAGAAAAGGAATTTCCTAGTCACTTTTTGGTTGAAAAAGAGGTACTTCTTTTTGGATTTTTTTTTATCTTTTCAGATATTCTTTTTAAAGGGTGAAATGGGAGTAATGTGGTCTAAACAGCAGCAAACAGTATGTTGTGATTTTGCTCCTAGTTGTAGTGAAGGCAATATAACTTTTTCTTTATTTGCAGTAGTGTTCATAATTTTCTTTGTCTGTGCTCAAGGGATAGTAGTTCAGAAATGGCAGTAAGTTGCAGCTTGTGTGAGTATTCTGGTTACAGCTGCAATGTATCTTTATTTGTCTCTGAAATCCTGCCATAATTAATAGTCATCCCAATTGCGAGAATGCAGCTCTGTGTGTAAAAAGGTGTGTGGTTTCCATTGGGATAGTTACTCCATTTTAGGAAGCTGTATCTGTACTAGATACTGTGATGGTATCATTATGTCAGTGCACTTAAAGTAATGCAATTTTTGTATTTAGGTGAGGTGTGTGTTAGAGAGTGCAGGAGCTATGTCAGTTCCACAGGTCACAGAGCATCAGTAGGGACCGTAGCAATATGTGGCTCAAATTATCCTTTCAAGTGTGAATTACGTCACAGTTACTCACACTTTATTTCATCTGCTGGAGGAGTGCCCAATGCTGTCAGTCATTTGGAGGGGGAGTTCATCTTTTGTGGCCCCTGCAAAGCCACGCCACTGGCAGTGAGCTGCATCTCTCTGTTCCTGGCACTGCCAGTGCCAGAGCACCCAGAAGTGAGCACTGTGGTGCTGTAGTTGCACTCGAGTGGCCATGGTGATGATTTTTCAAGGCTCCTTGTTTTAATCACATAATTTGAGATGCATAGAAGAACTGTGGGGCCTTTGGTTTTCCTTTTCAGGATGGGCTAAAACATGGAATTGTGCAAATGCTCAAATTCAGCATGCAACAGTAGAGTTAAATCCCGAGCCTGTTTTGCAAACATGGGCCTTAGGCTTACACAGTGCTTAATTGCACAGACCTTTTCTTTCCTGAAGCTGAGGCTGCCAGAACCTCAGCAGGAAAACAGCTTGATTTTGGGAGCTGGGAGGTGGACAGATTACCTCTTTGTTACAAACTTAACATATCTGCTATTTCAACTGCTGAAAGGCACTAACCAAGTAAGCAGGCTTTTGAGGGCCCTCAGTTAAGGGCTGTAACTTTTTCTCTCGAGATAGTTTTTTTTGATAGGATGAAACGAAACAGGCAAAAAATACCTTACAGATGTCTATATCGCAAGGTCCCCGCTGTACATTTTGCATAGAGTTACAGCAGAGCTGGTGTTTCGTATGTTCTTAGTGAAAAAGTTGAAGGAAAAAGATGTTTTAAAATTTTCCAACTGGGAAGCAGTATTATGAAATACTTAAAGACTTAAGTTCAGGTTTTCAACAAGGGCAATTTATCATAAATCTTTTGACTTTGGGAAGAATTATGATATGCAAAGCACAGGCAGGAAAAAATCAAAACCAGAATGTTTGCTCATGATACGTTGTTTGGACGTAAGGTTTTTTGTATGTAAATGACTGTAAGTTGAAAAGCCATGAAAATCATTGCCCTCGTATTTGCTATTTAGTTTGCCTTGGAAAAATAAATCTGCTAATTAGTTCTTATTTACTATTACAACATTACTTCACTGGACTACTGAAAAGAAAATGGAGAAAATTAAAGTAATCATCTAAACAAAATAAACCTTTGATATAGTACTATTGAAAACAACACAAAATGTGCATGGTGGGCTTAAGTGGCTTGAATAGTGGCAGAGAAATACAACTTTCTGGACTGTATTGATTCTCCGTTATCTTCTATCTTGTTCTAATGGGTACTTCAGAGGAAGCATAGAAAAAAAAGAAAAAATAAATCTATGATAAGCAAACGTAGAGAAGTCAATGTAAGCAGGTACCTAATGTCAAAAAGATAAAAATTCCATCTTTCCTTATTTTCCCTGCTTTCCAGATCTGGATAATATTTTAAGTACAGAATGCTTGTTTTAATCTTGCCAAAGCTTTACGAAAACGAAAAACTTACTTACGAGGGCAATGTAAACCCCTTTTTTTTTTTTTTTTTTTTTTAATATGCCATTTCATGTAATTACCAATTGTGCTTTTCCAAAGGTGTTTTGGCAGGATTAGAAGCTCTATGGTAACTTGGATACGACTTTAAAAGCTGGAGCTTTTCTTGCATGGATGGGGGTGTCACTTTAAACTTCTTGTCTCACAACATTTACATCAAATTTTTGGATTAGTAAGTTTAAAGAAGTGGAAGGTTCTGGGAATTCTTGGAGGAGTGAAGGAATCATCATCAAAGAGACAGAGAATTGCTCTGGTGGTGTGGACAAGAGCAAATTTCTTGCCCCATAGGAGTGAAACCCTCAAACTCAAGTCTGCTGGAGTTTACACAGAGACAGAAGACTTTCCCCAGGCACACCCTTTGTGGTTGTTTTGGGCAACAACAGATGATTCCTGTGCCCTAACACCACAATTCTGTGCTGGATTACGTTAGCATGATTTCCCTGGCATTGTGACATCTCTTCTCGGTTCCTGCAGTGGCAATAGCGCCAGGGAGGCAGAAGAATTGGCATGAGCTGGGAGGCCTTCCGTGTGTTTCCAAGGGGGAGAATTAGTTTTGCAGTTCCTAGAGTATATTGCCTGTATTTTTGCTGTTTTCCTCTGGCTCTAGAACCTCTGAGTAGAAGAACAGAAATTGCAGATAAAGTACAGAGCATTCAGATGTTTACATGTAATAAATTCAAGACGAGTAGTAGCATAAAACCCCTGCTGCTGTGTGATTATCTATGGATAGTGTGAGCACAAACATTAAAATGTTGAATCCCTTCTTCTTTTCCTTTTTTCTTATAAGTTGACTGTGTAGCGAACAAGGGAGCTGAAATCTACATGTTGAGATGATTAAAGTTATTGTTCAGCTGTTTTTCAAGACACTCTGAATTACAGAAGGGAATTCACATTATAATGTAGAGGCATTACATTGGCAATAATGCTGATGTGGTTCTAATCTGAAACCACAGAGTACATTCTGAGTTTCCAATCTATTGATTACTAAGTTAAAGAAAAAAATTTTTTTTTTTTCCAACGGAACAAAGGGGAGTGTTAGGACGTAGTTGTAAATGAAAGTGGGGGGTTTTTTGGCACCTTTTATTTCTTGAGCAGCATTTCTGCAGTTCATGGCTATATAAGCAAGGAAAGGTTGGAGGAAAAAACGTTCAGACAGTTTTCTAGCTCCTGCTTTTGAGAGGACATTGTGGTCTGTACAGTGTCCTTGCAGGCAGTGGACTCATCTCATGGGATGAGTGGGTTTTATTTCCATCAGCTTTCTTGGAACTGTGAGTTTGGTTTCAAAACAAATATTTTAGTTGGGTGATTTAGAGAGGTCTGAGCAGAGCTTAGCCTCTCCAAGTCTTCTTTTTTGGTCTAGAAGAAATGTCATCTCAAATAGAAATCTTTAGGAAAGAGAAAAGGCATTATAAAAGCTTTGTAGTAATTTAATGCAAGAGCTTTGTGGATCTTTTTACCCCAGTTGTATGTAGAGAACAGTGTTAAGTGAAAAATGAACAAGCTTTCATGTAAAAACTGTGTAATTCTGAAGGCTGAGGTATTTCCTTAAGTGTGAGTTAAATTGTTCTGAGGCAAATTTTCCTTAAGCCAGGAAATGCAGGTCTTCCGGTGGAATAGTTTCCACGGAAGGTTTCTGCCTGACCTTCCAGATGCAGAGTGTGCACTTGGTTCTAGAGATGCACAGCAATGGCTGTGTGAGAGCTGGGGCCGCTGAAGGCAGCACACGGCTGAGCAGGGAGGTGCCACTCAGCAAAAGGTGTAAAACTCTGTCAGAATATACCCACACTAGTTTTAGCCAGTCCACGCTGAAGTGCAGAGAAGTGTTTGAATGTAGTGTGAAGAATGAAGTTAATCAGTCGAAAAGAAATGCTTTACACAGATTACTTTTACTTTGTCTGCTAGTTTTTGGTGATGGAGGGGAATGTAAATTGTTGTGTTATGTCACTATTTATGAATTCTATTTTTCTTTCTTGTTCTGATTCACAGTGTGTGCTGTACTTGTGGGCCTTGAAAATCCTTTACCCCAAAACACTGTTTTTACTTCGTGGGAACCATGAATGTAGACATTTAACAGAGTATTTCACATTTAAGCAAGAATGTAAGTTACCTTATCTTTCTCCTCTCTAAATCTTTTTTCACCAACTGAATTTGTTATTTTGCAAGTATTTGATACTGGTTCACTATCAGTAATTTTTCGTGTACTTTTCATGTTAACTGCCATTAATTTTAAATTGTAATTGCTGTTCTCTGAGAGGGCAGTCATCTCTCAGTGGTGTGGAATGGAAAGGCTTAGACCCCCTTACATCTGAGCTTGCCAGCCTGATTGTGGGAGCTTCCTGGGGCTGCTGTAGGTCCGTCTGGGCATGGATGCCTTGGTAAACAAGTACTGCTGCTGATGCTCTTTGCAGCAGCTGAGGGTTTGCTGCCCCACGCAGCAGCCTGGCAGGCAAAACCTGCTGGCACGCCAGCCCTGGCACCTGTGACAGGTTCCTGACTGCTAGGTAAGGAGGTGGCATCTCATGCCACAGGAGAAAAATGCAAGGAATTTTTATTTTGGTTTTTCTTTTTCCTTTAGGTGTAGCATTTTCACATTTATCCTGTGTGTAGGCTTAAACTTTTCAATATGCTTTTTTTATATTAATTCCTTTCTGCATTGCAAGAAAGGATGCAGTGACACATAAAAGCTCATTAGATGTAGACCTTTACCTACACAATGAAGCTTTTTTTTTTCCTGTGACACTGTAAGATGAAACCATTGCCATAAGTCTGTGTTTCCTTTATACACTGGGGATAAAGAAAATGTTAATTGGCTCAAAGGCTTCATGGTTTACTGAGTTTAATATGCATATTGGTAAATTAACATTTCAGCTTCATTGTACCACCTCGTTCATTTCATAATGGCATTTCTGTGGATAATTAATTATAAGGGATTGGGCTAAAGTTCTGACTATTTCATAGAGAGTATATTGAGTGATAATGATGATACATTCAGCAGATGTTTTAAGGCTTGCTCTAGAGATTTCATATAGAGTAGAAATGGTAGACTATAATGGTATATTCAGTTGTTTATTTACAGATTTTTAGAAAAAATACGATAAACTTTTATTAATTTCACCTCAGAATAGGAGGAAGTTTTCCAGCAAGCACTGGATAACAAAAATCCAGAAGATATTTTTTTATGAAGCAAAAGTTTGGATACAGTCCTTAGTACCAGATACTGTAGTGAGAGAACAAGTGTGAGATATTAAGCATATTCCTTTTTCCTCTTAAATATTGATGGCACTTTCTGTTATCATCTTAATCTTTAACAGGTAAAATCAAATATTCAGAACGTGTATATGATGCCTGCATGGATGCCTTTGACTGCCTTCCCTTGGCTGCTCTGATGAACCAACAATTCCTGTGTGTACATGGTGGCTTGTCTCCGGAGATCAACACCTTAGATGACATCAGAAAAGTAAGTCTTTAAGGTATTACCTATCAGCACAATGTAAGCACACCATCTGATGACTCCTTGTGCCTTGTTAAGTGTTCTGTGCTTTCTTGGAGAAGATAGAAAAATAGCTCTAGAAAAACCTCACAATACTTTAAAGATGTAACAAAAAAAGGGTCATATGATTGCAATGAATATAGTTGGTATTTTTTTTAAATAGTCAAAGCTTCATTCTCAATAGATCCCACCATATTTTAATAGTTTTGAACTTGAGATCCTAGCAAATTGTCTAAGTGAGGCTTAATAAGTTCATGCTTGTTGTACTCCTATGTTCTGAGGAGTTTCTCAGAAATCTCATGAAATTTCGGAGAACAATGTCAAACAGCTTCTTCACATAATCCAGTGTTGTTGCATGTTATCAAGGATTAATTTGTTATTCACATGTTTTGTAGAAGAGATCTCAGTTGGTATTTCTAAGAAGAGATATTTAAACCATTCGTTCTTAGTGTTCCCAGCAGAAAAAAAAATCTTATTTCTTGTTTGCTGTTTGAGACTTGCAAACATGGATATATATTTCTGAGCTTTCAAGTTAGTAAAAGGTAATTTATATTCTGAGGTTAATTTGTAGTCTACTAAGAAATTAATATAGTTGAAAAAAACCCAAGTTGAGCCAGTAATTACATGTTCTGATTTAAAAGCAATTAGCTTAAGATATTAACTGCACTTTAAAAAATTAGTGAATGCAAAGTTTTGTGTCTGAGGTAAAGGTTCACTATCACAGTAAACAAAAATACTCTGCCTAAAAATTAGCTGGCTCTGCAACAACATAATGGCAGAGTAAAGTTGTTTAGCTCTCAGATTCTAGATTAGGTTCATTAACACCTCCACTTTCCCCCTGCCCAAGCCAGCAGGTTTATTTGTCTTTGGCAATCAGCAGAAATGGGATTCGCATATTTATGAATTTTTGTTAAATTTAAATGAATTGTAATTACATAAGCATTAATTGGAGAGGGCTGAAATAAGAAGTGGAGGTATGCAGTGAATATGTCAAGATGAGAATGCAAAGGTAAAATCGTAGAGGTCGCTTATTAAAACTTTCTGAGTGTTGAAAACCAGTTTTTTCTCTTTGAATTTTTTTTTTCTGAGTGGAGAAGGTATCTACAAGCTGTTGAATCATTGCTTGATCTTTCTGGTCAAACCAGAGAATGTTTCGGACTGCAAGCCTTATTCAAACACCCATCTTAACAGGGCTGTTCTTATATGAAAGAATTCTTGAGATAACACATGGTGTTTTTCTATTAAAGACTTCTTGCAGGAGAATATTGATTTTTATTATTTTTATTATTTTGCTGTACTTCATCTTATTAGCAGTACTATTCTATGTACTTTGAAGTTGACAAATTAGGGTTAAGGTTACAGGAGCAGCAGGAATGTCATGGCAAGATGCTGTAATGCAGAGATATTGTCTTGATATTTAAATACAATTTTTTGTGAAAGTGTACATAAATCTAAATGGGAACTTGCTTTGAAATAACTACTGTATTTTCTTGAGGTGCCCCACTTATATAAATTGAATGCTATAAGGTTTGAAAAATCATGAAATACAGAAATACTATATTCTCCCTTGTCCACTGGAATGCTTGCAAAAACCAGTAGAGAAGGCAAAAAAAGGCAAACAAAAATTAATGTAGAATGAGAATCCACCGTAACTCTTAATTTTCAGTTACAACTCTTCCTTCTACCCCCTGTCAGTGTCAGCAAGGAATGTTTTGCTGTTACTCAAACTCCATTGCTTTAAAGCTGAAGAACAGATTGCTATGGGTCTCATTTGCCTGCTCATGGATTAAAAAAACAGTAATTTTGCTTCAATGTTTCTGTGATACATAGTTGAAAGAAGTTAGTATTTCTTTGTCTCCTATTTTTCTTAGTTAGATCGATTCAAGGAACCACCTGCATATGGACCTATGTGTGACATCCTGTGGTCAGACCCGTTGGAGGACTTTGGAAACGAGAAGACTCAGGAACACTTTACTCACAACACAGTCAGGGGGTGCTCATACTTCTACAGGTGATTATTGCTGCTTTGAATCGATTTCTGTAGGTGAACTGTTTCTGGTTTTGCAGTGTAAATGTTTGCTTGAACTTTGTGGCACTTCTTAGATAATTAGGCCTTTTTTCCTGCATGCTAGCCTTGTTTTCAGATAAATCCATGCTTGCTTTTTTTGAATCTCTTCTGTTAAGCCACAGTGGGAAACTCTAAATCACTTAATTTTATTCACCAAAGCCTGTCTATTTTGCTTATTTCTGTCCTTGTAAGTTTTAGAATAAATGTGTCGCTTTTAAAAAGGGCACAGAAATGCATTCCTAGTTTGAAAATTAAAATTTAATTTCCAATGAAAGATGCCAGCATTGGAAAACTTATTACCTGTTGTTCTGCAGGGTAAATAAAAATTGTGATTTTCCTCACAGAGGTACTTTTTTTCTCTCAGTCTGATCAAACTTTTTTTTATATTTGGGAATAATTCTTCTTAAGAAATTCAGTATTTGAAGAGCATTTTTAAAATGAGACTTAATAAGAGCTGAAATGGAGACAAGTGCCTGTAACATTCTTGCAGAAACATGTATGTACCTTCCTCTGACAGTGTGGGGATTTTAAGGAATTTGGGTGCTTTTTTTCTTTTTTATTATGGTAGTTAAGAACAACGTACAAGGATGCCAGAGTAGCAAAACTAGCAGGGCAGGAGGTTAAATGGCAACGTGAGCAATGTATTCAGTGAAATACTCATTTAAAAATCCATTTTTGTTCAGGAGAAATGTGAAGATGCTATTGAAATGTTAAGAGGTTGTTGAACTTTTTGAAGTGAAGCAGTTCTGCTTCAGCCCATGCTGGTTACACACAAGTCTAGGTTTTCTCAACAAACTCAGCAGAAGGGAGGAATCCAGCTCTTTCACTTGCTGTAGAAAATCTCACCTTGAACACAGCTGAGTGTAGCTGTTTAGTAACAGATCAAAAGTAAATCAATGGCTTCCACCAGTAACCAGGTGACAGAGCTGCTGGAATCAACCTCCTTGTTGGTAACGTTATCAGGAAGGTAACAGATGGTTTGATGTTCAGAAATGGGATTTCCTGCTCCTTCCTTGGAGCCATAGTTGCTGCAGTGTGGGGTCAGCTTGATGCCTTAGGTTTCAATTTTTATTTTTCAAGTCCTGTGCTGCCTAGTGTGTGACTCTGAAGTTTCTTGTGGCGTGTCAGCTGCTGTTCTCTCATGCTAGTTGGACATAACAAGCCATTCTAGGTTTGCTCTCCAAGGACACCTAGATTGTCCCAGGCCCCAGAATGTGTAAACTAAGGCCTCTGAAGAGGAGGGCAAACCTGGGGTAGCTACATCATTAACTGGGGTTGTAATTGGAGAATTGATCCTGATATGCAAATGGACCAAATTTACGAAAGTGTGAAGAACCCGTGACCCAGCATCCATCTTGGGTGTAGCCTTTGGCCTGCCCATGGTGTGCCTTTGAAGGCCCTTCAGATAAATACCTACCTTTATTCCCCTATTCTTGTCTAGTCTCTGTTTTTAGGTGGCCATCTCAGGCATCAAGCTAAGAACAGAGCAGTTTGCACTGCAGCCTGGGCTGCTGGCACCCACCTCTGGTGGGGAAGTCCGACGGCCACTCTCAGGTCCATGACGTCTGGAAGGTGCTCAATAGATGTGTTTGGGCTCATCATGAAAGGGGTGTCAAACTGCTGCAAACAATTGATCAGTGCAAAAAATGGGCTATGACTGAGGGGTAAAATCATTGCTCATCCTCTCTGCAGCAGCAAATGCTGCAGTGTACCTGAGACTCCCAGGCACTGCACGCAGGGAGAGTAATAGTGATTTCCCCTTAGGAACAGCCCAGCAAACATGGCTTGTGCTTAAATACACAGCTGCTTATATACTGGAAAAACTTGAGATTTTAGGTTGGGGTTTCTTTTCAGAGTTCTGCTTCATACAGTTGCCATAAAATTTCCTTAAAATATATACCAATTTCCTGCAGAAAATATATCAGACCTAGTCTGTGTCATGGCTCATATTCAGAAAAATGTATGTTTCAGGAAAAGAGGAAATATTCAGAAGACAGCTAATTATCAGGTCATGTGTGAGGGACATATAACTGCTTAATGATTCAGTCAGAAGGCTAGCTTGGAGTCACGTTATCTGAGATTATATAAAGGCAAGCATTCCTTTTAAAAGAAGTGCCTAGTTGCCCTGGAAGATGACTAATTGCTTGCCTAATGATAATACCTGGTAAAAAAGGTATCCATCAGTGTGGAATGCCTAATTTTCCTTGCCTTTTCTAGTTACTTCCCGAGTAAAGGAACAAATCTTCCTAAACAGGCAGCTCAGCTTGTAAAGGAAGGACTGAATTACACAGTCCTCCTTCAAGAATGCCTGTAAATAGAATGATTGTGTTTATTCATCATTGAATAAAATTTCTTAAGTTTCTTTAGTCATTTCGAGAACGGAAAGTAAAAAGATAGCAATGAGGATTTTGAATGAAGGTCAGGAAGAGTTTGGTCATGCCTGTGAATCAGCGAAAGGATTTCTAGATGATTAAGATCTCCTAATCAATTGCCGGAAATATCAGTAATAAATAACTTTTATTTATCAGAGATGTTCTTTATAATGACAAGTTGCAAGTTACTTTGCTCTGACTTAAAGTTATATCCTTAATACAAAAATGCTATGAGGAAAATAACAGTAATGTGGCTTTCTAACTGTGCATGCAACATGTTAACAGGACCTTTCATCTCACTAGTGCATGAAATCCTCTGCATTCAGCCAAAACTCATTTGTGAAATGTTGAGCCATTTGTATGAGAAAGTATAAAGACTGTAGCTTACAGTAGTCTGACAAGCTTCTCGCTGCATTTGTTACGTGATCACTGTCATAGAGCCGATTGAATTTCAGACTGATCCAGTATTTCTTCAAGAAACATCCTTTTATGTAAGAGTTCTTGAAACTGCTATGGCTAGCACCGGAAAGTGTCAGATCTTGAAAACATAGGCATAACCTGTCATTTAGAGATATAAAAAATAGCCTGATTTTCAGAAGTGCTCAGAATCAACACTTAATGCACACCTTCAGCATCTAGCAGCAGCATTTTGCACTGTGGATTATCAAAATAGTACAATGCCAAAGTGAAGAGTTAACTGTGGAATATAAGGAATTCTTGAAAATATGTTAAAGTTTCTGTACCTTAAAGAGAACAAAAAGTGATAGGGATGGGATTTCATTTTTCCTATCTGAAATTTAAAATTGTATGTCTTTTGTAGTCGTGGTCATGTTTGATGCAATTTTGTGAAAAAGTAGAAATTATTAATGAAGTGCTGGTTGCTTAAATTGTTCTTTAATTAGGAGTTAAGCCTTTCTTTCTTCCATACCCAAAATAATGTTGTGTTCAGAGTAGGTTATAAACAAGAGGGAATTAATTTGTCCCAGAGTGATGTTAGACCCACAGACACAGAGTTTTTCAGCTGATCCAGCCAGTAAAGACGTTTTCATGTTTACCAGATTATCTAGTTCTTGCCTTGAATTTTTCTAGCAAACATTTATTTGCACTTAGGAGTTTTTGTACTGATCTTGCCAATGACCCTTAGGACTTTCATGAGCTAGTGGTACAGTAACTCTCAGGCATTTCTGTAAGAAACAGGTTGGACACCAGGAAGAACTTCTTCACTGAAGGGGTGGTCAGGCATTGGAATGGCTGCCCAGGGAGGCGGTGGAGTCACTCTCCCTGGAGGTGTTCAGGAAACATTTGCCAGCCTTGGATAGCTGTGAAATGGTTCAGCCTTACAGATACTCTGGGGTAGAATAATAATTTTGGCCAACAAGTACATGATTTCAGTGGTGTACTTGACATGCAAGTTAAGTTTGTCAGTATGCAAAGACTAAAGAAATATCTGTGGAAAGCTTTTGAAGACTGTAGTGTGTTTCAGCTCAGGGTGGGAGGCACAGTTGTATCAATTTTTTCTGGTTTTTTTTAGTAGCAGCATTTTAAACAGATTTTTTTGCCCACTTTTCCACTCTTCCTTCTCCCAGGCCAGAAGCTTTTTGCTGCCCTCACATTATCTGCCCAGATGTACTGGTAGAATTGCTTGTGTGCTCCCTCAGGCCTGGGAACACATCCAATTTTAAGAGAATGACTCTGCAAAAAAAGATGTGTTTATTTGTTCTAATCCCATGCAGTTCCTTGTTCCGCTTCCCAGTGCAGCTCTGCAGACAGCACAGTGAAGAGCAAGAAAAAGCAGGTGGAAAGGGATGTTCTGAGAGCTGCTTAGGACAGCACAGCAGCAAAAGCACTTGCCTTTGGAAACTCAAGTGTGAAACCAATGGACTTTGCAGGAAACCTGCTGTATATGTGCATGTAATGTTACAGAAGCTTTTGGACTAAATTTGAATGTTCTGTTTTGAAAGAAATGCTTATGCCTCTCTTTTAATGGTATGATGAGGGATAGGAAAAAAAATTATGTTGATTCCATCTATTTTTTCCCGGTTATTGGTGGAAAAACAATTTGAAAACATTTGCCATTTTGGTTCATGTTAGCAAAGTATTGCTTCTCTTTTAAAACTGCCCAGAGGTAATTGGTGATCATGCAAAAGAGACCTCAGAGCTAGTAAATGCATGAGGCATGTTAATGAAAGAAGGATGCCAAAGTAGGGAATATCACAGTCACGTACTCCATGGGGAATAACATCTCTCTAGCTTAGCAGAGGGGTGTTTTGTTTTCCCTGTGAGTCACCGCTCCTCCGTGATTCAGCATGACACATGAAGGCAGGAGGCTGGGTCGCTCTGGAAAAGCCTGTTTCGTGGGGGATTTCTGTTTGTTTGTTTTCCCTCTTGGCCAACTGCTTTATTTCTGGCTCATCTGAATTACAGTCTGGGCTCTGCAAAGCAGGGCAAGGAGGAGAGCGTTTCTGGAAGGGTAGTGCTCTGAAAAACTAGTAGGGAATTTGATTGCGAGTCAGTCATTTTAATAAAAAAGATTAGTAAAAAGATTTCCAAGCAGAAGTCATTTCTGTAAAAGTTTGTTTCTGATAACTTTTGCAATAATCTCTGTTCTGTTGGCTCTTTGTAAGACTTCTTGTTTTCACCTGCTTTTTAGGACACGTAATTTTTTGTTAAGGAATATTGTTTAATATAAAGCAAACATAAACTAAGGAAGTGCTGGATAGCGTATGTAATAGCTGCAAATGGTGGAAACTTTGCTTCTCCCCAGCCCCTGCTTCAGCAAGAAGCTCAAGAAAAATACCTGCAAGTTGCTTTGCCTTTTTCGAAGAAAAATATCCAGATAGACTGCTAACGGGTCGTGGTGGTCTGGGTAAGAGGGCAGCTGGCACATTCAAGGTCCAATGCTATTTAGTTGGAAGAAAAGAAGGCAGGCAGATTCTTTTTTTGTAGATTTGCATGGAGCACTGTGTGACATCTCTGCCTTTGTAGTTGTGGGCCCTGTAGAATCAGCCAAATTCTGCTAGCACAAGTCTTATTTTCCACAGATTTATGAAGAACAAGATAATTAAGGAATAAAAAACCTCACCGCTTTTGTACTTGAAATGGAAAGAAGAACCTATCATATCTATTTAGGAGCATTTTTTACCACTTCATTATATCTTCTTTAAAGCAGTACTTAACACTAGATGAAAAGAATACTATGGAGGGAAAAAAAAGTAATAGCCTAGACATTTTGAGCAGCTGCACTGATAATGAACATAATCAGCTATCTAACAGATTTTTGTGATAGACCCCAGTTTTCAGAAGTTAATGTAAAAATTTCTAAACAAAATGTACCATAAGTCTACATTTAGTCACAATTAATTATGAAAAGAAATGTATGCAAATCAGTTCTCATTTGCCAGTGGTTTGAACGGCAGCCTGTCAGCATTTGAGATCGTTGCAGTTGCCAAAATGATACCCCACGTAATTTGGGAATTGAAATTGTTTTATAATGGCAATCTTTTTAGACAATTCCAAATACCAGACCTGCATTTGAGAATATATGCTAAGTGGCTCAGGTCCAAAACCAGCAGTATAGCATTCCACTGGGTTTGTAACCTCTAGCTGCAAATGACATTTCAGCTTCAAAATATCCAGGAAGGTTTGGAAGCAAGTAGTATAATTTCTCTTGGATAAACCAAAGGAAGCTGATGCATTAGACTGGGGGAGAGGGGTGTGTAAATTTTCATCTTTTTCATGCATGAAGTTACAAAGTGATAGGGCTGTTAACTGATTGCAAGTGGGCTCTTAAGGTGGTCTATGAAATCATGCCTGGGACAGCAGTTTTTTGTGTAATGTATGGTTGAGGTTTTTTTTTTAATCTTGCTCACTGTGTATTCAGTGTGCACATTTTTGGGGTTTCAGAACTCACAGGATTTACATTTTATATTGCCAAGGGGAAAGATAATTTGTTTATCAAGGAGATAAAGTTCAGGAAGATAACCATCCCCAGTTCGAAGATTGGCTTGCCTTTCTTCTTTCTATCTGTTTCCCTCCCTTTCCCTCCCCTTACCACCTTATTTCCTGGTGTCCGCAAGCAGCCAGCGCATACGGTAGTCAGTGGGGGAGGTTTTCTGTTACAAGCAACTGTTGTATGACATTTTGCCTTTTTGGAATACAGCAAATCTTGGAGTAATAAAAGAAAGTACCTTTTTTCTGACAAGCCATAGGCTGGTTGTTGTTATGTAATGTATTGCAGTTCCTAGCATTCCTCTCTGAGCAGTTATGTGGTGGGATTAAAAAAGACACTGCTGGTAGTGTTGTCTCTAGTGAAATGTGCCTGCAGAGCAGGCGCTGATTTCATGAATGATGCATGTTTTATGATACTTTTTTCGAAAGCTAGAGCTCTGTGTGCTGCTTCTGAGAATGCCATAACAGGTGCTATTATGTTTTTTCCAACAGTTACCCTGCTGTATGTGAATTCCTACAGCACAATAACTTGTTATCCATACTCCGAGCTCATGAAGCCCAGGACGCTGGGTAAGTGTGTGTGGAGAGGGGGCAATAATAATAATAATGTATAATGGCATATTATTCTCAAACAGAGCACGGAAAGGAAGAACAGATGAGTGAGAATGAACTGGAAAATATAAGTTGCAACAGCTCTCACTTTTTACTTTTTACTAATTCTACAAAAATACACATTGGCATTACAGTGTCTTTTACATGATTATTAGTGAGTTACAAGACTCAATGAATCCTTATATATGTCACTTACTTAGCCTTAGTAATTTTAAGTAATATAAAATGACCAATTTTTTTTGATGCCAGACTTGGAAAGAAAAACAAATTCATTTCAGAAAAAGATTTGCAAATGTGCCAGAGTCTTTTGACGCACTGATTGTCGTGATTCCAGGGAAGTGATTTGGCTCACGAAGGCCAGAACTGACATCTTTCAAATGTTTCACAGCTGCCTGAAACTTTTGGGCCTACTGATTTTACACTTCATTAAAAAAAAAAAATATTGTGGAACTCAATAGGCACACAAATTTTTCTGCAGGAATATCGTTAATGAATTCAAAGTGTCTAAGCCATTGTATGCAAAAACCACCCAGGTCAAGCATCAGGTGGTGTCGATGGTTCCCCATGAAACTATTGTCATTGTAAAGATAAAATTTTTTGTGCTGCTTTAAAAAATTACTTCAAAAATTCCTCTTATTTAGAATGTACCATACTTGTGAGATATTAATGAAGGATTGGAATCTGAATAAATAGCTCCGCATATCATGCATAAATTATTATTATTATTGTGTTTGTTTGGAGGTAGAAACTTTACCCACCTTGAATAGCAATAAAAGATAAATTAGCAGCATTGTAGAAATAAGGTCAATATTCACTATGCATGTAAAAAGCTATTCTGAATGTTTGAATTGTCATGACTTCAAAATGGTAATGCAATTAAAAGCAAGCTATTACCATGCCAGAAATGCCTAGCATGAAATACACAAAGGTAATGAAATTTCATTTTTGTTGTATTGCTTTCCAATAAAGAGTGAAAAATAAAGTTTTGTGGAAGAGGTTGCATTGAAACGATACAACAGTTTCAGTGCAACTTTCGTGGATGTTTGCTAAATTCTTAGGTTTCTTCTAGCTGAGGACTAAAGAGCAGTATTTGGTGCACTTGGGTCTAAGTACTGTTTGGTTGGTTTCTTTCCAACTAATTGCAGTTTTAATGTTTGATTATTTGTCAGTCCAATAAGCCTTCTATTTTTCATAAGGAAGTAAGGTTAGGCAATGAAAACATGCAGACGTTTATAAACTGGCTAATAAAGTGGATAAGTTCAGACAGAGCACTGAAAGTATCAGATGCTCTGTTTCCCCTCCCCTTCTCACGCTTCCATGCCCAGAGAGAGCAGATAGCGGTAGGGTCCTGGAGGACACACACTTCCTTTTGAAGGCAGGACCCTTCCAAGGCACCTGCTGGTGCTTGCTTCACCCACCGTCCCACAGAGGGAAGGTCTGGGAATGTCCTGGGCTGCATGCCCATAGAGGCCCTCTGGCTCCAGGGATAGGCGCTGAGCAAATTCACAACAAAACCCACCTCTGGCTCACTGAATTTCAGACAGAGATACAACTTCCAGGCATGGGTCCCTGGTCATGTCAAATGGTTATAATGAGAAAGTCTGCAGGAAATACTTCTTCCCCGTGGCTTTTCGATAGCTCATCTGCATGTTTTTCAGTCTTGGCATTTGTTAACAGCCAGAGCACTAATGTACTGGGGGGTTTTTGCACTGTATGTGGTCAGTGACAAATATGCATTCAACACTGGGTAGTAATTAGTATCTTCTCTTTCCTCTTAGGTATCGTATGTACAGGAAAAGCCAAACAACAGGCTTCCCTTCGCTAATCACAATTTTTTCAGCACCAAACTATCTAGATGTATACAATAACAAAGGTAAGAATTTAATTCCTGTTAATGTACAGTAGACTGTACTCCTGTTTACTCAAATATGTTGGTGTTTTTTCACTCCTTTATCAGTTCATGCCCATTTTCTTCCTCTATTTATTCGTGCCCATTCCACTTATTACATAATACAAACCTAATTAAATTTATTACAGGCAGACGTATGCCTCTGAACGTAACTGTGTATTTTAATATGCCTTAGGATATTTCTTGATTTTGACTGCAAGTTATTAAGTAAATGTTACACGGGAAGCAAAACTTAAAACAGCTCTGTTAACTAAGAGAAGTATATTAAGAAATGCCCTGGGAGATGTTTAGAGCACACTGTTCCTTATAATTAATTATCTGTTCCTTGCTTCTTTCCAATAAAATTATTGGCGTTTGTATGTGCAAACTGTCTAGCCAGTTAAACTTTGACAGATCATCAATGGATAAAGCATAGGATGGATGTCTGAGTTCCTTTACGTTTTGGGTTTTTTAATCCTTGATCACTGAAATGTAGAAAATTAAATATAAATAGCCAAAAAAAATTAAAAAGGTTACTGCAGAAATAAGAGTCACTGGTCACTGTATAAAGGCCCCACTGAATACAAGTCTTTGCAGCTTCTCTGAATTTATTCATTTATAGCATTCCCAGAAATCTCTAATGAACTGGAAAAAAGAATCATGTTTCTAAAAATAAAGTATTCTAATAAACCTGTCCTCCTATACCTTGAAATGAGCAGTATTGTTTACTTTCTCCTAGTCCCCATAATGATAAAATTATTTGTGTTCCTCTGTGAACAAAGGAAAATAATTTTTTCTCAATTATATTCTTGAAAGTCGCTCCCTTGCAAACAGTTCGGTTTCTCTTGCAAAAGGATATTTTTAATCTGGATGCTTGTTTGCAGAGGAAGCAAGCAGTACTTCCTTTTAAACTTGCAAAAGAAAGCTTCTTCAGGCATCATTTTGCATTATAAAATTTATAATCTAAAAGCTTTTATGCCATGAACTGTATGCAAGGGAATGAAACACTTCACTGGTAGATAATGGGGTTTGTACACCACAGTATTCTCAATATGCCTGTTAACTTGTGGAAAAATTAATGTGTTATTCTGCAAAACCATGCAAGCAGAACTGTCAGTAGCTACTTTTGTAAAAGTTAATGATGTAGGGGCTCTGCTAGCGACCTAAAAAGTGCAAGTTGAAGCAAGGAATATGTTCATTTTCGTAGTAGGATCATTGCTATTGGTGGAGAAGTGTGTTTACTCTCCTAGCTGGCTGCTTTGGGTCAAAGGCTGGGCGATCAAAAGTCTGTACAAGGAAGGTGACAGAAAATGTTCACCTTTCGTTTCTTAGGCGTGGAAGCAGTTCTGTGCAATGCAGGCAGTGGGTGAATTATGTGAAACTTTGTCTTGAAGGCAAATGTTAAATGTAAAGCAATGGCTTACAGTGTTCAAAATCTTGAGTTTGAAACTGCAGAGTTTGGGTTGTAAAGAGAAGTGCCTCTCCATTATCTCCATTTCAGAAGAGAGGGTCATCTCCTTTGTTCCAGGATACTCCACTGTGGCGGGCAGGTCTTATATCTGGTGGAAAGCCTATTTTGATGGAAAGCTGTCCACCATTTGCTGAGAGGTGCTGGTTATCTGTGGCCACAGCTGGAGTTGGTGTGCACTGCCAGCAATACCTGCTCAGAGTGAGCTCAGGCAAATCAGCACTGATGCGACATCAGCACCCATGTGCTACTCCTTAATATATGACTTGTTGTAAATTCAGAGGCTGACCTTTAGCAGCTTTGTAATGAATCTCCATTGAGTTTATCTGCCTCCTTTTCTCTCATTAGAAGTTTTGACGCTTTATTTCATGTGACTGATTGCACTGGCTCTTGGCATTTAAAGTACATCATGCATAGTTTTTCATGCTGCATTGCTCATACATCTTTATCTGGATAGTCTCTGGGTGTTTGCGTCCCTCTTCAAGGAAAAAACCCACTATCATGCAGAATGAGTCCAAAACATGGCTCCTTGTTGGTTTTCTTGGTTTGCAGCAGATGAATTCACTGACAGCACAGTTTCTATCTGATTTCAGGAGACAAAGGAAGGCATTTCCATCCAGAGGTGTTGTCAGGACAGTTGTTCTAGCTGACTCATCATGCACTGGTGCAGAACCTGATTGATTTTTACAGGTCATCTGGAGGTTTGGTTAAGTCCCTTCATGTCTAGTATGCATTCCCAGTGTTCCTGTGGTTGTCATCCAACAAAGCCACCCTGAATAAATTCCTGAGAGGCTCCAGCTCCCACTGACATGAAATGGGTCATTTTTAAATGCAGTATTGTTTAAGATAAACACGTTTTTTAAAAAGCTGCAAGAGGCCAAGAATGCTCATTTTCTACCCCAGGTTGATAGTTCTTGTACCCATTAAAGCAGATAGATGTACTTTCTTGAGCTTCTTCAAAGCACTTCAAGAGTAGACCTGATTGCCAACTTTATCCAAGGGCTCCTTCAGTCCCTGCTGGAGGGCAGCCGCTGGGATCAGCTGTGTCCTCAAAGAGCAGTAGGGAGGCAGCAATCTCAGTGCAAAAGAAGGTTTGACAGGAGGAGCGGGAGATAAGCTACCCAAACAAGCCCACGTTCAGAGTATCTGCTGTTAATAATGCTGCCATGGAGCCTGTGCATGGGCTGTCTGTCAGTGCTGACCTGCCATGGCAACCTCTTCTGGCTTTGCTCGGCTGGATTCTGGCATGGATGGGAGTTTGCGTGTCCCTTTGGTTCCTGGCTGTTGCCTCGTGCAGGCCACGTGTGTTACTTGTGCGCCCCATGGCTGCGGGTCCTGTCACAGCCCGGACCACACACACACAGCTTCTGGTGCCAAAGGGAGGTTTTTCAATTAGGAGGCTCCTGTCAGGGCTTCCCTCTGTAGTTAATGGAGACAGAGAGGCTTTCAGGGGGTGATTCAGAGACTCAGAAACTGCCTTGGTATTGGGAGCCTCATGTCCTCCTTTTTCCATTATTACCCTTCTCCATTACTGTTATTAATTCCTTCCATATTCATTATAATGGAGAGCATTGGCAAAGGGAAGGAATTTTTATATGGTTTTTGGCAACTTCTGAGCTACTGTTCAGTGTCTTCATAGCTTTCTCAAACATTTCTTTCATTTATTTTATTAAAAGGCATAAAGATAAAGATACTCTTAAGATTATTATTAATACTTGTTATAAGAAATACCAGTGCATTCATGATTCTTCTAAGACTACTGCTTCTGGAGAGGAAGCTTGTGCAAGAAGATAAATGTTAATTGGATTGTGGTAGTTACCAGTGGCTTCAGGGCCTCAGACATCATCTGTGCTGATCAAGAAACTCTGAGAAAGTTGTGTAAGTAGAGATTTACCCCTGGGTTCCAGGGTGCCCGTAACTAGGAGAAATTCTCAGTAGCAACAGAGTAAGAGGGTGCCAAAAATTACCGTATGGTATGATCTGGCCTTGTGTCATGTCTAAACTTTCATTCCTGCCTTCAGTATTTCTTAATGCCTTAATTAGGACTTGCTGTAATGCTGTTTATACACCCCCCACCCCCCAAAAGAAAAAAAAAATCAAGTGAAAGATTCTACAGAAGTTCTACAGAGGCAGAAAAGTTATTTGTAAAACACCGGCAATACTGGCATTTTCATGTCTGGCTGTCACTTCAGAGTGTGTGCTTTTTGGCTGAGTGAGCAATTTTAACTTGCTGTTTAAAGACAGACTATTATCTTTTGAACACCTTTAAAAGTTTAGAGTTTGTAGTGGAGAGAGAACCACCAGAAAATCCAAAGTTACCAAAAAAAAACCCAGCGTGAAGTTTCTTCCAATATGCTGCAACATACGTGTGTTGTTTCTGAAAGGAAAAGCAGAAAAAGAAAGTATGCAGAAGAGTTTGGGACAGTAGAAAAATAAAAACCATCTGTAAATCTGTATGCTTGTTAATGTATCGTAAGTAATAAGTCACTGAACTGTGTGTAAAGTATCAGAATAAAGTATACCATGGATACACATTAAGAAATGTACCTGATCCAGATGGATCTAACAGGAGAATTATTTTCGTCTGGAAAAAGAGTAATATACCTGGAAGACAAGGATGATCTTTGAGAAATATTAGCACTTTGAGGGGGAGAAAAGAGACGTAACCTCTGTTTGCCCTATCAGTTTTCTTTAATGCCTTATCTCTGCTGCTGTGATGAGTTCCTGTCACGGAAACAAAAGCTTTTAAAGAGGAGTTGTCAGGGTATCTAGGCCATCTCATTGCTGATGCAGAGAAGTTTGCCAAAAGTGATTTTTGCAGTCTGTTGATAAAATCGTGAATGTTACTTCGTTGTTGCTTTGCAAAATGCAGTTGCACATGTAAAATAAAAATCTTCAGAATTTTATAAGAAAAGATTTTTCCACCTGCAATTATCCTTACTTTTGTAGTGGATTATTTAGACCATTACCTTGTATAGTAAATAATTTTTGTCCTTTGATAACGTTTAAACTCCTTGAGCATTTTGCTAACCCTTATCCCTGACCTGACTTGGGCAGAAAATGCTGTGGTTACTTAGCAACTCTTCTTGAGAAGGCACTGTTCCCAGTTGCACAGTTAATACTGAAGTTAATTTGGCATTAAATCAGAAATTGCAATTCTTTCTTAGGTGTGAAGAATTTGAGGCATTTTTCACTGATTCATTTTCTAAACGCACGATGAGTTTTCTGAAAGAAAATTACAAGAAAATTAGTTAAATTGTTTGCTAAAGATATTTTTAGGTTGTTCATCTAAAAATATTCTGGGCTAGTATTTCTACCAAGCTCGTTATTTTTTGCCTCTGATGGAAATGTTATCAATTGATTTACACTGAAAAATGATTTGGAAAATCATGAAGCAGGGTATGTAATATCTTTAAGAAATTCGGAACTGTCTGTCACACAGTTTAATGTTGTTCACATTGCTTAAGACCTTCATCTATCTCCAAATATATAGTCTTTTAAAGCACCATTTGAGATGCCAGAGGGTCTGAGACATCCACTCAGATGTGACAGGTGTGACACAGTTGTTCCAGGCTCATCTTTAACTGAAGGAAACCAAGGAGGTGCAGCACGAGATACATAGCTGTATCTAACCCTGAAAAGATTAGAAGACCTGTCTCTATTTCTAGCCAAAGGAAGGAGGTTTCTTACCTGCAGTTTTCAACACCCATATTTCTGGATTTAGGCAGCTGTGTTAAATGCTTAAAGCTAAACAGTACAAATGCCCTTTGCCTGCTGCATTGGTGGTTCATTTCACTCTGATGTCATTTCAGCATCCAGTATCTCAGTTTAGAAGCACTGGAAAGAAGTGCAATGTCACTTGGGCTATCTGCACATCTTCACTTTACAAAACATTAGCTTTTAAAACTTATTTACAACAGCAAGTCTCAAAATTAGGTTAAAATGTATGTGTCTGTTAAGAATAATAAAATAAGATTCTTGCTCTGGTTGGTGATTATACATGATAATGGCTGGTGGCTAGCATCTGTTCGAGTATGTGTTTGGAAAGAAAACTATTGAGGTCACAACCTGGAATAATAAGCAAATGTTGGAGAGAGTCAGGTTTTCCTCTCTTACGGGTTTCATAACCGAAGGAACCCATCCCACTTCTGTCTCCTCCATCAGTGACTGTGTGACCTCCACTCCCATAACCTTCGAAAGCTGTGTGCTTTTTCAGGGCTGCTGCTTCTCCTGTAGCTGCTTAGGCATCAAGCTCATGTGCACTAAGAAATGAAGCAGAGGTGAAACCCCCAACCTCTCCTGAGCCAACAGAGAGGGAAAAGGGAGCTGTGACCAAAAGAAAGCATGGGGGCAGATAAGCTTGGGGGAACTCCTGCTGTTATCTGAGAAGCATTTCCTACTTGATCTAGAGGAAGTTTTGCTCTTCTGACTACTAATTATTAGTCAGAACTGCACAATCATAACAAGAGCTGGTTTGCTTCATGTAAAAATTATCTTCATTAGTTACCTAATAAAAATATTTTGTGTGCATTGTGCTTGTAAATTACAGTTTTTTAATTAAAAATGCCAAAAAGTATTTGTGATACTGGTAACTACCCTACTTTATTTTATTCTTTTAAGAGGAGAGGTACTTTAGAAGACTTGTCTGTTACTACCCTGCTTTATTGTATAATGTTATTTTGAAGTAATTTTTTGAGGAGATATACAGGTCATTTATGAGGGAGAATTTTTATAATACTATTATCAGAACTTTCTTTTGTAAGGTGTTCAGGTATATAAATTGATAAGGTGTTGTGAGGGTTTTTTTTATTATGGTAGTCTTAAAATAAATTATCTTCCTTTCAAAGAAAGCAACCCAACTAAAGCCATTTTTATTTAATTTTATGTTTTGCAACTGTTCTGCATAGGCTTCAGGTTTTTTCAGAGGCCAGTTTTAAAAGTTTCCTGTAAAAATGATTTATTCAAATTTCACAGAATTTAGAAATAGACTTAATAGATAAATGGTAGAAGTAGCAGGAAGAGGAACTACCTCAGCTCGCTAAGATGATGAATTTGAAGTTTTAGTCCTTCTAAATGAATCTTCACAAGCATTAAGAGGTCCTTTTTGTGTGGTTTTGACTCATTTTTTTTTGTAAAGCCACAAACTATTTATTTTTATTATGCAATTGTGTCACTGTAATAGAAGAAGAATGAATTTCAATCTGCCGCATGTGATTTCAGCCAAGAAGTGTTGGAAATATTCAGAACATCAACACTGGTTTTCTCATTTTTGCTAATAGCCGTATTAAGCCTTTTTTTTTTTTTTTCTACTGAACTGCAGAATGACTGCCAGTTGTCAGACTGGGATGGGCAAGAGTCAAATGTGGTTTATTTAAGTGGAGGGTGTCTGTCTGGCAAAAGTTCACATTATTGCTAGCAAGCTGTTTTCTGTGTCTGTCAGTGAGTAGGTTTCAGAAACTCCCAGGTCACTCTGGACTCTGTCATTGACCACAAAATGGAAGACATTTAACGTCTTATTAAATATTTGTGAAGCAACAGCCTAGTGCATGAAAAAAAGGTTTCTTTTCTGATTGACACACAGTCAGTGAAGAGAGAGAAATAATCAGAAGAAATTGTTCAGCCCCATCAGCCAACGTTGCATTTCCTACAATGGTGTCTCACATTGCAGTTGTGCAACTTTATTGCTGGCTATTAAGTTAAAACCAGTCCCTGGAACTATATTCCTCCCTGGGGAGCCACACGTGGGAAGTCTGGAAGAAAGGGAGAAGCACAGAATGATACACCTTCTTCTTGTGTTGACTGTTTTTGTTGCTTGTGTTGATTAAATATCCTTCATGCAGTCTCCTGTAAGTACATGGTTTGAAGACTTTCATGTCTTTAAGTCACTTTGGTGGTAATCTCAAAATTACCTTTTCAGATTACCATTTCAGATATGAGCCTGAAGTCCATTAACAAAAGTTAACACTGAACTTGGTGCAGTGCTTTAAAAAGTGGCTGTGGCATAAATATCTATATTTCTGCCTGTGAGCAGACGTAGTCTGTGTGTTTGTGTGTTGACAAGAATGATGAGAATGTTAAATGGTGCAAGCCAAATTGTATTAGTATTGATTCATATTACAGGGAGCACAGTCTTGTGTGCCTAGAGTTTGAATAATGTGAGAAGCAAGTGTCATCTCTTGTACGATTCTGTGAATGAAGTATCTTGAGAATGTCCGTCAGAAAGCAGCATTCAAACTCTGAGTCATAAATGCTTTTTTCTGTTATCTCCAAAGCATGGAGATATGGTTGTGAGGAGCTCAGATAACTGTGTGAAAGGGGGGCTCTGAATTCTCTGCTTCATTCCTCACTGGTGGCAGATCCCAGAACTTACGTTCTTGACTGCTCAGAGTTATTAATTCACTTACCAGCCCGTCTTAGTGCCAGGGAAAGCTGATGACACTGCTTTCAGACTGAAAATGGCTTTCCACTTCAGTGAGGCTTTATCCTATTGTAACTAGCATTCAGGTGCTGCCACTGGATCAAGTGTGTGGAAGCTGGTGAGCAGCTCTGTGGGCTGTGCATGCTGTCAGCGTTCCTGGTCTGGTAGCCAGTCACACACATGGCTGATGTCTCTTTTATTTCTTTCCTTTCTCCCTTCTAGCTGCAGTATTGAAATACGAGAACAATGTTATGAATATCAGGCAGTTCAACTGCTCCCCTCATCCGTACTGGCTTCCAAACTTCATGGATGTGTTTACCTGGTCCTTGCCGTTTGTTGGTGAGAAGGGTATGTATGGAAATAGGTTCTGTTCATAAAAACTGCAAAACTGTTTCATAGTCACTCTTCATGTGGCCTCATTTATTTTAAAGGGCAAGAATAATTTGAAGACAGATACCTTGCTTTTGAGGACAAAGTTGTAGAAACGGGCCTGAGAGGGGCAAACAATTACCAGTGGTTGATCACACTTCCCATATATTTTTATAATTTCCACTTTTTCCAGGCGATGATGCCATTATGTTTCTGCTGCAGAAACAGATTGCAGGCCAGAGGTGCATTCACTAAACAAAACTCTGATTTTTTTTCCATTATAAGCTTTTGAACATTCTCTTGGATATTGCTTACTGCTCAAGGGACATCTCAACAGACTTCACTACACGTGGTTACATCTTCACTCACATTACCTTTTTGGGAGGGTTGCTTCTTCATCAGCAAACACTGGTGATATTAAGACCCAGTCTGGCCAGCTGTTCCTGGAGAGAGTATAGAGGCCAGTAGGAAGGAAAACCTGCTCCTCAGCCCCTTCTGTGCACAGGATGTGTGGTGCCTCATCGCTGGCAAGAAGAGTCTAAAGAACACAAATGATGTTTTATTGAAACATGATGCTCTTGATGTTCCCTGAATACAGCTTCATGCTATGAATGGCAAGCACACAAAGGGCATGAAAACACTTTGGTCTAGCATATTAAATGAATACAGAATGCAAACTGCCTAAACCCCAAGTCATTTTATTCAGTGCCCCAGATGAAGCTTGCTTTGATCCATCCATTATAGAGTATTGCTGCAACAGCAATTACTGCCAGAAAACTATAATAAACTCTTAAAAGCTGCTTGGAATAACAGTTCTCTCTTAATAGGCAACTGGAAATACAGCCAGCTGTGGCTCTTACCTGCAGTCATGACCAGCTTTGTTTTGAGCTAGTCTTTTGTTTGAGGAAAGCTGCTGGTGAGACGCCTGAGGTCTCTGTGAACAAAGCAGATAGACAATGAAACAGGGATTAACAAAGAATAGGCAGCTGTTTGCACTAATGGAGACGTTACATAATCCTCACTGATGCGTGTTCAGGCTCTTGTGAAGCAGATAAAACGCTTTCATTTTCTTTGGCCATAAACTCAGCCAGGCGGTTTTTAGGTTGGGCATGTTCTCCACACATGTTGCAGTCCTGTAAGATGTTCTGTAAGGTTGCTTGTTCAGAGGCCTCCCCTCAGCAGCCTGCTCAGGTGAGGCTGCAGGATGCATGGTCAGAATTGTTGAGGTTCTCTGAGACCATGGTGTTCCCCATTCTTCGTACATCTTGGGGTGTTTTTTTCTCCTTCATGTCTTCCAGTGGTCACGCTTACCGATTTCTTGGGAATTTCAGAGCCCAAAGAAGTGAAATCAGTATTTTCCTTTCTATGCAAAACATTATTCAATGGCGTAAGAGTTGGTGTTCTACACAGCTTGTTATTTATTTCCTTTTTTTTAAATATAGATTTTTTCCCTCAAAGGCCAACCAAGGTAGGAAGCTGGTAGTTTCACTGGTTGTTGTTAATGTGGAAAGTCTTTCCACTAATACTGTCAAAGGAAAATAATAAATCCATCACTAAAGTAGGAAAAAACCTATCTTTGTCCCACCCTTCTAATGTTCCAAGCCTTCATAGTAGTCACAGAAGAGGATTTTAATAACTACTTCACTAAAAAATTTAAAGTTTCAACCTGTGTAGCTAGTACAAGGCTAGACAAGCCTGGTAACACTTTTAATGTTGCTTACTCCATGTATGTGTAGTGAAGTTTTTCTTAATCTGCTAATGGCTTCACATTATACCTCATAACTTTGGCTTTTTTGTTCTCTAAATTGCATTTCCTTGGGTTCGATATTTGGTGGGGTTGTTTTTTTTTCACTGTTCTTACTCTGTGTGCTCTCTGGTTAGTGTCTCACCGTTGTCTTTCTGGAAAGAAATGCGACCAGGGTAGGGACAGCCTGTGGCTGGCCCTTTTGTGCCCAAGTTGCAAAGTAAGCAACCTGAATATAGTCTAAATTCTCCAATAATGATGTATCTGTTGAATATAGAATAGTTTCACCTATAAGGAATATACACTGTGTGGTCTATTTGTCCTAGAATTCAAGGGACACTGAGGATATCTTACAAAGGTTAATGTTTTGTTGAAGTGGAATTAGTGTCCAAAACCTGGATAAATAAATACTCTGTGATCCCTCTTGCTGTACGTTTTTCCACTGGAATGTTGTTCCCATTTGCTGGGCAGGGAAATCAAATCCTATTGCAATTTAGGAGCAAGAGTAGAGGGGTCAGTTCTGCTAGCCAAGTTGAGTGAAAGGCAAAAAATGTATTGAGGGGGAGAAAACAAATGTTACTTACTTCACTGACAGTTGCAAAAAGAGAGATCATTAGCAGATTTTTTTAAAGTCTATTTGTTGTGGTGTTCATTGTATTTGGAAAAATATTTATGGAAACTTGTACTTTTTATTAGCTACACAAAACACTTTCAGCTTCTGTTACTACAGGTCCTATTGTTTAAAAAGTGGGTGCTGTTATTGCACTGAATTTTTATTCACACTACTACAGCTAGAGTTGGCTCTTTGACAGACCAGGGAAGCTTAATATCAACATTTTGCACTTGTTTTCCATTTTAGTGACAGAGATGCTGGTAAACGTGCTGAACATCTGCTCAGATGATGAACTGGGAACAGAGGAAGATGGATTTGATGGTAAGAGCCTCTGCCCTTGGTTGAGATTGTTTGCCTTGAAATTACTTTAAAAGTTTATTTACTAACCGTGAAATAATTTTCTGAGTCCCAGTTGAGTTCTATGCCACTGAAAGCAACTCTTGTGCTAGACTCCAATGGATTTGCTTATCATATGCTTCAGAAAGAATTAATGGATCTGCCCTGTTCTAACCCTTTTCTTCATCTCAGTCTTCTGAATAAAAACCTGTATTTTCCTTCACAAAATGTGGTTTGTGTTGTCACAAAGGTGTCAGTTGATTTCATGCAAAAGATCACAAGTATTCTCATAGCGAGTTTAATGATGTCAATGAAATATTCTTCCTACAATGAAGTAAGCTTCCTGCAGAGCTCCTTCCCAAAACATTTGTCCTGCGACTTTGGAAGACTTATACTTGAGGTATTTCTTTAGTCACCTCTTTTGATGTGCTTGAGTGTCTAAAGGACTTTAAAAAGCAATAGAATAGTTAAACATAGGCATGTAAACACAGAGAGAAAATGTTCTAACGTGACATTTCTGCTAAGAAGAGAGAAATGGTCAGGCCTGTTACCCTTTGGGTTGAAGTTTATATGATGATTAGTTGCCTTGTACCTGTTGGTTTGACTGTAAATTATACTTTGTATCTTACAACTTGTAGATTCTTAGAGGTCAATTTATTTTATTAGACATAATTTTCTATGAGGCTGTGCAAGACTAAATAGCAGCTCTCTAAAATGTCCCTTCTCAACTGAGAAAAGCTGGAAAACATCTCATGCATCCCTGACATTCTTACTCTGAATGCTTTCAGTGTTTAAAAAAATCTATGAAAAGTAATAATAAATTATCTATCTAATAAAAATACGCTATGAAAAGAACAGAAGTACTAAAAATATTTTTAAAAAAGAAGAACCTGGAAAAATCTAGCACTACTGAATATTCCCTAGATGTTTTTAGGCAGAATGAATGAACGAGGAGAATGAAGAACTTTCAAGTAAGACAAATATTTAATGAAGTTGTAATTAATAATTAAGCTTCTTTTTCAAAGTATTTATTTTTAATCTTTGGAACAGGAAGCTAGATCACAGGTTTTGCAAAATGTTTCCTTTGTGATGGAGAAGACTGGTATGGATGATAGTACTTTGATTTTATTCTGAAAAACCAGATGGAATTCCCTGTTCTGCATCGGCCACAGAGTGTGGACATGAACAATTATCTTACAGGACTTGGGACAAAGACTGAATTATTGAAACCGTAATCAGTGAAGAGGAGAAAACACCTGTTTGAATATTGTGCCCATTTTTTTTCTCATGAAATTTAAATAAGTCACTACTGTGTAATTTAAGTAGCGTGTGAAATTGTATGGAGGCATAGGATGAGTAAAAACTGTGTCAAGTTAAATACAGTAGCAACAAACCATGTGCTTTAAATCCTTGGCTCAAGAAAGCACTTAAGCGCAGGCTGAAATCCCACTGAATGCAATGCAAAAGCAAAGACTTTATGGGAAAGATTTTTAAATTAATTCAGCCTTGGCCTAATACTTCCTTTTAAAGTTGTACTGTAAGCTTCCATTGGGCATAGCCAGGCCAATGCCCGTAGTCTTTTTCTAAAATTTTGGAGTGTCATCATTCCCATCCCAAGGTTACAGTTCAGGAGCACGTTTTCAAAAGCAGAATCAGAAATAGGAGGTGTTAGGGGTCTTGGGAACCAGCAAGCCTCTCCAGCTGTAGGACGTCACTGCACGTAGTGTGTTTTTTCTGAGAGGAGAGTGAACCCCCATCCCACCTCCCTGGGAGTTTTGCCATGGCACTCCTCCAGACTCAGCGTTTGCATCATTGCAGGTGTCTAAGCAGGGAGACAGGCTGAAATCATCTGGGCTCGCATGTGTGTGTCCTGCGTAACAATATCTAACAGCAGTAAAGTTTCAGATAAGGAATAACTAAACCATTCCTGCTACTGTAACACTAATGCTGTTACCTAAATCTGCTTTCAGTTTTTTCTGTATGAATGATTTCTCTGTGTAAAACATTACGGTAAGGAAGATACTAGAATTGTCTTTAGCATGTGTAGCTAAAAACTAGAGCTGGCATATGTTCATGTCTGCTTTCCCAGATAATCCCCTTAGAGCTGTAAAATGGGCTCTGTGGCACTGGTGGTGCATCTTGCTGCGGGCTCACACTTTTACCTGCAGCCCACTGGACATGTTAGGCTCATGGGAATCATACACATGGAAGAGACTGAAGGATTCGGGCATTAAAGTAAATTTGAGGTTGATTTAAATTTAAATAGAAGCTGATATCTGTAATGATTTCTTAGTGGGTTCTGATTTATTATCTGTACAGCAAACAAAAATCCTCTTTCTCTCAGAGATAGTTGCGTTCCCTCTCTTTTTTCTTTTTTTTTTCCCCTGAAAGCCTTGCCTTTTGGGGGAGAGAAGTACAAGATGTATTTCATTTGTGTTCTCAGTGAAACAGACCAGAATGATTATGAGCTCAAAACTGTTTCTGTAAGGACTGTCTACTGACAGTTTCGTAGTGGCTCAGTATTTTCACTGTTCTTCCTCAGTAATTTCTGTCCAGCTTCCTTGGAGGGCTAGTCCTGTTTACCTGCTGACATTTTTTTAGCAGTATTTCCCATAGAAGGAAACGCCTGATATCTGCAACAGCAGATGCATTTTGTTTTATGGAATGATTCTTGAAAGTCATTGCTATTTTTAGATCATCAGTAGTTTTCAGGGCTCGCTGCTGATTTCCTTTCTCTCCTTGCAGTTTGAACATGCCCTGACCTGGGTTCCCACATGTAGTGAGAATGGTCCATCACTACGGTTTGCACTGATCATTCATTTGTTACCTTCTTTTACACTTTCTTGCCCTCTGTCTTCCCCTCTCACTCCTTCCTTCAAAACAAAGCCCCATTAGTATTGCTTGACTTCACTGCATGGTGTTCATGTGAGCCCTTTCTTTTTTTATTATTATTTTTAGTTCTGAGTCATGTATGTTGCATCTAGCCACGAGCAGGATGCTCAACAGCATGTATTCCTTTTTTTTTCCTCCCTGCCCCCCCACCTTTTTTCTTTCCCCTAAGGAAACGCATCACGGGGATCTGATCAATTTGTTGTAGGCAGTTTCTGTGTAAGCTTACTGTGAAAAAAGCCTAAATATCATAATGCCCTTTATCCCATATGTCCCTGCTGGCCTGTATTGGCCTTTTGGTTTCACTCGCTTTAAAAATGAGAGAACATGATAGGTCAAGTTTCCTTATCTCTGATAGTTTCCTCTTGCTGTACTTTCTCTTTCCTGTTTGCTGTGGTGGTTGCAATATAATCTGATCCAGAAAAAAATGTCTTGGGCAAATGTTAGTTCATGTGCTGTATGTTTGTGCATCAAACATATCACTTAGCAACAGGAGCTGCAAATACCTCTACCTAGCCAGCATATAGTCAGAGTTCTGTTTTGTTTTAATTAGCAACATTTCTGGCCTCGTGCATTTGATTGAATAAACTAAACTGCTAATTAAAAGGGTACAATAATGCAATAAACAATTTGACACAAATGCACTGCTTGCTTTGTATGCATCCTTATCGTGATTTGGCATGAAGACACTCCTAAATTACCTACATTATTTTTTGTATTGCCTTCAACATTGTAGCTTTCAGCCTTCTCACAGAAAAGCCACTGTCAGAGCCATTAGCTACAGCATTTATTCCTTCATTGGAAAATTGAAAAAGCTTCCCAATACAGTGCTGTAATTCCAGCCTAAAGAGAATTCCCAAGTCAAACGTCTCCTGCCAATCAGAGCCTGGTTCTGCTGTGAGCAGTAGTATATGACATTTGCCACATCTCTTCAGTACAGTAAACTGTGCCTGGGGCCAGCTCAGCAGCAACTAACAGAGACTGATAGAGCAAAAGCAAGGGCCTTGTCCTTAGGTCTGTTACTTACCAATGCCTTGATCCTGGTGTTCATGGTACTGCCTGATGAGAGAGGCTTAGCTTGCCAATGAGTTGATTTTTAGCTAGGAGAGAAACGGAGGGGTTTTCCCAGTCGTTTGTATTTGTTCTTCCTCCAAACCAGCAAGGCTGGGCTGCAGTGCATACTTAATTTCTGTGAGTTGGTGACAGAGTGGCATTTTAATGTGATCTTTGTATTTATTTATTCACTCTATGATTTGGCCAGATGTGGTTGTTTCCATGCCCAAAGCAATTTTCCTGTGAGCCGTATTACGGCACATCGGTGTGCTCTGCCTCTGGACCAACCTAGCAGCATGCACTAGATGCCCAGTGTCCCCAGAACACGTGCCATGCTGCAGTTGTGCCTGGGCACCAAGTGCTGCACTTGTCTAGCCCTCAAACAGCTGATTTTAAACTGCAGGACCTTACACAGTGGTGGCATTTGAATTTGCTCACTGAAAGCTGCTGGAGCATTTGGACAAACGCAGGCATGCGGTGGGTAGCACAGATGCTGGTAGGAGCAGCAGCCATGGCTGTGAGAGTAGGGTCCTCTGTGAGATACCAGGTGTGAATAAACTGGAGGAATTGGTTTGATCCTTTTAACAAAAGAGGCATCTCCATGCAGGCACACCCCATATGGCCACGGTGGGGCTGTTTTTGAGCAGTGATTAAGCCTTATCGAAGCAGCAGCAATAATGTAGGAGAAAGTCTGTGTTTGAGAGGTGGTAACACCACTGCCTGTCTTCTGCCCGCATGTTGATTTCCTGCAAAACCTACTAACAAGGCTTTAAGCTGAAAAGGTTTCTTTCTTTTTTTTTTTTCTTTTTCCTATAATTTTCAGTCTGTTTCTTTCCTTTTGGATGTTCTCTGCTTAATTTGTTTCTTTTCTGTTTTTCAGACTTTACTTAAACATTACATTTCCATTGATGTTGTCAAATGTTCTCTGTTATTTTTTATTTTCATTCTACAAACATCACTGATCTTTTTCTTTCCCCCTCTTTGGAATTCATAAGAAGATCCCACTTATGCACAGAAGAAAGGTATTCAATAAGTTGGAAGGCTTAAGTTTTATTAATTTTCATAATGCCTAACTACATAATACATATTGGGATACCAGTGAGAAATTTGGGGTTGACTTTTTTACTCAGCATTGTTTTATATCTGTGCAATCCTACATCTGAGAGTATTGTCAGCATTTATAATCTTTTTTTTTCCTTGTTGTGCTTAATCTGAACATTTAAATTACATTTCATATAAATCCTTCATATCCATCTTGCAGGGTCTGTGTTTGGATTCCAAAATTCCAAAATCCAATAGAACTTATTATATTACTGAAGTAAGATTCAAAGTTTTTATTTTACCCCCCAAATGATTTTTACACTTCAATTTTAAACTTTTTTTTTTAATTCCTTCATGTGAAAAGGGTTTGTTTAGATATTGGAAGGTCTTTTAGAGATGGTTTCCAGCCTAAATGAGTCTATGATTGTACGAAAGAAAGGTAAAATCTTAAGAGGATATCAGGTAATATTTGCAATGTTTACCCATAGCCAGTTCTCAGGTTTTGACCCATTTACTTTCACTTAGGTGTGTGCTTAAGTGTAGCTCAAGTAATTCATAAGGATTTGTAGTAATCAGGTGTGTTATTTAGCAAATTATGTTAATAAAGGCAAATAGGATAAATAAAATTGTTACTAGTATTTACTAAACATATGTCATTTTCACAGAATTGTTACATTAGGAAATTCAGTGGAAATTATTAGGAAATACCAAAATCTTTTGAGTATATTTTTTAGTAACCTTTATATGTATCAGTAAGATACAAAATATGCCCTTTGAGCCTTTTGTGTTTAATGGTTAAGGGGTTTTTTTCCATTTTTTTTTGTGTTTAAGTGTAAGACGTATTTCACTTCAGTCGTAAAATATATTTTCAGTTCTCAAATCTTCTAGACTGTAGTCTTAGTTGCTGTTCACCCTTGAATATCCTTAAAAGATGTGCCAGAACAGTGTGTGTGGATTTGTAATAAACAAGTAGGGATGGTGATGCTTGGGGGGAAAAAAAAAGACGAATCATGCTTAAGTGTTTTCAGGGTAGGAAAGGCTGAAAACCTTGTCTTGTGTATCTTGAGAGTACAGTTCTGTGAGATCATAGTAACTGAGGCAGAAAGGTACCCCCTACTGTTCCTGAAGAACCCAGCTGAATCAGTGCTGTTTTATTTAAATTTTTCATTAAGCTGTTACAAGTATATTAAATTCAGTTACAGCTGAATTACAGCTGTTTCTCCCACTCTTTATTGTCTAGAATTAGACATTTATGCCCAAGTGTTCATATCTTTTTTTATCTTTATAGGTTTTATATATTTTCTTTATATTTTTATCTTTGTATGTGGGAGATTTGAAAGCCATCATTCTGAGTATCTTTTAAGGAGAAAACTAACTCTATTCCACCCGAAACCAGGACAGTATTCTGGTATTACATCATATCAGGTCCCACGTTTTCCAATACACCATCACCTTTCCTGGTTTTGGTAGATAAACACACAGATATCATTCCCCTTAGTCTGTGGGCTATCCCTAAAAAAGTCCATTGAGTTCATTAATTCCATGACCTTGAGCTCCTGTCATAAGAGTTTTTCAGGGCAGGAAAGATGGTGTGTGGTGTTGTGAGGTGTTGGATTGTTGCGTGCTGAAGCCAGTTCTGATTCCATCGCCACTTGTCCAGTTTCATCAAAGCTTATTCTTCACTAATGTGGTCCTCTTCATTTTTGCCCCTTTGTGCTCATTTAGCTTCCCTGATGGGCTCTACAAAGTGGATCAGAAAACAGAAATTTTTATTTTTGCCCTTGAATTCTGGAGTAACTTACTGTGATGTGCAGTGGTGTCTGAACAGGCAGGAGTTGTCAGGCAGCATCCATACAAGTCAAGGTTACCTGTCCTTCAGAAACCTTTCGGAGAAATCTTTGTGATGTATGTGGTTATGATTGTGATAATTACATGAAACTGGTTTTCTGAGTATAACAGAGCATTTTCTTGGGGATGTGGGGGATCCTTATTAAAATAAATTCTTTGTAGTAAGTACTACTTGCTTTTTCCATCCAGGTGGTTCTCTCTTGCATGTACAGATTTTGATGATATCCAAGTAACAAGTACACCTCAAACTCAGCTGAACTGTAGTCTGTGTTGCACTATACTTTTTTTTTAAGGCAGAGTATTCTGTGAGTTCACAAATTTCAAAGCAATTGTAGTTTTGAGCAGGCCATAGCAGTACTTAAAAGGAAGTTGCCCCGTGGAACTCTCTTACCACTGCCAGCCAACACAATCCCTACCATCTCGTGATGGTTTCCAGGACTCTGCCCTTAGGTTTTATTATCTTTTAAATAATTTTTAACTAGGAATGGGAAAAACAAATGTGTTTTACAAATGTGCCTTAGTTTGGCAAACTGTAGCATTAATATGATGTTTCTTGTATTTAGTGATGAATTGTTTACAAATCCCTATAACTGTTTTTAATGTGTTTTCCATAGGAGCAACAGCTGCTGCTCGAAAGGAGGTTATAAGGAACAAGATACGAGCAATAGGAAAAATGGCTAGAGTTTTCTCAGTGTTAAGGTAAGGTTTTATGCTGGTTTCGATTTTTTTGGTGTTGATGGATATCGTTGAATGGTTACTTAGAGCACTCAACTGTTAATCAAACAGCAAATTTGCTATTTTAGTATACCACCCAACTGAGTTCTACTGCAACCTTTTAGAGAGTGTTTTATTTATACAATGCTGCTATTTATTTTGGCTCTGACTAGTCTTCTTCCTCAAGGCTTTTGCTGGATATGAAACAGACAAACAAAAGACATCAGCAAAAAAAAATCCAATTACCATTTTTAAAGACTTTTGCTCACCAGGGGTACTAATTAACCTTTAGCCACTGTGAGGCAAGCGTTAATGTGGGGAAAGGGTATGTTATACATCACTTCTCATTAAAAACGAAGGCAACTGTCACACTTCGTCACCCACAGATGTTGCTACAGCCACGAGTAAAGATGACTAAAGATGAAAGCATTAGGGTCATTTACCTAGAAATCCAGGAAATGGTTGTGCAGGCAACAGCAGCTCCTTCGTTTGGGCTGCACTCCCCCAAACACATGAACATGAGTAACTAATTGCTACCCAATGTTTAGAACTCTCCATTTGATGTCTCTGAGCAGAAGAGAAAACATGCTGTACTGTGCTGAAGTCTAAATATAGAAAATACAGTTCTCCCTCCCTTTCAGCAGAGGGATTTTTTCCTCAGGAAACTGTATGTTGGTCTGCTGTAGTCAGTTGATGGCTATTATGCTTAGTGGAAAATCAGGGGAGTTCTAAAACATTTAGTGGTATGATTGCATGGTTGATGTAAGAAGAATAAATAAAATAGTTACTTGAATATACTATTTAATTTCAATGGAAACTCTCCAACTTGTTTGCTTTGAATGCAGCATGTCAGCAGTGTGCAGGTTTTCTGTGGGGCTTTGCATGGGCACAGCAGCTCGCCCACACCTTGCAGATTGCAGCAGCATAGCTTTAAATAGCAAACTGAGATGGAGGGCTTTGTACCTGGGGTTCCCAAAGTGTTACAAGTGAGTTACTGGTGATGCATGAGCTACTTCAAAGTGGTGCCCATAAAGAAAAAAAAGGTTGGCATCATGCCTTTTCCCCAGACAAGGTGGGGGAGCAATCAAATGTTTCCACCTGCTCCTCTGTACCAAGTCGGGCAGAGAGCCTAGAGGTGGCTGCTACCACCTTCATAAAACAGCAGAACTATGTTTCTCTAATGATAGTTGAGCAAACAAAGTTTGGGAAACTTGGCTTTCTCCCATAACCTTGAACGACAGCTTCTGGATCGACTGTATTTTGTTGTGAACCACCTTTTTAAATGTAGGATTAATTCAAAAGAAATGTGAACTTCAGTAAGCAGAAGGATCTGAAATTGGATGATCAGCTGATATATTTGGGGTTCTGCAACTTGCAGATGATTGGCATCAGCTATGTGTCAGACTTTTTCAAAGAGATCTGTAGGGCAGAAGCTTTTCAATGGTTTCAGGGATGGAAGAGGGATACAGAATAATTCCTGCATGTGCTCTGTCTAAAGTGATATGCATAAGCCTCATATCTTAAGTCTACCCCAGCCAAAACCAGCACAGCCTTTTATGGTTCTTGATTATTGATGGTCCTGAAAGCTTTGCAGGAAAGACTGAAGATGAAGAGTAGATTTGTTCTCCCTTAGCTTTAACCAGCAAATACAGCACATCCTCACTGTGATCAGAGGCATATTCAGCAAATAAACTGGTGCATGGTTTTTGTGACCAGTCTTCCAGGGGAATGAGTGACATTTCATCGCAGCCACCACTGCCCCCCTGGGAATAACTGTTCTCTTTTTTCTGAGAAAGGTTGATTCTCCTCAGCTAGGTGCCAGGCTGCTAGACAGCAAAAATTTAACAAGGTTAATCTTGCAAACACTATTCGTGTAGAAAAGCCTGGGATATTTTTTCTGTCTTTATAGCATAATCCACATGTAAGACACAAATGTCAGGTAACTGTGTGTGACCCTAAGAAGACTGCAGTTGCACCATCATTTATCATCTGCCTATATACCAACCTGTTTTGGAAACCTTTGAAGTTCGTGTTTGAGTCATGGTGTTCATGAAGTTTATCTCTTGAAAAGCTTTCCGAATGATCAGCACCTGACCTGACCACCTGCAAAGGACTTAGACAGTCATCTCTTCTTTGGGCTGGAGTGGTCCCTTTCCTCAAGGATGTAACTTGAATGTAAAGCTGAAATAATTTCAGCCATTTTAGTTTAAAAATTAGGTATCAAAATAGTGTCGTATTGAGTTTCAAATGTTAAAAATGAGTTTTGCCGAAAATGGCCATCATAGGAAGATTTGCTTTAGCTAAATGGAAGACTTAATGATTCCATGTCATTGCCTCTCTCCAACTTTGTTTCTCAAGTCTGACTTTTCTTTTGGTATATTTAGACAGGAGAGAGGTAAATAAAATAATGTAAACAGTCTATTATCCTTTTTTTGAAATGGAAATAAATGACATCAAATAGAAATTAAGGAACACTGAATGCTAAAACATCTTGATATTTGTGACACACATCTTTCTTGTGCATATGGAGTTTAGAGATAATAAAAATACAGTCTATAAACTTACCCCATGAGGCTGAAGCTAAAAGTGCCATTGCCATATAATTAAAAAAAGAAAAAAAAAGGATATGTAATAGACTGAATAATTGAGAGCAAGCAAAAGCTTAGGTGTGTAATTGTTGATGATAAAAAATACTGTGTTAATTCTGAAAATATTTTGCTCTTTCCCTTCTAATTGCTTGGGAAACTTGCAAGGAAATTGGTCGCAATTTGGATTTGACTATTACATAATGAAAAGTGAGTGCAAGCAGAATTATTTTCAAACTAAAAATAGAACTTGAATAGTATATGTAGTAGGTAAACAAGAGTTGTTTAAAATACATGAGTCATTCAGGGTATGTAGGTCTAAAGAAAATTGTAAGTAGTAGAATTGCTGAGAGACAGTTTTTATAGACAAAACCACATTATCCTCAAGTGAATGTGGAAGTAAATTCTGTCTTTGTGTTTGCTTCCTCCAGCTTAATGTCATTATATACTTCAAAGTAAAGCACTTCAAAATAGGTTTCTCTTAAAGAATTGGGGTCAATTTTGCTGCTGAGAAAGTGTGTCATCACAGGCAGCATTACAGTCCTTGTAGAAAGCTTTATTACTTAAAGGCTTCTCTGGATAGAGCTGTTGTATTCCTCTTGCCTTGTATTTAAAAACTCTATGTATTTGGAGACCAGCAAAGCATGTTTCGGTTTCCTAAAGCAATTTTCTTGAATCCGTATTATTTTTAGCATACAAAATTATTAAGGACAGTACTAGCAAGGATGGAAGTACTTACTAATTTTAATGAGCTTTTAGCTGCCTTTCTTTAAGTGGCTGGTGATCATCAATAAATAATGCACCTGCCTGCTAGTGTAGACAAGAGCAAACTAACAGTTTAAGTTGGTTTTGGACCACACAGTGTAAAATGCCTAAATGCATTGTTGGCAGTATCTGATCCTTCTGGTCCTCCTCCTCTCAGATTTGGGTTTACAGGCATGCTGTTCTATAGGTCCAGGTTATAGGTTAACTGCAGTAGAAGTTGCATATGGTGTGATGTGAAGGTCAACCATGTACACAGCTGTGAAGGGGATGTTATCACCCAATTCAGTCTGTCTTGGCAAGGAGATTGGAGATGACAAAATCATTGCAGGGCATACATGTCCTGTGTTTTTAAAAAAGACATTTACTTACTTTTGCTGGTTTTATTTTTCGTTTCTTTTTTAACTTTTACAGAGAAGAGAGTGAGAGTGTGCTGACGCTGAAAGGTTTGACTCCAACAGGAATGCTGCCCAGTGGTGTGCTCTCTGGAGGAAAACAAACACTGCAAAGCGGTAAGCCTGTTTGTCTGTGTGTCTTGTCCTGTGTAAAAAAAAGATGGGTTTTCAACTGCAGAACCTAAGAGAAGTGACCACAGCTGTCTGAGAAAAAAAAACAAAGAACAGAGAAAAACCAAGCAGTTTGTTGTGCTGGAGCATTTGTGAGCAGTTCATGTAAGGCCACTTCTCAAGACTTAATACATACCACCGATTTTCAGAGAAAGGGGGGAGGAGGGAGCTCCTGAAAATCAACTGTTCAGAATGGTAGCTCAGGATTGTATGTGAAGTACACTCTTTCCACTGTTCGGAGCATCTCTGGGGTTTTTTTTAAGAGCAGCCCTTGATACATGGAGTATTGAAGGTTCGGCTTAGATAATGACACTCAAACTCTTATTTTATCTGATTTGTTCTTCCTCATAGTAGAGAATCACCAATGGAAAATAGCTCTAGAATTAGATTTTCTCTCCTAGAAATTCTAGGTGACAACATGAGAACAATTCTACTCTGATTTAAGCCCAAGTGAAGGGAGGCTCTTACAAACACTGTGTTTGCCTTGTACACAAACACAATACAGATTGTCAGTTCTATACCAAGTGCTTCTTGTTACGGAAAATTGGTAAGTCTATAGTAGGGCTGCCTTTGTTTCCTTTTGGAATAAGGAGTGCAAAGTATTTAATTTATTATTGGAAGCTCTCCTTTTTTTTCTGTGTGTACTGCTGTAAAATATATTGCAGGCACACAGAAAGGTCTCTCATTTATTGAGGTTCTGTTGGCAGTAGATGTAAGAAATAGAAATGCTTTATAACCTTGACACAGTCTCAGCCTCTTGTTTTCCTGTTTCCTTCCTGGAGCATTCTTTCTCTGTATTTTTCCCTTTACTGTCTCTTTTACCTAGAAGATTCAGGTATACGGTGGTAAACCTCTTTTTCCCCTTTTTTTCCTTCTCTTTTTTCTTGTTGATGACTTGTGTGTTACGGACATAGTAACGTTCTGCTTTGAAAATGCTGCAATATGATTTCACAGGAGGCCTTTCTTAATGGGTTTGTGGTCTTCACCTAGGCTTTTCTCCACATAGTTGCTTGACATTTGTCAGAAAATTTGGTCCAAGGAAACTGCTATTGTTGCCCTGGCAAAATATTAGGAATAGAAAAGAATTTGAGAAAATTGCCAAATGTTCTTGTTGCAATGGCTAAAAGGAAAATCTCCTCATACTGCAGTATTCTGGCTCAGTAAAACATTACTATACACAAGCTTCTGCATTAGTTAACACGTAGTACCCCATTCACCAAATAGTCTGAAGTTCACATAGTTTCTGTTAAGCACACATATTGCCATATGTATTAACAGAAAATATGAGTAGTGTGTTCTGTTGTGGAAGTATACATTTTAGTCGTCATTTTTTCTAATGTGTCAGTGCTGGTTTGGATCTGTTTATTCATTTTAATTTCCCATCCTAGTTATCATGTTTCCTTTTAAGTTTGCATTAGTTTTGTTCCTTGTTTTTTTGCCATCTCTCTTGCTCTGCCGCTTGAGAGGCGTAGGCTTACCTTGGTGCATGAGGGTTAAATCCTCTCATTTCCCCATGCAGCAAGATAATAGTATAGATATTTTAGAATATATCTCAATCCATATTTAACATCCTAACTGGGGGAAAAAAAAAAAGTTTGGGTTTTATGTAGGGGAAAACAAGACAAAAAAGAAGAGAGGACTTCCTTAAAACTTGTCTTCTTGAGCTATTCTCTAAACCAGAGAAATTCTTGAAAATCAAAATTTCTTCTAAAATATTTGCTATATTGGATTGCATTTAATGATTTGCATCAGCTTCTAAATCTCTGACTGTAAAAAAAAATGCATACCAAAGCTGATGGGTAAAATTCAAATGAAAGTACGTCCTGAAGAACAATTAATGGTTTCACAACGGTGGTAACATGGTATTCATAACACTGCAGCAATCTCCCAGTTACAAGCTTTGCTCTCTCTGACCAGGCTTTACAACTTTGGAGGTCCAGCAGTCAATCTTATGTCTATATCCATTGATTTAAGTAAAATATTAGAAAAATGCTGCTTTTCAGAGACTGGGTTGACAAAAAGGAAGCTTACAGATGGAGCAGACTGGGCAAGGTTGCAACCAATGGCAAAGCTTTCTGAGCATCCCATGCTGTGGGGATGTTTCTTTTAGTCAGGAGAGAGAAAAAGTAATTCTGAAAAGTTGTATATGGAATTCCTTTGCCTTGTACTGGCATTAGTACGTTTCAGGCTGATGGTGTAAGTTGTATGCATTTTGTGCGATGGCTTTATGCCATTTTTTGTTCTCTTTTGACAGGGCAAGTCAAACTGCTCTTACTCAGAGCTGGGAGAATTATATAATGACCTTTTCAGGTCAGATGTGCAATATGGAAGACATTTACATTTTGTAGTTCTTTTGAGTCAAAAGAAAACTTCTTAAATGTGTCTTTAAAAACTTTTAGATTGTGAAACTTCTGCTTTAAAACAAACTCTAGCTTAATTCAATCTGCAGATTACTGTTTTTGTGTAAACATTTCTCTGTGTGTCTGTTTTGCCAAAATCCAGCACTTACAGTAACATTAGTGTTGTAGCTCCTTTGCTATTCACTGACTTGTTCTTAGAGTTGAAATCCTCTGCTCATTTTTCTCATTCGTTTTGCTACCCCTTTCTTCTCTTCAGCTACTGTTGAGGCTATTGAGGCTGATGAAGGTAAATTGGCCAGTCCCCTTTCTGTTGGTGCCACAACAGATAAGGGCTCTGCTGGGTGTATTCATTTTGCTGTAGCTTGTACAGATTGTGTGGGTGTTGGGCTAACAATTGTGGCTCGGTATTAACCAAAATGTAATTGCTTTAAAGGGGAAAGTGTTTTTTTTGTTTTTCTTTCTGTTGCTGCAGTTGAGGTTTTTCTCTTTCTGTAAGTTACAAACACGTTGGAATTGCTGTATGTTGAACTAAGCACTGAGTAATGCCACAGGAGGAGATCAGGGAACTTGGATTTCATGGGACATAACTTGGCAGCAGCTCATAAATGCTTTGTGACACATAGCTCAAAAGCTGTGTGCTAGAGGCTGGCTCAAACTATCCTCAGCAATTTCTGGTCAAGGAAAACACATAGCTTTTTATATATTCTCTCTTTTTGTTGGTTTTGTTTCTTTTCCTCTTTTTCTTTATTTTTGCCTCAGTTTGTTTCCTTTCTTTTAGGTCACTAGTAAAAAAATTTTATTGGTCTTTTGTTACAGTTCAGCATGTTTCTGTTTCCCTTTAAAAGTAAAACAACATGAGACATTTGTCTGCAAGATGTCTGCTTCCTTTGGTAGTGGCAGTTTACACACTGAATATTTACATTAGAGCAACCATTAACACAGGCACCATTTTAGCTGCATGTAGAGTGACTGCCTGCCTTAGAAGATTTCTGAACGTTCAGTATTGAAAACTGGTGTTTTGTTGACAGACCTCTAATTTAACCCTTAATTTTTAATGCTCCAGTTAAAATCTAAGTAACCATGTGTTGCAATGCAGGTGTGTAATATTTGTTCAGCATTATAAAGTTTTGGAAGAAGAATTTTCAGAATTCCCCTTTAAAACAAAATTCTTCAGTTGTATTTTGTTCTTGCCCCTCTCAAATTTTTTGTGGGTATTTTTTTTTTTTTAGTTAATTAAAAAAAAAAAAATCTGGTGATTGTTGTCCTTTGGTAAGATGTGCCCTTTCGGCCAGTTGAATTTCTTTTTGAATTTTGTAAAGCAGTGAATAAAATTACAGAACAAACAAGTAAGAGAAAATACAACTGCTTTCTAAATAGCAGTGAGTAAGCTGCTATTTATGTTGGAATTATCTATTCCTATCGGCAATCTCTAATCTGCAGTGTGCATTCTTGTTGACAGTTTGGCTGTTTTCTGTGATTTTCTGTGACTATGTGTTGTGTTTTAGTATACTCTCAATGTAACCTGCTAATACTCGTTGTCTGACCAGCAACTACAGCAGAGCACCTTCCTTAGCGTTACAGACAATAATGTGTCTACTGGAAATACAATCCCTTGAACGTGCCCCGTGCCAGCAGTACGCACCCCTCAGGTTAATTCTTGATTTGCCATCCTTGCTAGTTAGACACTGTCACCATAGGCACAACTACTGCTCTACACAGGTGAAGCTTCTGATGGAGGAGAAGTTTCAGCCTTGACCAGTTGTCCCTCAGGGCCCAGTAACACCAACGGGGCTGTGCTGCTGGCAAGCTCCAGGACATGGCAAGTGCTTCGGCTTCAATGCAGCCATCCATTAAACTATTGCTTTAAGGGATTGGCATGGGTGCTTGTTAGACATCTTCATTTTGTGGTAGAAGGTAAATAAAAAATAAAAAAGCCAACTCAAAAGGCAAACCTCAAGAAAACTCAATGTACAGCCTCTTCTGTTTTCACTGCTCCGTCCCTGCTCACTTGACTAATCACCATTATCTTGTTTTTCTGAGTTGAAGTATAATACATGTTAAAAACCATGCACTTCACAAAGTTCCAATGTAACATTTGTGAAACTGGCTAAAGAACTAAATCCTGAGGCAAACAGGATCTATCAATTTTCACAGGAAGAGTTGGCAAAACCACCATGAAAATGCCTTTTCTTGCTCCCCCCAAAATACAAGGAGTGGTAGCTTGGTACCAGGGATGTTCTGGGGTTTTGGATGTGTTAGCTTTTTTTTTAACAGAAGTTACCAGCTTGTCCAGAATCAGGACTGCATATTGGAAGGAGGGCAGGAGTACTTGGGCGTAAAGAGGGGAGAAGGAATACTGAATTTGATCTCTGAAACTCCCCTACCATTTCCTCCCCAGGGAGTTTGCAGTTTCCTGGTACTAACACACCATTTCTGCTCCATGGCAAGACGCTTAGCAGAAATTCCAGTTCTGGAAGTTCAGTGCATTGATTTGGTGCATTGATAAGAGAAAAAACACACAGAAGGCTATGACAAATTATCTACGGGGCTGTGACCTGCTGTTTGCCTACAGTGCTTTTTTTCTCTTTTGCTTTAAATCTAAAGATCTTCAACACTTCAATTAGAGAGAGAATAAAACTAAATAAAAATCACAGTCTGTGAATACATTCCTCCGCCTGTGGCTTCTTTCTGAGGTTGATGTGGCCTCACCAATGTCGCTGCTAAAAGGCAGATCAAAAATCCTCAGGATCAGTTGGAACTTTGGTCCTTTGTCAGTGCGTTTCCTAAGCTAAACTGTACAAATATGCCAAAATGACAGTATCCCTGATCCGTGTTGTACGGTCTTACTGCTGTTTGACTCAAGCTGCTTTCTAGAAGTCCAGGGTTGTATCAGGGAGGGTAATTGCCCCAAACAATCAACAAGCAGCTCACCTTTGTTGAGAACAGAAGGCAACTTGTTGTAGGGTCACCCCAGATCTTCTCTAGCTTTAATGTATATCCCACAAAATGGCCTCACTATGTCGTCACCATCTGGAAGTAGGCAGCACTTTTTACATGATCTTTGAAGGTCAGGTGGGAGTTTTGCCTGCTGAAGGGCATTAGGGCACAGTGTCCTTAAGGCTGTAAGCGATGACAGCAAATGCCAGCTCACCAGCTCATGGCTGTGCCCTCCGCATGGTTCCTAAGTGCAAACTGTAGTTTCATGTCAGCGTCTTAGCATTCTAAGCTGAACCCCAGTGGACCACAAAATACTGGAAGTTGATGGTGTTGAAAACAATAGTTGTGTTGGAAGGGACAGTGATGGTGAACCCCCAGCTCTTTCTGAGTACGGTAAGGAGTTGGTGGTGGTGTCAGATCTTCTCGTTGCTGCCTTCCCAAAGAAGAATTCTTGCAATTGTTGCTAAATTGGGGGAAAAGCTGCTGAGAATTTTATCTTGCTAATTGTATTTTTTAATAATCCTTTATTTAGCTATCAAAGGATTTTCACCCCAGCATAAGATCACTAGCTTCGAAGAGGCCAAAGGCTTAGATCGAATTAATGAGCGAATGCCTCCGCGCAGAGACGTGCCATCCGATGCCAACCTTAACTCCATCAACAAGGCAATCTCCACAGAGACTAATGGCACGGACAGCAACGGCAGTAATAGCAGCAATATCCAGTGACCACTGTCCGGGAGGGGGGTTGAGCTGCAGGGCGCGATGGGGTTGCTGCACGTCAGCACTGGGATGTTCTTNCACCTCCTTTGGATATGCCTTTAAATGCTTGTAGAAAAATGAAAGCTCATGCTGGTATATATTGCAAAGTTAGGGGAATGAACATGTTTTCCTACTACATTGGGAACGTCTAGCTATGTTACTGAAAGGCCTTTTATTATGTTACTGGACATGAAAACTTTGTTTAATTTCTTACTAACTATTGTACGTTTACAGTTGCAGCACTCAACATCTACAACATCGAAACATTTTTAACAAAATGTACAAACTAAATAAGGACTATTTATTGATAATGTTTTGCTACTCTTGTCAGACAATGGCTATGAAATAAATTAGGCACTCTTTAAAAAAATAGAGAAAAAAAGAAAAAAAAAAGAATGTTGGAAATCTGTTTAAAATGCCAAAAAAAAAAGAGAGAGAGAGAGAGTGAGAGAGAGCGAGCGAGAGCGACAGTTTAATTTTGTACAGATTATGCTTACCTCAGGTTTCTTTAGTGTGCTTCAATGCCCTTCTTTAAATATAACACTTATCTTACTAATTTGGCAGCAATTATCTTTTTCTTTGTTTAAAAAAAAAACTGGAATAATAACATTTATCTTTTTTTGCTGTTTATATTTAGGGGGGTTTGGTTTGGGAGGTTTTCTGGGGTTTTTTTGGTAAAAGAAGTCTTGGTTGTGGCTTGCTGAATTTAAATATTTATGAGTGGTGCATTTTTAAGTATAGTGAACAAGACACCATATTAAGTGCAGTGAAAAGCATCTATATTCTGTAAAAATCTGCCTATGCATGTTTTTTAAGAAAAAATGGCTGTATAGGCCTGTATGGGACTGTAATGCGCTTAGTGGTCTGACTTATACTGGAAATGTATGTATACTGGCGTACTTTATATTCTCTAAAAAGAAAATGCTTAATGCCTTTGAAATTTTGTAATCAAAAAAAAGCTTTGAAAAATCTAAGGGGGGAGAGTATTCTTAAAGTTTTTAACATAAGCTTGTCAGTGCACATATAGATGGGTAGCATGTTTAGCAAACCTTGTGAAATTTAAATAAGTTTGTAGTTACATGTGAAATTCTAAATGCATGATAACTGTTAATGTCATAATGGTTTAGTCATTTTGTTCTGTTTTGTCATGTGCCACAAAATGTGTAATTTTTTCACTTTTTTCCCTTTGTATATCAGTTACGGGTTTCAACTGGTTCATTCTAAAAAAGAAAAGGAAACAAAACAAACAGTCCATTGATATTTTTTAACAATTGTATAAGTGCCCAAGTAATTCACTACAGCCTACAGCCTTGCCTTTGTAATTTGACTTCGAAATGTTGGCAATCAAAGCATGCACTTGTAACAATGAAAGAAGCATTTTATATTACTACTCAATAAAAATGTGCATGAACTTAAGCATTCTTCCCGTTCTTGCTGTCTCAGTGGCAGAAGCGTGCGGGCACCACGCGCGTGTGCTTCTTGCTCTCTTTTGCTTTGGACAGGAGAAGACCACTGGTGTAAGAGATGAGTGACTTGTTTCACGATTCAAGGTCAGTTCTTTACTAAGAAATAAACCCGTTTATTACCCAGCTGTTCTAGGCTACTGAATGTCTGCAGACTTCCCCCAAGGTCTGGTTAGAAAGTGTGGTTTTCACTGAAATGAGTAGGATGTCACCCACAAGTAGAGTGTACAAGAAAATGAGTACCCTCTGTGTGCTTTCCCCTTATCTGGAGTGTTTGAAAAGGTCAATGAGTATAATTTACAATAATGACAATTTCACATTTCAAATGCTCTCTCTTTTAGTCAGAGAAGAACTGTCAAAGCTCTGCCTTCTCCCTTTCTCCCTAACTGTGCTCAGCATCCTTCCCAAGTCCATCATCCTGCGAAGAACTGACAGATGATGCCAAGTGGTGCAATGATGTGGGTATTGCCCTAGTCCTCCTTTCAGGTACCATTATTAAATATAGGCTCAGTGCCTGCTTTCTTATACGTGCTTCCCACTTCAGCTCTCCCTAATTTTGCAATTTATGACAGGTGGCAAAAATAAAGAGGCTTCATAATACTTGGGACTATTTCAGATTTAGTTTCTCATTTCAGACTGTGTAGAGGTACAGCACAGACACACAGAGTCTGTGTGTTCATCTGGCAGGTGGAGCTGTTTGTCCCCGTGGTTCACGGGCACGGTGCGTGCAGAGAGGAATGGTGATGGTTTGCGTGCGCACTCTGCTGCCCGCCGAGCCCTGCGTGCGTGCCACAGAGCAGCACAGGTTACCCGAGGTGAGTTCTCCTGTGCAGACGCCCTGTGCCGCACACGGCAGCACTGCTGGGCAGCACGGCAGCGTGTGCTGTCTGCTTGCATTTCGCTTGGGCCCTGGCACTTCCACCAACCAATCTGACAGCAACAAAGAGGGTTTTTTGCTCAGCAGTGACTGTGCATAGGCCTCTCAGTTGGTAGATTTAACCCAAAAGGTCCGTGCTACAAATCAGAGGTGGGGCTGGAAATGTCTGTTGTAGTTGGTGAAGAGTTTAATAGACAAGCAAGTCAGCCCAGGATGAGTGATCCACTAGGGAATGTACAGATTGTCTGGTCACAAAGGAGATTTTGGAACTTTTTATGTCTCAGAAGAATGAAAAGTGTCTGGAGCATACAAAATAGTGGTGTCCTGTGTATCCAGGTAAGATGGCCTGGCTTCTTCCTGGAGTGAGTCCCACCATTCTACTGTGGGGCAGTTTCTGGATGGCTCCAAGGGATAGTCTAAGCTGTACTCAAATGTTCGTGGAAGGACCAAAAACAATTTCCAAAGCTCATCTTGTTTCAGGGCATCCAATCTCTTCCAACTTTCCTTCTTTTTTCCTAATGCAGAAGAAACTGTCAATGAACTTGAAGAAAAACCCTGGTGCCACTGAAGGCTGAGTTTTGGATTCTGTGGCCTCACCAGTGATGCACTGGACTGTGTCTCCCAGTACGGATTCCTTCCTTCTTACCAAAATACCCCACCTTAATGCCCAAACCATCATTGGTGCCTACTTCAAGATTTACTGAATTTTTTAACCATTTGAATCTTGCTGTGTGAGATAGTGTTTGATACATGTCTTATATCTGGGCACTGTCACAACTTTGTTTTTCAACAGCTATTATTTCTTAGTGTACATTTTCTGCAGAACAACATTCAAGTTTTGTCCAGGTTTTCCTCCAAAACTGCAGTAGATTTAACCCTGCTTAAGCCTGTGCCAGTGTTGCCAACTGTTGGGCAGAGATAGAAATTCTTTCAGCATTTTCCTTTTCTGGAGCCTCTAGAGGAGTCCTGATCTCTCTCCTTCCTAGCTTTTGTTTTTAGTGAAGTGGCATTCAGAGTGTAAAATAATGAAAATCTGGGGACATTTTCTGAGTGCAAGCTGAATTTATAATTCTAGTCCTTAGAAATCAGTTTTCCTTCTTTTTTCAAGATACTGTTGCTCAGATTAGTCAGATTGATGAGTCTTCCCACTTCTTTGACTAAGAGAGGGATGTGAGAATCAGCTATTTGAAACGTTAAAAAACCACAAGCACCAAAACAACCATTTGAAAAGTAGTTTGCAGTTTGCTTTCTTAGTTGTTTTTGGAATGATGTTTAATCCCCTTAAAAGTGGCCATTTTGGGCATGCAAAAAAGGATGAGCTTTCTTGGTCTTCAGTGATTTAGGAAAAAATATATCTACATTCACGTTTTCATATGTAAATGTTCATACTTTTAAGCACTTCCATAGCAGTAAAAAAAGATGAGCTGATGGAGCTAGAGATAGGGGTTGGGGTTTTGTGTCTTGCTGAGCTGACTTTGCAGTATCAGGCCTGCTGAACATTATAAAATAAATNTTTTTTTTTTTTTTGATAATTTTTTTAAATAACTCGAGAGCAGCTTCAGTTTTACATGTGCCACCAGCTTTCATCAGGCTGACAGATAGCTGTGTGCTCTGGGCAGTATTCTGCCAGTGATTGCAAAGGAAAGGGCTGCCTGGGCTCTGTCATCCCTGTCAGAAGCTTGTTTTAGGTAAAGTAACTTGGCAAAGAAAGTGCTAAAGGACTGATTATGCTGCCAGTGGGAAGCCTGCAGGCGTGGTGACAGACATGACAGTGTCCGCTCCTTTGTGAAGCCCTACTCGTGGCCATCACTAGTTGCTCTGGGGTTCCCCAGGGCCCCTTTCCCTTCTGGGCAAAGCCTGGCATAGTCGTTTGCTGGAAGTTTGGGTCTGGACACCCAGTTAGGCAATTCTTACAGCAGCAAGACTTGAGCAAGAGGCGGTTGTTTCATATTTTAGCTTTTGCACTCCTGAGGTAGTTGATGCCGATGACCATGCTGTGATTGAGCAAGCCCATTGCTCTCAACATTTGGGTATTTAATAATCTCTTTTGCTTTAAATGAGCAGTTGAACACTATGACCTGGGCTAATTTCCCAGTGTTCTGTGCCAGGGGAGACTGGCATAGAACATAACTGCTGTTATGTCACAGCATTGAGAGTCACTGAGGCCAGCAGGCACTGCTGAGATCGGCTCCTCCAACCTCCCCAGTGGCTCACACAGGATCAGCTGGAGCAGGTTGATTGGGGCCATGTACAGTCAGGTTTTGAGTATCTGCAAGGATGTAGACCCTGCAGCCTGTCTGGGCAAGCTGTGCTAGTGCTTGACAGCTCTTAGAGTAGAAAATACTTTTTCTTACATTTCAAAATGTGCTGTATTTCACCTAGCGTCCAATGGCTTTTGTCCTGTTGCCAGGCCTCACCAAGAACAGCCTGGCTCCTTCCTTTTATTCCCCCCGTCAAGTACTTACGCACCTTTTCTCCAGGCTGAGCAGTCCCAGCTCTCTCCATCTCTCCAGGTGTTCCAGTCCCTTAATCACCTTCATGGTCCTTTGCTGAACTCACTCCATTAAGTCCATGTCTGTCTTATGCTGGGGAGCCCAGACCTGGATACAGCTCCAGGTGTGTCTCACCAGTGGAGAGTGAGGGAGGGAAAAGACTTGTCCTGGTCTCCCGTATGTGCCATTGAATTTCTACAACATATACTGACTGATGCCAGCAATTTAAGACAAGTGAAGACAATTCTGGCATTGTAGGTCAAAGAGGTGGGAGCCATACCTCAGAAATTGGAAGAAGCAGAGGGACATTGCAAGTGCAGAGCTGAGATATATTAAGGTACAGATCCCAGAAGGTAGGAGAAAACAAATGCCTTGCCAGACTGAGAGTACAGTGAAAGACTGGAATAATACTTGTTCGCCAGGTTTGGTAATAAATTTGATTGCCAAATTATCCAAGTAGGTATCAGTTGCAAGAGGGAGGACCCTCTTCACTCTTTGTCCACTCTGTGTCCTGCCTACTGCTGATCCTTCAGAAGGTGAAGTAGTCATGAAAAAAATCTCACCGAATTTGTACAGAGGGGAATAGTCCCTTCCTGCATCCAGCAGGCAAGTGGCTGAAGCCCTGAAGCATGTGATGTGTATGAAGTCATTATCGTGGTGCAGATCTGCACATTAGCCGGACGTCACATAAATGAGAGATCTTGTGCCTCCCTGGGCAGGGAGAAGTAACCTTCCGACAAGGTTGCCTGAGGAGGAGGTAATCTGTTTATCTGTCACCTGCTGGCTTATTGTTTTCAGTACATATTTAATAAGCTTTGTACCCAGACTGCATTTTTCTAAGAAAGCACTCTGAAGGGAATATGGGTCTGACACTCTGGCTGAGCTTAAATAAAGCTGCAGAGCTGATGGACTGAGAAAGCCCTGCAGCCATGGACCAGAGTGCCAGAGAAAGGAAAGGAATGAGTAGTGGAACAGGGAGGTGAGATTGGATTATTTATTTCGTTCCTTTTTCAAGGTAGCTAGGAGAAGAGATGGTGGTAGCAGTGCTACACTGCGAGTCTGAGATGACGAGATAAGGAAGCTGTACCAAGCTCCCAGGGCTTTGGGTAGGCCATGACAGAAACTAGGCTGATAGAATTCTTCCTAGACTAGATGTGCACTTAAAAATTACAGTGGGAGTTCAGGCTGTGACCTGAAGGCAGTCATGTAGAAAAGAAGAGCAGGCAATGGCTTGGGAAATAAAGTTTTGGAGGGCAGACCTGTGATAAGGAACAAGCTGGGATTCAGGGCCCTGGCAGAGGAAGAAGCACAGATTGCAGGATAGAGTGATACATTTATTACATGCTGAAGAGTTGAATCAGTTCAGCATTAGTGCAAGGATGCCTGTTACTAAGGGGTTTGGACCTGGTACAAGGGAGTTGCCATGAAGTCAGCTGGGAGGACTGGCTAAAGCCTGGGATCTCTGCAGGATAAGAGGGCAGGAATTATGAGGGCCTTAAATCTCAACTAGCCTTGTAAGGAAGGGCTTGCAACTAACCATCTCAGAGAAGAATAAAAAGCTAACAAGGAATGGAAAAATGACCTGCTAGCCAAGTCAGTTGGACATGGCCGGTAAAGTCTAGGAATACAGTGAAAACCAGCATGAGTCCGGCTAAGTTATCTTTGCTGATCATGGTTGAAAAGCAGCAGAAAACTTTTCCAGACACTTGAATAGAAAAAGCAAGGTGAAATAAGTGGGGAATGATGCAATGAGGATAAAGGAGAGATTTAAAGTATTGGCTAGAGGACTGTGGAAGCAAAGCCAAGAATGAGATTTAGGGTATGGAAACAAGGACTACAGGAGTCGAGACAGAAGCAAGTTAAGAGTTTAAAGCACTTATTCCAGGAAATTGCAAAAGCTTCTTTTCTAGTCACAATAGAAAATACCATATTTGCTTGCTCTTCAAATAGCAATGCTCTTTAACAGCTCTCTGAATGGATGGTATGTATTGAAAATATACTTGGAGAATATGCAAGTACAGAAATTTAAATAAATCAGGAGCAGCAATCGCAGGGCCATTGGTCTGAGCGTAATCATATGCAAGGATTTAAATCTTGAAGGAACTACTGAGCACAGTGTGTGTGAAGGGCTGTTTGCTGCAGTGCTGTGTGGCAAACAGAAACAAGGTATGAATGTTAGGAATGTGTGCATGAAAGCTGAAGTGGAAAGGAGCCAGGTGGAGGGGAGATCACAACTGTCGATGTTGGGAGAGGAAGTTATGGATGCCGAAAAGGTTCCTTAGATGTAGCAGATAGAAATTTAGCAAAGCAAGAAATGCTTGTGGCATTGTAAGTTGTTTCATGCTTCCCTTTTGCATCTGCCTCTCCATCCACTTTCAGCTTTCCTTGGGAGACTAGGATTACTGGGGGGCACCAGGATTCCTAGGAGGGATCGCTGCTGGAGGGAAATTCTTTCACTTATTTCTCTTCCTGTTCCTTATTTTCTTCCCCTCTTGTCCCTTTTCCTTCTCTGTCCCTTGTTCTTTTGCTTTATGACAGCCACCATTTTGCCCCTGGTTCCATTTCTCAGATCCCCTCGAGCTCTGCCGCTGCCTACCTGCTGGGCTCAAGCTTTTTTGTTCATTAACAGTCAAGACTGTTTCCTTGGGAATAGGTGGGATTAGGAAAACACTGCTGTTTGTGGGGAAAGGGTGACTGGAAAGGAGGATAAGATAATTTTTCTCTTAGCAGATGGGGAAATAATATTGGTAACAAGCTTATATATACATTGTGAGAAGTGCTGATGTTGCTGCAGAAGTGGGTTGGCATCAGCAGGTGATAGTACCGATCCTCGCTGAGGGGCTGGTGGGGAAAACAAGCAGAGAGACCAGCTCTGGGTAGGGGGAGAAAGGGGGCTTCTGGCCTTTTCTGCCTTTCTGTGGCTGTTATAGTGGAGAAAAAAAAAAAAAGTTTTGCCTTCACTATCTCCCAGCAAAGTTTGTCTTGGCCCTTTCACCCCTACAGCTTTTTCTTGTAAGGAGTGATTCATGCGTGTGCTTGCGTATGGAAATAGATTTGCAAGACTTGCCAAACAACGCACCTCCTAAAAGCACAGCTGGGTGCTGACACCGCAGTGTTTCCCTCAGTCCAGAAAGTTAAATCCAGAAATAACCTTCCATCTCTAACAGCTCGATGACTCATGCAGGCTTTGGGGGGGGTGCAGGGATTCCCATCCCCAGCTGCTGCTGCTGGGGGCTCAGGGAGAGCTCGCTGCCAGGGAAGCAGCTCCTGGCAGAGCCCGCACCAGGAGATGCCATCCAGCCCACCAAGTCAGAGCAAATTGTTTCTGTGGGGACCCAGAGCTTTACACCCAAAGGGGTGTAAAAGCAGGCATGCCCTGGCCCAGGTTCCCTGGGGATGTGTGTCTGCAGCTTCCTGATGGGGAATGGGGGGAACGATGTCAGTACTCGTGGTCCTGATTTACCCAGCTTCCCAGCCACGGCTCCTGCTGTGGCTCAGCTGGCAGCTCCTAAATGACATTTTCTGTTAAAACCACCAAAGCCATCTTGGGGCTTGTCTGAAACTCAAGGGGTTCATCCTTGTGAATGAGCACCTCTGGCGTGGTCTCCTACAATGACTGAGAATATGTGGTATGACATCTACTGGAATCTAATTCCAACCTCCCCCCCATGGCAGAGGGGTTGGAACTCTTGAGTTCCCTTCCAACCCAGGCCATTCTATGATTCTATGATCTACAGTGATTTATTCTATTAAGATATAGATAGCCACTAAGATAAAGATATCCATGCAGTAGTTACAGAATGCACAGTTGCTCTGCACTGCCTGGAATTTCTTGCTGGGCAGGTCTTTGGCATCTTTGCTCCTGTGCCAGTCCAAGAGTATGGAGATTTAAGTAAAACTACCTATGGAAATACCTTACTTTCTCCACTTCCTGGGGATTGTGCTTTTATTATTGTTTTTAAACACAGCTGACCCAACTTCACCTTTGTATGTAGTGCAGCAAAATTACTCCTAGCTCCTCACAGCTTCGTCAGGAGTGTGAATGTAGTGTCAGCACAGGCTCTGCCTCCAAGAAGTTACATAGATAGATGTGTGCGTGTGTATATATATATATGTATGTATGTGTATGTATATATGTTAGCTAGCACAGGTGTTTTGGGGAGAGAATATGATCTTTTTTCAGCATTTAGATTGTGTCAGGATCACAGTAATCAAGAGACAAGATATAAAAGTGGGACATTGCCATGTCTGTCTTTTACCCCCCCTTCCTGTGTCCCCATGTCCAATCTGGCCCTTCCTCTGGGTTTCTTCGCTGCCCTTTCCTAGAAAGACCGAGGGATTTTCTAGTTCCTCTCTGGGACAGCTGAAGCACAGAGATCACCCAGTGATGGCTTAAAGCCTCTCAGCCTAGGTGGCAATAGCACCAGCACCAAGAGCACCTGCAGCCCATCCCTGCTGGTGGGAGAAAACCCCACAGCACCAGGTCCAAGGGGACTGGGGCTGGGAGGGATAAATGCAGCTCAGAATTTCTCTGGGATCAGAGCACAGCCCAGCAAACAGCACTTCAGAGCTGAATAGTATATGTAACTTATTGTTACTTTTCTCACTGCTGCTGGCCTGGCAGCCTTGGCTGCCCACACTGCACTTCTTTCAGCTGAAGCAGGAGGCCAGAGGTGACCCTGTAAGGTGAACATGTGCTGCAGAGCAGCCAAAGCCAGCAGCAAGGTCAGGAGCTCGCCTGCTCAGAGCACACTGCACGTGTTTGCAGAAAACCTGAGCCTGTGGGAGCTCAGGGGGCTGCCTGGTCAGTCCCTGGGATTCACATCAGGATGATGAGAGCACATGTGTTATGGCAAAAATATTCTGTGCAGTTCAGCAAACTTTGCCAAAGTGTTCTCAGGAGAAGAGAGTGATACAGTGCAGAGCAACAGGACAAAGGGATATCTGGGCTACTTAGAGCTGGAAGGGAGTTTGGGGTAATATTATTAATGGAGTAATGTTTTTTATAGTGAAGCTTGTGGAGGAATAGCTTTGTATCTAATGGAATAACTGTCATTATTTCCTGGCTCTGAAATATTTCCAGTCTCCTGCAGTATCACATGTACTGGAGAGGTCTCAGGGATTGCCTGTTTGCAAGGGCAGTGAAAGGCCAAGGCTCAGGGAATGGAAGGAAATAAGAGAGGAATGAGAGACTCTACGTATGAATTTAATAGCAGAAAACGCATTTTTTCCAAAACTCCTATTTTTTTTTAATAACAAAGATTAATTAAGGATAAAAATCCCTGAAATATACATCATTTGAAAGAGATCAGCTGGGAATGAAGCTTTAGCAAAATTGTCAAAAGACTAAACACATCATTTATCTCTGCAACACAGCTGAGGTGCAACAAAAAATGCGTTCTGCTGAGCACTGAAAATTAAATTAAGTCATGCTTGTGTGAGCATTTGTATATCATTGGAATAAAACCCTGTGGTTTTGTAATTGGCTTGGGTACTAAAATCTTTGGGATGGCTGTTGCAGGATGGGCTTGCCTAGTCACAGGCAGGCTGCTGCTCCATCAGTGGATCACAGTGAATACAGCCACAGCAGCTGCGGAGAACTGAGGGATGCTTGGAAATCACCATCCCTGGAAGGATTCAAAAGCTGTGTGGATGTGGCACTTAGGGATGTGGTTTAGGGGTGAACACGGTGGTGCTGGGTTACCGATTAGACTCGATAGTCTTAGAGGTCTTTTCCAACCTTAATAATTCCTGCTGATCACCCAGACTTCCAGGCCTTTGGTGAGGACCTTGTCCTCCTCAAAAGCTGCCACCATCCCTAGTGGTGTGCAGGGTGTTCGGTGGCTGCCTGATGCCTTCCACAGCCTTCTCCGGGAGCTGCAGTTTCACAGAGCGTAGCTCAGAACAACAAAAGCTTGCAAGATACATCCTTCAGGGGGGTCCTTGCAGAACCTTCCCTGAACCGAATTGCACCTCCTGGAGAAAAAAAGAACTGTAACTCCTTTCTCCTTTTCCTTTTTTCATGATAGACAATTCATTAGAACACCCAGCAGCAGCACTCAGAGGGGCCAGACTCTTTATGGCCGCCCCGTAGCGCTGTGCACGGCGACCCACAGCCCGGCCCCGGTGAGGAGCTTAAACGGCCCCGGTGAGGAGGTGAGGAGCTGGCGGTGCCCGCCCCGGTGAGGAGCTGGGGGTGCCCGGCCCCGGTGAGGAGCTGGCAGTGCCGGCCCCGGTGAGGAGCGGTGAGGAGCTGGCGGTACCCGGCCCCGGTGAGGAGCTGGGGGTGCCCGGCCCCGGTGAGGAGCTGGCGGTGCCCGCCCCGGTGAGGAGCTGGGGGTGCCCGGCCGCGGGGGGGAGCGGTGAGGAGCTGGGGGTGCCCGGCCCCGGTGAGGAGCTGGCGGTGCCCGCCCCGGTGAGGAGCTGGCGGTGCCGGCCCCGGTGAGGAGCTGGCGGTGCCCGCCCCGGTGAGGAGCTGGCGGTGCCGGCCCCCGCTGCCATGCGAGGCTCGGAGCATCCGGGCCTGTGCATCCATCACTACGTTTAAGCGAAACCCGTTGCCATGGTGACAGCGGGGCTTACTAAATACGGCCTGTGATGCCCAAAATCTCGTGGGTGGCAACAGCTGAGGTGCGCGCAGATTTCTGCCGACGCCAGAACCCTGCTGGTGGGGCTCACCGCAGGGGAAAGGGTTTGTGCTGGTGAGTGAGTGAACGAAGCCCCAGCTTTGGTGGTGGTGGTGTTAATCATGGGCTGCTGATTTTTATCTTGCGCAGCGCCCCGGGTGCTCCCCAGATCGCGCAGACCGGCTCAGGGACCCTGCGCTGCGGCTGATAAGAGGCTGCAGTAGATTTATCTCACAAGTGCAGGGGGTATTTGGAGCCTTTTCACTCCTGGACGTGGCAGGGTTCCTTGCTTAAAGCCACGTAGCTATTCCCGTGCTTATCTGTCCAGGGCCGCATGGAGGGAGGGCGAGATTACACCTGATACAATTATCAGTCTTGTAATTACACGCAGCGGCCCCAGACACCCTCCTGGGTTTTCTGTACGAATCTAGTAAGACTCAGGCATGGCAGTGTTACAGGCTAAGGCAAACTGTGTTTGCCAGACCTTTTCCTGCAGCTTCCAGCGAGAGCTGTGGCGCGAAACGCAGCGATGTGTGTGAAGCAGGAGGGCTGGCCGTATGTCCATCCGTGTGTCCATCCGGCTGCGCTCGGCAGTGTCCCACTGAGGAGAGCCAGCAGGGTCACACGCTCGCCTCCCCGCGATGCTCGTCTCTCCCAGGCACGGGGGCGGCGTTTGCTCGCAGGAGGTGGGAGCTTTTCTGTGCTGTCTGCCCATCTGCACAGCTCTCACGCTAAGCTGGGGGTTGTTGGAGCAGTGGGACGTGAGGCCACAGTGCCCCCAGCTCCCTGCGACAGCCCGGGCAGCTTCTGGGCTCCCCTCCCAGCAGATTTCAGTGCGAGGCTCCCCACAGTGTGGGGCAGGATACGGAGGTCCAGCCCCCACTGACAAAAAGCTCCCCTCAAGTTTTGGAGCCAGCAAGGCAGCCCAGCAGGAGCCACACACTCATCTCTGCAAGCTGTGGGAGATGCACGTGGTATGAGATGGAGCTGGAGCACATAGGGAAGAGGTGCAAGGTGAGGATCCCCTATGCCTCACTGCATGCAAAGGAGGAGAAGGGAATAATACATCAGAGGTTACAGCTCCTGCTTGAGCTGTCTCCCAGAGCTTCCCAGCTTCTTGGAGCAGCCAAAACCTTCCTAAGACAGATTTCCTGAAAAATGACAAATAGCTCATTCTTGAGGTATGAGGCATTGGGTGAAAAAGGGCAAGGAGTGAGAAATCTGATGCTGCAAAACCTCCAGAAGCCATTGCAGTTGATACATAACAAACCTAGAAGCAAAGGCAGAGAGGGAGGGAAGAAGACTGTGAGGCAGCCCTGCAATGGACAGCTGCTTGCTGGAAAAGCAGAGAGGAAAGGGGAGCCAGGCACACCAGTTTTGCACGTGAAAAACACATATCCATAAAGAGAGGTCAGCAACAGGAATTACTCAGGTGGTATGAAGGCCATCGAGGACATCCACCCTCGACAGGTGCCCCACTACAGGACTGGTGCTTTCTGTGCTGGGTCTGGTCTCCAGGTTGGTCCAAGGCACTCGGCCAAGTGTGGGGCACATGGGGCTGGGGCTGAGCTGTAGCTGGTAGCATCTAGGGGGGCAGAGAAGAATTTGGTGGGAACCAGGGAGGGAGCCTGGAGGATGGGAATCACACATCACCCTTGTTTCCATTTCACAATGGAGGCGAGGAGGTGTCTTTTGGAGGTTGGAGGTGGTTGTACTTTTTAAATACTGAGTGAAATGTGAAAAATAAAATTGTTCCTGGTCCTACACCCTCAGAATGATTTATGTTGGTATTTAATCCCGCTCGTGTTTCCCTACCCACCATGTTCTGGTTTTTCTCTGTACTTTTGGGAAAGCAGTGGGAAAGCAGCACACTGCTAATTACAACCCGGGGCTGTTTGGACACAGGGGAGGGAGGCAAAGAGAAATAAATAAATTAATTAAAAGTCCCATCATCATCTGTGAATATGGGTCCCACTCTTTGCAAAGCCCACAGTGTGTTCCAGGGAGATTGCTAGTCATTGGTAGCAATTTGTCGGAGTCTGGCTGGCTCAGGGTTGGACTGGTGGCAACATTTGTTCTCCATCATTTGCGCTGCTGAGACAAGATAAAATGTGTCGGTGTCAGGGGTCTTGTTTGGGGACAGCTGCATGGCCAGGGTGGTGCATCTGCCCCAGCCCTGCAGGAGCAGAAGGAGTTTTTTGGGGCAGTTTCTGGTTGCAGGGTGGGACAGGTGGCTGCTGCTGTGATGTGCAGGAAAGCACCGTGTGCTGCACACTGCGTGTGCTGGCAGGGATGTTTGCTTTTATGGCAGGCATATCTCAAGAGCTGATGTTCAAACTTCCAGGCTCTCTTTGCATCCATGTGCTGTTGGACTGCACAGTTGTATCCTTCATTAAAAACAAATGTGAAGGCACCTGAGCTGCCTCTGGGCAAGCACTCAAGCCTTGGTAACAGGAGCATGAGGAGTGAGGGAGGGAGCAGTGGTGAACACGTGCATCGCCAGGATGCTCCTTTTGCTTCCTCCCCACAAACTCCTGGTGTCTTGGCTGGTGGGGCAGGCAAGAGGGAGCTGTCAGTGGATGCAGGCAGGCGCTGCTGCTGCCCGCATGGTTCCCACTGCCAGTCAATTAATTAATAAAGCTTTCTGGCATCTTATCAGATCCACAATTCAGTCAGTTTAGGCTCCCTGCGGCAAGTCATCCGTGACTGTTTTTATTCACTTTTCTTTCTGGCTGCAGGTCCCTCAGCAGGCTGCCTCAGCCCAGCGAAAGATCAGGCAAACTGTTCTCAAAATGGGGATGGTGAGTGTTTCCCCTGCCCAGTGCTCTGCCTGGCAAGTTTGGCTGAGCTCTCTGGACATCATCTCCTTGAGCCCATCACCTCGGCATGGTTCAAGAGCTGTTGTGCAGTGGCCAGCTGCCAGCAGGGTTTTTCCTCCTTGGATGGGGCTCTTTTCCTTTGTTTCAGGTTTTGCGGGGGCTAGGGGACTTTTGGTTGATTTGCACAAGGTCACATTGGCACAAGTGGCTGGATGAGGGGAGAACACGCATTTCTGAGGCACTTTCTGTGGGACAGCATCTGCTCCCTTCCCTCTGTCAGGGAGCACAGCACTCACAGGGGTTCTGGGGATAATGGAGCTTTTTCCACACACGCCTTCCCCCATACCTGGTAGCTCTTGTAGAAACAGTCCATTTCTTTGGCAAGGAGCTGTGCAAAAGCTATGCTCCTTAGGGGTGTGATGGTGATGCCCATTTCCATTTCTGCCTCCATGCCAGCTCCAGAGGCAGCCTGGGATCTGGTACCTGGCTGGTCCCAGTGCCTCTGATGCCGCCTGAGACCTGATGGCTCCTAATGGGTGTATAAACTGATCTGCATAGGGATTAATCTAATCCCAAAAGTTTTCACCACAGTTTGTGTTTCAGCGATCACCAGGGACCTCCTGGCACACTGGTGCATGGAGCTGACCCTTCCCATCACCTGTCTCTAAGTTTTCCCTGGGTGTATCTCCCTGCAGGAAACACAGAGGAGATGTGATGCCTGCCAGCCCGTAGCCCTGAGGCATCTTTCCCATCCATCTGCATGGGAAGGGGAACCCATTGCCCTCAGTGCATCTGTTTGTTTTGTAAGAGCAGTGTCCTCACCTCTGCTCTGTCCCTGTGCCAGCCTCTCCATGCCCAGCCTCCTGGAGACAGTGGTGCTGCTGCCCTGACAGCCCCAAGTGAAGCCAAAAGTGAAGCTTCTCACTGCCATGCAATGAATGAAATATGAAGAGAGAAAAAACTCCTTATCCTGCTTTTGAAAATGAAGGTATTTCCCTTTTTTTAATCTTCAGAATGCAGAGCACTGGGAATATTAGATCATTGCTCCTCCATCAGCCTTTGTCTTTTCAGAGAAGGCAGGTGTTAGAGGAGAGAAATGGAAGTCAGTATTTGTGTTTTTCAGTGGAAGAGCAGAGTCCAAATCTCTCCAACCTTTGACATGTACAGTTATTCTTTCCACATGATAAAATCTTGGAGGGCTGAAACTACCAACACTTATGATCATTAATGTTGTTACTAATTACTTGTCTTCCATTAGGTATTAAAAATGCGCTCAAGGTTCACCCTTCTGCAGTGTCTGACACAAAGAAATGCCACTTCTCACTTTCCAGGCCCTGCTTTTTCCCATTTGAGTTGCCCTCACCTCAGCTGTGCCACTACAGGACCTGGTCTGAAGAGTTTTCATGCAGTCACATGCACTGCAAACCCCAACATCTCCCATCCCCTCTCATCCTCGTCCTCCTATTGCTGATCTTCTGGTCCCACAGGTCTCAACATGCAGGACAGACAACACACACACACCCAGAAGTGTGATCTCAGAATGTCCAAGCAGTTAAAATAATCATTGGTTTACCTTCAAAAGCAAATTAACGTGATTTTAAATGAAACAAATTTGCCTTGAAACTGGCAGATTTATATTCTAGGGCATATGAAGAAACTCAGGGATTTAGTTAACTGGCATGGGAAAAAAAAACAACAAACAAAAACGAAAGGGAAAAAACCCCTGCTGCAAGCAGTATTAGCTGCCAAAGCCATAATTGTGCAAAGCTGGAAATCCCTTGCTCAGCTGAACCTAACACATTGGTATAGCATCTTAAGTGAATTAGCTGGCATTGGAAAGCTAGCGTTTCTTATAAATAATAAACCAAACATTTTTTTCAAGTCATCCTGACAGTTTTCTTGGAAACCCAAAAATACAATACTTATGTTAACTAGCTGTGTCATCTGGATCAGCGTTTTAGTTTTTCAATGGGAATTATAAAAGGTAACATCTGTAAAGTAGCACGATTCATATAGATTATGAAATACTGCCTCTAATGCAGACATACAGCAGCTATGAAGTGATAATTTAAAAATCATTATGCCTGTAATTTATTAATATGTTCATATTACATAGTAATTTGTTCTGTTATTTCGCCACTTTTCTTGTTGTTGTTTGGCTTTTATTTTTACACGTTTGTCTTCTTTGCATAGACAGGCTACTCAGCTGCCTGCCCAAAAGCAAGGACACTCGTGCATGCTGTGGGTGGGATTCCCTGGTCTGTGCTTTGGGATGATCCCAATTGCTCCCGTAGGCTTGGGTGCGTTCATAAATGTTAATATCAGACCGAAAAAGGAGACAAGGCAGTGGGATTATTGTGTTTACTGAAGGAAAGCTGCTTGGTTGTTCTTCCAAGTGTTTTTAGGCTGCAAGGAGCAAGGCTGTTTTGCCAGCATGACTTTTCTCAAGGAAGATCTTTCTACTTCTACCACCCAGACCCTTGGCACATTCAGATCCCTTCTGCAATCACTGGGGCTTTCAAATTTTGCCACACTCTGGATTGTGGCAAACTGCCCTAAAGCCCTTCCTTGCCTGAGACTTACAAAACCCAGAGAAGGGCCTCTGTGATGAACGCTGCTGGTGGTTTATTTCTCCTTCTCTGTCTGGTAGGAGAACTGTTCTCCAGGACATGCCCCATCCTGAGTAACTGCAAAACCCCATCTCTCATGTCTACGTGTCTCAAACCTCAGATAACAGGACTGAAGAAGTAGGCACAGAAGAAAAATGTCAAAAAGGCCCACAGTGTGGCTCAGCTGGGCGCTCTGATCTCTCGTCTTCTCATCAAGAGCAGGCCCACGGCCAGATTAACAAGTCCCAGGGTGATATGTAAGTGACTATGGTTTCGAGAGCCTGGCTAGAAGAACTGGTGAGGTTCAGGCACTGCAATCCCTTTTAAATCTTGAGATTGGAAAATGGCCACGGAAAGGGAGGCCCCAGAGCAAAGCATCAGGGTTATCCTGTGCAGGGTGGTGACGATAGCTGTTAGTAACCATGGAAGATTTAAATTTAATTCCATACCCACGTACATTGTCACCACTCAAATTAGAACAGCTATCCCACAGCGACGTGAGAAATCACAGGGCTTTAAAAATACATGGTAATTAAAACTATTAGAAAAATTAAACATTTTTATACCCTCATTTTCCCAGTTCCCCAGTGGGGAAAATTGTGGTACTGGTGATTTAAGACTGGGGGGGAGGGAGAGGAGAAGAAGATGCACATATCTTAGAAAGTTAATTTGGGTCTGAAGTGAAGGAATCCGTCCTGTGCTACAAAAATTATCAGCAGCTGCAGCTGAAGGAAGCAGAAACCACTCTATCCCACTTGTCATACAATTGTCCATATGGAAACACTTATTTGAGAAGGAGTAATTGAGAGCCTTAATATGAAAATCATTTCAGATTTGCCTCTGAACCAAAAGGTCCTTCTCCTTCAAGATGAAAATTTTGCATTAAATATTAACAAAAGAACGAAAGTAATTTCTGCTGAGCATTCCTGGTGTGCCTGTGAAGCCATCAGGAGAGCGTTTGCAGTGGGCTGCAGTTGTGGGAGGCTGCATGCCCAGGGCAGGGCACTCCCAGCCTCATGGAAGGCAAGTGGACCCCAGCAGGGCTGAGATCGCAGCCACGAAGTCAGCCTGGCTCAAATAATTTGAAAATGAAAAACAAGTTTCCAGAGCACAGAATGAAGAAAAAGCGGTTCCCCTCTTAGGAGGTGTGCAATTAAAACAAAGCATTCTGGGGTTGGGCTCTTTGCTGAAAACCTCTCTGTGCCCGTGGTTTTGCACAGGGTCACTGCAGCCTTGTCAGAATTGAGTCTTCTCCCTTCCTCCTCCTTCTCCCGCTTTGACAAAGAGGCAACTGTAAATAATTTAAGCCTGTACATTTTCCAAGTCAGTGGCTACCCTTTTAAGAGAAAGAGTCTTTAAGTGCACTAATGTAATTTGTACACTAGTTTGAAGTTCAGGATTACGGACGCCGGGTAAGGTTTTATTTTAGAGTGCTTCTGGCCAGAGTAGCCTGGTTACCGGAGAAAGTTTTTAAAAAGCTTATTTCCATCTCTGCCTAGTTTTAGGAATGGCTGGATCTAGATTCGGTCCATCTTCCTCTCCACATGATCTTTGGCTATAAAATTCTCCCTGGGCAAGGGTGTTGCCCTGGCTCACGGGTGCTGGAACACTGCCCTAGATGGTCCCACCACCTTCCCCCTCTGCCCTTAAACCAAGCATTGGAAGAGAGGACAGTGAGCTCCAAAAAAATGAAGATAAGGGCAAAAAATCCAAGCACACCGTCTGTCTAAAGCCTGGCGCAGAGCCAGGCTGCCATGCGTTTAGAGCAAAGGATACATGCAAGTATTTATTTATTGATTGAGAAGCGGTGCAGTGTTTCTCCGACTCGCTATCGGTTTCCAAATCTGATTTAAATAAACTCTTCCAGTGCATAAATCCAGGCAAAATGTCATTCACCATATGTTTATTCCTAAGACTTGGCGCTTGCTTGCATCAAAGTAGTTTTCACACGCAGGCTGTTTGTTACAAAACCTCAGTGAGGCAGGTATAATTAGCACTAGCGCTTGAGGGGGAAAACTGGGGCTGAGAGCAGAGAAAATAATTTCCTTGCTGCTGCAGAGGGAGTCGGCGTGGGGATTTGGATTAGAAACAGCCTTTCCTACCTTCCCATTTTCTTATGCAGGTGGCTAGATTTGCATCTTTTATTAATTTATAACAATTGGACAAATTTTACCTTGCTCATTTCTTAAAGAAAGACTTTAAAATGCTTGTAAGACTAGCTTAGAAATGTCCGAAACTATGGGCTTCCTACCCAAATGGCCATAACTACCTCGCAAGGAAGAGGTGTGATTAGTTGCTGTATGCCATTTTGCATACAATTAATGCTTATCAACTGGAACACAAAACGCTCTCTGAATACATCATTTATATGAGCTTTATAAATGATCCACTCTCATAAAGCTGGCATAACTCATTCTGATGAAGCCACGCAAAGAGCCTCACAGAAATAAGTAGCTAAAGCAAGAGCATTTTGTATGAAACTCCTCCAACCCTTTACATATCACCACTAGGATTATTATCAAGTGCTTAGAGATGTTGGAGTTTCAAATGAAGTTTGTTGGCTCTAAGGAGGCAAAAATAACAGATCTTCTTCATTTTTTTTCACTTTAGTGTTTATATGTGAGCAAACAAAATTATAGGCTGATTTTTGATATTTTCTTGTCTGCAGAACAGACTTATGAGAAGATTAAATTCACGTCCAGGTATCCCCCTTTAGGAAAATTCCTGATAAATATGAATCCTAACCCTAACTGTCTGGAGGCACTTGAACAAGTTATAAAATAAGAAAGTGTTATCCTGCTGCACATATTGTAAGTATGTCCTTCAGCATGTGCTCGGGGAATTAGAGATCCTGGTTTGTGGTTTCAAAACAGGCACCTGTGTGGTGCAATGCCTACCTTGCAATATACTTCATGTCTTTCAGAGTTCCCATGGTGTATTGGCTGCTCCTGTTGAATCATGTGGGGTGGCTTTTTGGATCATGCTCAGATGGAGGAAAGGTATTGCAGCCCAGGGTTAATTGGTAGCAAATGCAAGTGCAGAAGGATGGTGCAGTTGGTGTGAAACATATGATGTACGCAATGTCACTCAGTCAGGCATTTGCTGGGGTCTTAGTGCAGTATCAAAGTTAAATTAATCTGGTTCCCATTCCCAGGAAGAACTGGAAGCTGGGAAGTTATCAGTAAATTTAAGGAATATTACACATGATGCTGCTGTAATTTGGTTATAGAGCATACTATTTTAAAAGCCCTTATGTTACTATTTCACAAAAGCATTTTTAGTGCATCCAAAGAGCTACTTGTGCCTTTAGAGAGAGGACATTACCTGTTTTGTTTTCATCACCATGCAGAAAACAGGAAATAAAAGCTAAATAAATTATATTTTCATAGGTTTGTTTCCCTCCTTCTGCATATGCCGTCTGGGGAATGTTCTGCAGCCCAGAAATGAACCTGCTGGTAGGGCTGAAAACCAAGCAGCATGTCAGGCTTACGTGGCAAATGGCTCTGATGCTTTCAGGCTTAGCCCATTGCCAAGGCTGGTTTCCGCACAGCACCTGCTGGGCTGGGTTATCTTTGCTTTTGGCTGATACTGCAATCACATGGGGAAGAGCCGGGAGCCAGCCCATGAAGCACAGGGTGTTTGCCCCAAATATTCCAGCAGATGGGAAGGTGGGCGCAGGAGCAGGTTATGTCTGGGTGTGCGGCTGGGCTCTCCTGGCCGGCGGGCACAGCTCTGGCTGGGCAGGCAGTGCCTGTCTGATACACTTCATCAACCCCATTCATCAATTTATCAACCCCATTTCCTTCTTTCCACCCTCTTTACTGCTGTTTTGTTTTGTTACGGGGTTTTTTCCCCTTTGAGGTATTGAAAGTGGCAAAGCTTTGGCTGGTACATTGGTGCTGCTTCAGGTGAGTGGTTGGCAGGTTAGAAACAATGAAGTGCAGGGGAAGCACCTGGAGTGCAGGTTGTGCTGTCAGCACAAAGGCAGGTAATGGAAGAACAGAGGGAAAAGATCATTAACCACCTTCCTCTGGGCTGGGCTCGGGATGGGGGGAAAGGGCTGTTCCTGCTGCACCTGCTGCCGCCTCTGGATGAGCTGCCTTGGCATCTTCAGCAGGAGCAGCCTGTGGAGGGCACAGCTCCAGTAGGTTACAGGGCAGTTTGTACCCTCCTACCACAGCTGTGGCACACGACCCAGCCCCCACATATCATCACCGTCCCCATGTGCAGCAAGGATGGGGAAGTGGGAAAGAGGGGAAATGCAAAAACCCCAAAATTTTGACAGAGGTATCAGTTTAAATATTGTATCTTTCAGAATCACTTTAAAAATCACAGCTCAGGAATGAACCATAGACTAAAACCCTGATCCAGAAAACAATTATCTCCCCACATCAGCCCACTGGGACTATTACAGAAGATGGGTTGATTTCAGAATGGCACTCTATGGAAATTAGACTTTTATGCAGTCTCAAAGGGAAGGAATCAAAAGACGTGGAAAATGTTCTTTTAAAGTGCATCTTGTGATAAGAACTGGAAATTTTGGAGCAAGGCAATTGATTTTTCTTGAGAAATTGGTTACTATTTTGGTAGGGGAAACTGAAATCTAGGAGAGGATGCCAGATTCTGCCAGTGTGGATGAGGCTGCAGCATGTCCCCTCTCGGATGTCTTTCTTTTCTTGGCTGCTGTCAGCATGGCTGAGATGATGGGTCATCTTCACTTGGGCTTTGGCTGGATATTTTCACTTCTTGGAAGTTCTGTTTTGGTTATTCATCAAAAATACAGGGAGGGGGAGGAGTTAAGTAAATCCTACCACCTTAGGATAACATTTCCCTAAGCAACAAAGTTGTTTAGAAAGGAAAATAAAATAAGCTCATGTTAGATGATGCTTTGAAATGCAAGTAGCTGTTGACTCAAACGTGCAGGAATGAAAGAACAAATTTTACATCAGCAGGGTCAAAAAAAAGAAGGTTGCAAACAAAATAGAAACAGGGTTGGGCAGAGGCAGGGTAAAGGCCCTGAAAATGGTCAGAGAAGGTGCAATCCTCCCCCGTCCCCCTCCAAGTAAGCAATGCTGGAAAAATGCTAACAATGGATGAGGAGAAGGCTGAGGTACTCAATAACTTTTTGGCCTCAGTCTTCAATGGCAACCTCTCTTCCCACACCTCTGGAGTGGATGGACAGCAGGACAGGGACCGGGGAGCAAAGTCCCTCCCACTGTAAGTAAAGATCTGGTTAATGACATTCTGAGGAACCTGAATGTACTTAAGTCTATGGGATCTAATGAGATGCATCCCAGAGCCCTGAGGGAATGGCTGATGTAGGTGCCAAGTCACTCTCCATGATATTTGAAAAGTCATGGCAGTCAGATGAAGTCCGAGGTGACTGGAAAAAGGGGAATACTGTACCCATCCTTAAAAAGGGCAGAAAGGAGGACCTCGGGAACTACTGACCTGTTGGCTTTACCTCTGTGCCTGGGAAGATCATGGAAGACATCCTTCTAGAAGGTATGCTAAAGCGCATGGAAAACAGGGAGCTGATTTGGGACAGCCAGCACAACTTCACCAAGGGAAAGTTCTGCCTGACCAACCCAGTGGCCTTCTATGGAGTGACTGCATCAGTGGACAAGGGGAGGGTTGCAGGTGCCATTTATCTGGACTTCTGTAAAGCCTTTGGCAGGGTGCTCCACAACGTCCTTCTCTCTGAATTGAAGAGAGAAGGATTTGATGTGTGGAGTGTTAGATGGATGTAAAAGTGGTTGGATGGTCACATCCAGAGGGTGGTGGTCAGTGGCTCTGAGTGGTCGGTGGATGTCAGTGACAGGTGTCAGGTGTCTGTATTGGGACCAGTGTTATTTAACGTCTTCATTAATGGCATAGGGGGATTGAGTGAACCCTCAGCAAATCTGCAGATGACACCAGGCTGAGAGGTGCTGCTGACACACCTGAAGGATGGGATGCCATCCAGAGGGCCCTGGACAAGCTTTAGAAGTGGGCCTGTGGGAATCTCATGTGATTTAGCAAGACTGAGTGTGAGATGCTGCACCTGGGTCAGGGCAACCCCCAGTATCAACACAGGCTGGGGCATGAACAGACTGAGAACAGCCCTGCCCAGAAGGACTTGGGGGTGCTGGTGGGTGAGAGGCTGGAGAGATCACAAGAAAGATGGAGAGGGCCTTTTTACAAGAGGCTGGAAAGATCACAAGAAAGATGGAGAGGGCCTTTTTACAGGAGCCTGTAGTGACAGGACAAGGGCGAATGGATTCAAACTGGAAGAGAGTAGGTTTAGATTAAGTGTAAGAAAAAAACTCTTTACTTGTGAGGGCAGTGGGGTACTGGAACAAGTTGCCCAGAGAAATTGTGGATGTCTCATCCCCGGAGGTGTTCCAGCCACGCTGGATGGAGCTCTGAGCAACTTGGTCTAGTGAAAGGTGTCACTGCCCATGGCAAAGAGGTTGGAACTAGGTGATCTTTAAGGTCCTTGTCAACCCAAACCATTCTATGATTCTATGAAAATAAGGCTTAACAACAGCCCCATAGTAGGCATATATGAGTGGAGATGATGGCAAACTGAATGGGGTTAATTAGGAAGGTAATTTGCAGACAATTACATTATTTGTTTGAAATGCTGGATACACGCATTTAAGCTTATTTCAGTTGCCATAGCAACCTGATACAAGCATCATATAATCTTTTATCACATTATCTTGGATATGATTACATTATTTTACAACTTTGGTTGCTAGGAGAACACAGTACCTTCCTGCATGCTCCAAACAATTCTCACTTTGCAGAGACATCAGCTTCTGGCAGCTGGCCTCTGAGATAGCTTATAGATTCATTAGAAGGCAAGAAACTGAGTTATACGTGTAGGTGTGAGTTGCACTGGGAAAACTCTCTGCGAGAGGATGGATGGGATTTTCTCCTGCCACAGGGCTGGCAGGGGAGGCTCATTTTGAAGAGCTGGGAACCAAGGAGGCAGAAGTCTGGGGGGCAGCCTTGGAGGGAGCTTCGTTTGAGAGTTAGCTTAAGTTGATAAGAGCTTCCTGTGCTCTTATTTTGATGAGTTTGTGTTACAGAGTACAAGCTGAATTTCATGATATCAGTTTCCTTTGATGAAAAGGCCAATAAATGTGTAGTTATACCTCCCTAGTTGCTTCTGACATGACAGCATAAGCCAGCTCCCTACCAGCAATGCTTCTCTACCTCTGATACCTCTGGAGGTTTCAATGCTTTGCAGATTCTGGAGTTTTCCAGGTCTGTGTGTGGATGGAGGTTACAAGAGGTAATATGGAGGTCTGAAATTAATAAGAACATGAGAAGAACATTGACATTTTTAAAATGTGTTTAAAAGCCAAGAGTTTTAGCAGGAACGGGACTTTTATTTTCTTGTCCCTTTTAGATTTATTTATGACTACAGAAGCTCTCTGGGAAGACTTTGTTCTTAAACCACACTTAATGGCAAGAAAGGGAAGAAAATAAGTTGTGGTTTTCTTTCTCCCCTTCAATCACCTACCGTCCTGTGTTTTAAATTGAGATTGCAATTAAAACAAAACCCCAGCTGCCCAAGAAACAAAACAGAAATTCACAGGGCAGCCTAAATATCAGCCTCATCTTGTTTTCCTTTAGCCTTCTGCTTTGGGAGTTACAGCAGCTGGGCAATACAGGCAGCAGTGTCAAGACAGGGATTTGAATAACAGCACGCATGTCTGACAAGGAAAACATGGAAACAACATATTCACTGGTCCCTGTGACGGCTGCAGCTCTCTGAGGTGTGGAGGGGCAGAGATTATGGGCTGCAGGAAGAAGGGTTTGATCTCCCAGACCACGGTGTGCTTGACAAAGCTGCCAAGCTAACATGTCTCAGCAGCACGGGACCCTCCTCCCTCTGCACAGAAACGTCAGGCTTTGGCACCTGCAGGGTACCTTGCTGCTTTGGAATGACAGCACGGCTCTCCAAAGTGTCACCAATGATCCAGTTCCCAATTAACAGCGTGGCTTTGTGGGTTTCTGACACTATTCTTAAAGCTCCTGTGGGCTGCTGCAGCCTACAAGCCAAGGATCATTTCTGTCTTGCAAGACTCAAAGGAGAGGAAGGGGAAAAAGCTGGGAAGGGAAAGCTATGGTTTCATTATTCCATGCTAGCAGGATAATAGAATACATTTCCTTTATTACTAAAATGTGCCATTTGAGAAAAGATCCTGCTGTCTGATCAAACTCTCCATTAGTTATTTTTGCATGTGCATGCACAAATCCAGCAGCTAAGCCTAGAGCACTGCTGTATATTGGAAACCAGAAAATGCTGCAGGGTGTTTCTAAAGAATAGCAATTTGGAGGTTGTGGGTGGTTTGTGGGTGTAATCAAAAAGGCTGCATACTGAGGCATCTGAATTAGGCTTCTCTTTAGACTGCTTACAGCCTCTATCAAGATTGTTAAGAACCTCATTCTGCCACTCTTACCCTCACCTGGTAGAATTTTCTCCTGTGAGCAATTTTATTTGAGTACCACCCATTGTATGCAGGGGCCTAACACAGGAGCTGAGCTCCAGTGTGGCTGAACACAAGTGGAAAAACACTGAGCTTTACCATACATACCGCTGCTCCCCATATTTTAGCACCTGCTGAGAGCTGAGATCAGCTGGTGAGCAAACCACGGCGCACTGGTGACACGCTGCGTGTGTCACCCCTCCATGGTGCTCAGCATCCTGGGGGCTGCAAGGCCACCACGGTCAGCATCAACAGAGGGTGAAAACCACCCAGTTGCTTTCTGCTCTGCTGTCTCGTGTTACCCCCCACCCACCATCCCACAGCGCTGGCTCAGTGCCCTGCTGCCCCTGGAGGCTTCCCCCCACTCCCACCCATGGTGATCCACCATAGCCACCACCATTTCAAGATCTGTGGTAGCTCTTACTGTCCTGCCTGATTTTTTTTGTTGTTGTTGTTGTTTTATTTTGGGTGTTTTCTTGGTTGTGTTGGAGAGATTGTTTTGCAAAAGTCCCCTCCTCTTCCCCCTGAGGGTCCTTGTTCTTGCTTGTCTTGAAGGGACCCTGCGGAATGTCATCTGAGCATCTCGCACATCGGGGAGGCCCATGCCCCGTGGGCAGCCAGCCCGACGCACAGGCAGCTGACTCCAGCCTTGCCTAATCTGGTTGATAAGTTACTGTGGAGGTAAAAAGGCCCAGTCTTTAGTCTCTCTGCAGCTGAAGTTTCTCCTGGCTTCTACCTGCAGTAACAGCACACGATTTCTGGCCTGTGCACCCCCACTCCACATCGGCGCCGGAGCGGCGCAGGAGCCACCTCAGCCCAAACCATGAGTGCAAGAACACGTCTAGCAAGTTCCCCAGGTCATTTATAGCCCTGATTCTGCTAATGCAAAGTTAATCATTGGTTTGAAACTGTGCAAAAATGTCAAGGGAAAGAATCACAAGATCACAGGAAGAACTCTAATGTGTTTCCTAGTAGGTCCCTTTCATTTGCCTCTGCAGATTGCAGTTCCAAATACCTTGGGGAGAAATGTGTCTGAGCATTTCAACACCTGGCAAATATTAACTACCTCAGAGCAGGCTCAGACAGCGAGTTTGGGGGATGCTGAGGTCTGTGGAAATAGTTATTTTTAAATTCTGCCCTTCATTTCAGTACTTTTGTGAACGACCACCACTGGACAAAGTAAAGCCACAGAAGCACTCACAGTACTCAAGGATCCTCCAGTGCTTAACAAACATTACTTCATTAAGCTTTTTGATACTCTTCCATGGTAATTATGACATTATTATCCCTTTCTGCTTTTAGAAATAGAGAAATTAGGTATTATCGGAGAGTAATGCAGAGCAAAATTCAATAAAACTGACTTGTGATGTCCTGATAGTTCTTTGCAGATCCTCTCAGTGCTACCCAGCACTCCCGACCTGTGGCGCAGAGGAGCCCACCTGTGTCGTCTAGCTAAGAAAGGTAAAGACTCTGCTAGATGAGCTCCTTTTTTGTATACAGGGGCTGAGGGGGGAGAGGAAGGAAGTCTGTGTTCAATAACACTGAATCATTTTCTTTCTGAAATCTACTTTTCCTGCTTAGAAGTGGTATTGCCCATTTGGAAGCAAACAGTAACAGGAGCAGCAACCCACATATGAGGAAGTTGAACAGGCAGGATTTCTTATAGGTGTGCTCTTCCTTATTTCCTAACATTCATTGCTGTCCTTCCCAGGGAATAGTGGATAATGGACTGGATGGACTTCATCAATATGTATCAATTTTAGTGACCTGTTTGGTCAAAGGAAATGTGAAAACAAATCTGCGAAGTCTTGAAATGTCCTTCTTGGTGGATCAGGGGGACTAGCCCTGTGAACCACACCTGATAATGTATTTCTCCATCAAGAAAAAACAAAGTCTCTTTGCACCCTCTTTTTTTCCAAGCAATGTTTTCTAAAACAGGAATGATAAACTGCTGGTTAAAAATGCACATGGCAGAGAGAAAAATAAAATTCTGCTGTTTATGCAGAACAAGCAAGTGGAAAATGTGGAAATACTTACATGCCTGTTGGTAATATTTTTTTTTTTGTGAGGTTAGGGGTTTTTTTGGATGTTTTTTAGAGGATATAGTCTGGCCACCCATAGAGAACAAACTTGAGCCCTGGTGGACGGGCGTGTTTGCCTGGCAGCGATGCAGCTGTGCTCTTTAAGGAGCAGCATCCCATAGAAATATAGCCCACAAAGCAAAACTGGCTGGCCTTTTTCCTTCCTCAGATTTGAACCACTTGAACAAGTTGGGGGGAAGAAAACCACGGAAAGAAGAAAGTGCACCCGAGACAGGATATTGCACACCTGGATCCATGGATCTGAGGACATCCCAGACTCCGGGTGGTGGTGCTCCTGCCCACAGCATTTTTGTGGTCACATCCCTCCCTACAGCTCCCCTCGGTAGGTGTCCAGTGAGATGTTTGTCAGAAAAACAGCCCAGCTATGGTGGCCTTGCCAGCTGTCCCTCCCTCAAGCAACCAGTTTTCTCTGCAGCGAAGTGCATGGTGGAGGGGTGGCTTCGGCATGTTCGCATTTTAGCTTGCTTGCTTTACTGATTTAGTATAAATTACAATGATTTCTAGAAACCTGAGTGCTTTTAAAATTAATGAGGCAAGAGAAGAGCACTATAGGTAAATGCCAGGGAGCAACCTGTACTTCTGTCTTTTATGGTTGTATTTTTCACTGCGTTATGAAAGCTCCCATTGAGGTACATACTTCTCCATGCTGTAAAAGTTTTAAGATCCTAATAAAAATAAGATTGAATACAATGGCCAAGAACTAGACACTTAAACAACACTTAAACACACTGAAACCAGGCACTGACTCACAAAAGAGTAATTATCTTCCCTGCACTGCTGTGCTCCTTTCTCTCTGGTGAGTCACACAAGGTGGCATGAGAGCCATCATCTTACTCTCTTGCTGGATTTCATGGCAGCTCTCCGAGACAGAAGCGGGGATTGATTGATTGTTTCAAAGAAACAATTAATGGAAAGCTTGTCCCTGAGAGGGTTTTATTTGCTGCTGAGCATCAGCCACTGTCACAGCTGTGGTCGATGGTGACTGTCCCAGGGCATGGTGATGTGGTTGGGGCTGGGCACACAGGCCACTGCCTGTGTCCTGAGCCAATCAAAGTGGAGCCAGCTGCGATTCAGAACCTGTATTAACTTGGGTCCCAGCCCCACAGAATACCTGGTTTGTTGGCCAGCTGTTTTTCAGGACCACAACCAGCTTCCTTACATGGTCAGAGGGCTTGTGCCTTAGTGCTCTGTACATCTCTGCAACAGTTGCTCCTGGAGAACTCCAGTGTCTTTGTGTGACTCCTATTTCTGTTGTTCAGGAACTGATGAAGGCAGATTTCTGCAGTCCCACCTGCGTGTACAGAACACTGCTAAGTACCTGCTGGTTCATTCCTTCTGGAGCAGCCCCCTCCTGCAAGGGAGCAGGCTAACCAGCACTGACTGTATAACTTACTCTTTCCATAGGTCACAAGCTATTTTTACAAGGGAGCTTTTGCCTTAGACCCAAACAGTAAATCAGTAAGTAGATTTTCCCTCACTTGTACGATCAGCACACAGTCACAATCATGCCTCTAGAAGTAATTTCTCTGGCTGACACATGCCGAAATTTACAAGTGACATGACACTATCTCATACAAAATCCCTAAGTAGAAGGCAGCCCAGATATGCTGGCCCTGGGTGTGAGCAGCCAAGAAGGTACCTCACCATGGGAAAGTATTTCCTGGTTTATAACTTTATCTCATGGGTTTTTTCCAGATGCTGTGGTGCTGGCTGAAGCTGCTGTCCCTCACATGCTGTGCCTGCCACCTCCAACCTGACAGTGTGGGGGATCAGGTAGGTCCTCTCAAACCTCTTTCCATCCAAAGGAACTGATAAAACTGTTGCAAGCTGATTGTAACTGAGATATGGTAAGAAGCTACTGATCCGAAAGGGCTGCAGCACCTGGCAGAGATCAGTGGGGAGCACAGCTCTTGTAGGAGAGATCCCAAACTATGAGGATGCCTGGTGGTTTTGGGACTGTGGTTTTCAGCCAAGAAATGTGCCTCACCCAAGGCAGCCCTTCATTCTTTTCTTCAGTGTTGGCAGAACAACCTCTTGGATCAAGTGAGGCTTGGGTCTAAAGAAACTTGGTTTGGACAAACCATAGCTACTATTTCGTTGCATCCTCTTGTTGTGACTTTCTAGAGATTTGTGTCTTCTATTTTATGGTAGGGTGTCAGTGTTGCTGTGCAGTTGGTGCACCTGCCTCTGAATTTAATTTTTTCTCATCTCATAATTGCATCCCAGAGGAAATGATGAGTGGACAAACACAAGAGTACAGTTGCTGTTCCAGATCTGCCATATGGTCTGGCAAAAAGAGGCCTCCGTGGATGCTCAAGCTCTCCCAGAGCCCAAATTGTCCCTCTGATGTGATCACAGTTCCCAGTCCTTCTGTTTGAAGACCCCAGACTGTATTTCTGGCCTGGGCCAGGCAGGTGCTTTAGATTAAGACTAGGTAGTTACACTCCACAGGTGTATGAGCTGCTTAAATAGTGTCAGAGGTTTGCTGCAGACTTTTTACTGACACCTGACCTGCTGCCTGAATTCAGTCAGGAGAAGATGTTTGCCAGTCTGGATGGTGGTCCTTGGTTCAGGGCCTTTGGATTAAGATAATGACTGGAGAGGTGCAGTTCTTCTAGCAAATCTATGTCCAGGTGCCCACCTGAAGTAGAGAACAATTAATTGCTCAGCTGGGGAGGCAGTAATTGCTATGCTGTTACAGCTACAGCTGATTAGTTGAGGCTGTAAGCAAACTGTGCCACAGTACCTTCTGCCCCCGAGATGGTTCCTGGTGTCCATGTGGATTGCTGCAGCACAGAAACCTTTGCCATGGCAGAAGATCTGCTGAAAGTACAGGTAGGATAGAGGAGGAGTGAGTGCCCCTCCAGGCTTGCTGCACTGGCTTTGGCAAGAGGTGTTCAGGCAGCCCGAAGCAGGGTGAGCTGCAGTGGAATGAGCTGCAGGGGTGCCTGCTGAGCCTCTGTACCACAGCGTAGAGGCCGTATCTCATGTTCTATATTTTTAGTCTTGTGCTTTAAAGATGTGATGCTTCAGGTGCTGAGGCCTGGGGGCCTCCGTGCTGTTGGAAAGTTGTGCTCTCTTGTGGAGGTGTCAGATTTGCTTTGGGCGGACAGCAGCACACAGGGCTTTCTGCTCATTGAGCCTCACAGCCCCAGCCATCCTCTGGCTGCAAAATAACCTGCAAGTGCTGCCTCTGGCACGTTCCCTTTCCCCTCTGCTGTGTCACAGTGCAAAGCTGTAGCGAGCAGTGTGTATCTCAAGTGCTCACTTTGCCCTAATGGTTTCTTAATCTCGAGCAGGAGGGGAGCAGGGGTGGTGTGCTGACACTGTATGAGCAGCAGACAGCTCTGTCCTCAATACCTCAAGGTAATCTAAATTAATGCTGATAAAGCTGGCAGCCTATGCTAATCCTCAAGTAAATGCATGAAAACTGATTAATAAAACAAAGCTTCAAGCTCCAGCGGCTCCTGCATTCAGGTCACTGACCCTATTTTAAGAAACAGGCTTTTGTGCTTGTCCATGGCTCCCATTCCTAGGATGGGAAGGCAGAAGTGACAGCTAGGGCCACATGCTGGTCTCTGGTGTGGCATGGCTTGTCCCAGGTGGTTCTTCCCTGGACAGAAAAAAATTGCCATTACATACTCTTTTTTACTAAATCCTTCTCCTAGTCCTGTGAAATGTTTCCTGATGTTTTGAACTAATGTTCTCATTATTTAGTAGTGACAAAAGAATATATTTTGTTTCCAGGAGAGCAAAAGCCTTATTTTCTAACTGTGTTTATCTCCCTTGGAAGTTTATTCTGAATGCAATGCTATTAAGACTGCATAAATTTAAGCCAGGAGTAGTTTATGACATGCTTAAAGTGTATCTCTAATTTGTTTATAGTGGTGAATTGGGCAGGAGGTAAAATGCATATTACTTCTTCTGGACACAATCCAAGGACTTAGCTGTATCCAATTCAGCCAAAGCTAATGAAATATTTCAGTTCAAAAAGGCTCTGACTTAAGGAACTGCCCTCAGTGGGGGGGGCAATGGGAGTCTTTCCACTAATGCTTTCAGGGTGTTGGATTTGAGGAGCAGGGGTAGCAGCATTTTGCTGCTGCCTCCATGGTCTCTTGCCTGCAGAACAGCCAGGAAATAATAAATAGCTGTAGATTTGCTGTATTTCAAGGCCAGCACATTTGTCACAGACCCCTTAAGAACTAACCTCCTGGTTGACTGCTTTGCTGTGATTAAGCTGCAAAGAATTTAGGGATCCCACCAATCTCGGTGCTGGGATTTGGCTTTATCCTTGAAGAGGGCTGTTACTATTATCATATTCTTTGGCAGGACAGATTTGGTCAGAAGATTACAGATTGCCATCTCATCCCAAACAATCCAGCTTGTAACCCATCACATGGACTGCCTCCATCTGCCCTTTGGGTCTCACTCAGAGCCAGCTGGAGCTTGCCAGCAGGCATGACACAGGGGACTCTCCAAGGATTAAACGCAGAAATTTGCTGGCCAGAGCCTGTATCAGCTGAAGGCTGAGCCTGGCTTTGTGAGCTGTTGTCTCAGCAGAGGTCCCTACTTTTATGAAATGTTTAAAGGCACACGTTACTCTTGAGCATGGGAATTCACAGCCATTTTCTTCAGCCTTTGCAGGGGATTGCAAGCTGCATTTTGGATTCTCTGCAAAGCCCTCTGAGTACAAAGCCTTGCACCAGTGGCTAATGTTTGCTCCTGCTGCAGACCAAAGGGTACATTTGCAATCAACAGGGGCACAGAAAGCATTCATCTCCTAGGCAGTTTATAGATGCTGCTTAGCATCCCAGGTTCTGACTTCCAAGTGCATTCTTTCTTCAGCGTGACATTTGTGACAGAAAATTGGATTTCGCTGAAGTATGAGGGGTTCGAAACACTCATTGCTCCTGCCTCACTTGAAAAAACAGCTCTCTCTCAGCCCCTGATACATTAATATCCTTCCCTGTCACTGCCCCCAAGTTCAGCTACAATAGGAATGAAATTCAGTGGAAGTTGCAAGTACCAGATCATGTTTGTCAAGAGGTGCTCCATGACGATTTGTTGCCAAGTTGCATTTAATCAGCATTTTTCAGAAACTCACAGACTGAGTTTTCCCCCTCCTCTTCTCTCACCAAAGTAAAATTAAGTTAGTTTCAGAACTGGATGAACCTTCTGCGTTTGCTTAGTCTAGTTTTGACTGGGAAGTCTAAGTTAAAATAAGGCTGTGCTGGTCCTGAGCTTGAACCAAGGAAATTGAGAGGCTTAAGGGGTCTGTGCAAGGGAGAGAGCACATCTCCGTCTAATGTGATATAGAGCTCATCCCACACTCTCCCTGGGTCCTGGAGACTTCACTCTGTGCTGTTTTTCATGGGGACCAGCAGGCAGTCCCTCGAGGAAGCTGTGGTGCAACTCATATTGCTCTGTTAGAAGTAAAATCTAAATTAAGATGGTGGAGGTGGTGGGTTTCCAGCCGAGGAGAGGAACAGAAAGACTTGCCTCCAAGAGGAACATAACCAGCCGGGCTCTGTAGAAGGATTTTAGGACTTGCTAGACATTTCTTTTTTAAACCTACAAAATCTGAAAAGCAAATTAATAGGCTCTTTGAGTCATTCTGTGAAACCCATAGCAAGCTGTGAAATTTCACTCAACAGCTAAACTTCTGTGTAGATTGTTTGGGCTATTTTTCCCCCATAGAGAGGGGGAAAGCGAGAGCAGGAAGTTACAAACTGGGAAGGACTAATGCCAAAAGAGACCCTATGCCAGAATTGAATTTCATTACTCTCCATCATTTCAGTGGAAAACCTATGAATAGCTTTAGTCCCAGAAGGCTTAAGTGGAGGACCATACACAGTGATACAGCAGTTTTGCACTGGGCAGCTATGTGGGGTGGTGAAAGTCACCTTACAAAGCTGACCCTTGGCAAGGGGGGTATAAGGACAAGGACATTCATGTGTGCTGCATCCTCTGGAAAAATCAGGGCAGTGAAAAAAAGGTGCTATGTGTAAAGGAAATGAGTGGAATCGTGCGTGGGTTGTCTCTGTTTTATGCTACTTTAGATCAAATCACCACTGTATCATTTCGGCTATTTTGTCAGACCAAAATTTTGAGCACTGCCTGTCGTCAGTCATTTCACTCACATGCCAGAACTTTTGCTAGAAGGAGAAATAACGAAACATAGTAGTGAATCCTGGTGAAAGATGTCCTTGTGTTTTCTTTGGATGCTGGAGCACAAACAGGGACTAGCCCCTGTTCCTCTGGTGGTTCCTTACAGCCTCTCTGCCTCCATGCCCTTCTTTTCTTTCAGGAAATCCAGCTCATCTGAGGGTCACTCAAGCATCAGCAGGTAGAACTCTCACAGCTGACAAGCTTTCCCCATTTTGTCAATTTTTTCCTTTCCCTAGACCCTTCTACTTTAAATTCACTGCAGGACCAAAGAACCTCATGTTCTTCAGAAACACATTGTGTGGGTTTTTTTGGGCTAGCATTGACAGAAAGCCTGCACTCTTCAAAACCTCCTGAGGGGTCTGGGTGCTATTGCATGGGAGATCTGTATTACTCAGGCTCTGAAACATCCCAACCCCAGATCACCTCATTTTTTGAGGAAATGCAACTGTCTTCAGAAAGGAAAAAATTCTCTTCTACTGAAGGACAAAGTAATATCTTCTGTGCTCAGGGCAATTTTCTCCTCTCAGATCAGCATGACAGATTGCATCTCGGGTTGGGAGCAGCTCAGACATATGGGGAACGGGCTGGGGAGCTGTTTTCCATGCGGTGCGCCTGTAACCCCACAAGGCTGGTGTTAGCGTGGCAAGCCAGTAGTCATCCCCTTGAAGTTTAAGCTGAATAGGAATTCAGCAGCTCTAGTCATTATTTGAAATTCTTGAACTGGCAAGATTAACCTGATATTTCAACCTCCAGACCCCCAAGTTCATGCGTAGGATTTCTGATACTTGTTATGTCCTTTACTGATGGAACACAGCAAACAGACAAAGCCAGGCATTCTGCTGTGACAAGGTCACAGCAATCCAAGATGAAACAAGATCTGTTCCATGCTTTTACATAAGTAAAATTCAAATTTAGGTTTAAGAAAGTAGCAAGGATTGGAGAATACTCTGTTCTTTTTCTCTCTCTTGCTCGTCCCATTATGCTCCTTATTCTGCTTTCCTGCATGACATCTGTAGGAGTCCAGCTACTATCCCAGGGGCACAGCAAATCTTTCCTGTCATGATACAGAAACATAGTATTGGAGAATTCTTTAAGCCAGATGGAACTGGTTCAGTTTTAAATAAGTCTGAGGAATAATGCTATTCAGTTAACATAAAAAACTTTTGTCCTTTGCTATCAATATCTTTGTCCCTTTATACGTATCATTATGGCATTTCTGTGCTGTATGTAAAGGCTCACCCTTACACATGGAAAAAATATTCTTTGGGTAAAAAATTTACTGTATTCCACTTGTATCCTTCAACTTACTCTAATAAGAAGTATGAAAGTCATGAACGTTATGTGCTGTGGTGATTAAGCAGTCAGTGTGAAATGCCACCTAAGTGTGGGTAATGAGGCCCAGTGCACTGACAACCCACTGGTGGCTGCTGAGAACCTGAGGGAGGAGGGTGCTTTGCCCCCAACACTCAGCCCTTCTGAAGGTCCCCTCATGCTGCACAGGGGACAGAAAGGAGAAGGGTTTCCCTGTTCAGCTGAATGAGAACCTGCAGTTCAGGGCTTGTGCTTTCCACCCAAGGTTTTACCAGAACCTGTAGCAGATTTCGTTTCAGCACCTTCTGTTTGTCTGCCCCTACTGTGCTTCTCTCCCAGGGGTGGGGGAAGAAAATGTTCCCACATTTCAGACACTGAGAACATAGTGTGAAACCACTGATCACTGCTCTGCATCACAGTAAGACTGTGAACCAGGGTGGCGAAAGGGTGGTCACACAGCTTGGTCTCCTGCCTTCCCTGCAAGAAAAATAATGCTTGCTGGGATGCAGCTGAGGGTGGGAATTCTTTTAAGCCTTGCATCTAAATCTTTCAGACTTTGGCTTTAATCACTCCTCCAAGAGGCTGAGTAGGAAGTTAAAACAGCTGGAGTCACAATTTCAGTGGTATTCCTGAAGGTGATTAGTCTTTTGCAGGATTTTTTAAAGGGTATGAATATATCCTGTGAAAATTCAAAAGCCTTGCCATGGTGTCTGTTACAGACAAGGGAAAACATTTTTCCCCCCCCCTCAAAAGCCCATCTAAGCCTTAAATCAGAGCAACCATTGTGACATGTTTACATTTTGGGGAGGGCTGGGGAGGACGCGTAATTAATGCAAGAGAAGATTGTCTTGGCACCGCTCTCTTCTGCTGGGAACCTCAGCACCTGAAAAGCCCTGGAGCCACTCTTATGCAGGAGAGATGCTGCCATGCTGATGAGGTATGACTTGTGGGGAAACAAGTCCAAGAGAGAAGTTTTCAAATCACCCTGAGTTTGAATCTGGTGTTAAGAAAAACAAAAGCAGCCTCAGGTATTTCTGCTGAAAAAGAATGGAAATGTAGTTATAGGGAAGGTGGGAGTTGGGGGAGATGAGAGCTATGAAATGCATTTATTTCAGTCTTCTGAAGTACCACAGCATATCGAAGCACTTCAGTGAAAATCAGGAGAGATGGATTTTGACACAAATGTGTCTTCTAAATCAGCTAGATGCACGTCTCCCTGCCAAGATTATGCATAGGTGAACTTTGAAAAGTGCTAGCCTCATCAAAATGAAAAAAACAGATATCTTCTTCCCATCTCCAGACAAGCTGAGCTCTGAAGGAAAATATATTGTTAGCTGCAGGAATATGAACTTTGATGAGCGTATATGGCTGGATGGACCTCTGGAGATCAGCGACTGATTTTTTTTTTTTCCTGTGAGTCTGAGTAGCTCTACAAGGAAAATGCAATTTTGTGTTACTGAAATAAAATCAATTTCTCATTTCTTCCTACTTCACACAGGCCCTAACTTTACCAGCTACTGTTGCAAAAATAACTGGAGTGTTCATAACTGAGAATTTAAATGGAATATGAGGTGCTATAATCCGTCAGCACACTCAGCTTTTCTTGCACACAGTGCAGGAGTGTTATCTGGAGTAGAGGCAGAACCTCTCTTCCAACACCGCCAGGATCCATTGTGCTGGAGTAAGCTAAACTATCTCAAACAAACTACGGAGGTCCTACTGGTGTCAGGAAAAACTTTCAGCTTCTTATCTTTTCCCCTCCAGTTTTCCAAGTGGGTATTTCCTGTGGAGTCACTACCAAAGGTAACCCACAACCACACTAATCAAAATGCTATTGTACTGCTCGAGCACCAGAGAGCTGCATAAGTGGTGTGGAGGAAGATTAGTGGGGGAACTGGGGAGGTGGAGACCAAATCATCAGGAGCCTGAACACCATCTTCAGCTACTCTGGCCTGATAGGATTGCCACCTAGATGAAAAGAAACCATGTTCTCCCTTTGCCTTTCTGTATTGTGTTGTGATGCTGGCAAGATTCATGTTTGTCTGCTCTTCCAACACTTCCTTTTATTTTTTGGATGTTTCTGTGGATGAATTATAATAGAAAGAGAAATATTATAAACCAGAAAATTTTCTTTTAAACTTAGACCTCAGATCGATGAAAGAATATATTTGAAAATTATGTAAGTAGATTTTGAGTCTGCAAAATACCTTATTTTTCCGTGAAAATGACGAGTAACATTTCCCAAGTATTTAAATTTGATTCAAAACTCACAAAACCATGCTCTGATGTGGTGCAGAGGAAGGTTTGTAAGATGATCTTCTCTGATGTGCACACCTGGAGTGGACCTATAAGTAGCTGATATTTACATGAACACTCCGTCTTCTTGCCTTGCTGTTGCCCATTGGGCATGCTCTGATCTCTAGTGCACACGTTTCCAGCCAAGACTGCACCCTAAGTCTGAAATTTAGGAAACTTCAGGCTCTTTTACCAAACCTAAAGAAAAGCTGTGTTAGTTGTCGGTACCAGTGACCCTGTGTTTCCTCAAGACTGTGCCTGGGAGCAATGACCCATCACCCCTGCCTTTGCTGACGCTCATGGTAGAAAAGAAAAACATTTTTCTGTTGACTTCAGCGAGGCAAGGAGTGGGCCCAGCTTCATTCACACCCACACTCTATGTTTAATTAGAAACTATTTTCCTCTAAGAGCAGGCATTTGAATTTCTCGAGATGTTGCAAAGATCTTGAAGAAGGAGCTGCTGAGAGGTGGGGGTGTTTCACGTAGGAGGAGGCAAATAACTGTTGGAGAAAAAAAATAATTAGGGTCTTGGATCAGTGTAGTTTTGTAATATTCCATAATTAAAGGCTGTTTGCATGTTCTTCATGCAACAGAAGAAGTGTTTTCCATCCCTTTCAGTATAAATTTGACCATTATCTGGCTAAATCTATTTTCTAACCAGAGCTAATGTGGGCTAGGATCGCCCTGCATCAGGGAAGGTACCAAAGCCATGAGGAATGGACCACCTTGTGCTGAAACTCGCTTTTCTTTAGATGTCCTTTTCTAGCCTGCTGGGACATTTTTCCATCGTGTGCCTTCAGTTCTGTCCCAAAGGGCAACAGTTATTTATTTGTGTTGTAAAGAGAAGGTTTGTGCTTGACTGAATTCACAGAGGCTGTGTCCATAGCCTCCTTGCTGCTCGACCGTCAGGATTTAGGAAGGAGCCATTAACCATTTCCCTTGTATGTGCAGTTATATACGGAATATATCCTGTGTGACAGCTTAATGGCAGTAGTAAAACACAGCTCAAGTCAGAGATTTCACCAGAGCCGTTCTCTTTTGTGCCCTAAAGACATCCTTGGAAGTTTGCATTTGTAAATACCCTCGTGGTTTGCACAATGTGGGAAACACGGAACTGGGGATTGAAAGTCAATCTCTGGCCACAGGGAGATAATAAAAATCCCCTCCTTATTACAGCCAACAGTATCCAATCCCTGCAATGGGAAGGGTGCAGCTGAGATGGCCTTTGAGACCAAAGCCTTTGAAAGCAGATAGGAATATTTAGGGAAGTGCAAACATGGAGTGAAATGTCTCCAAGGCTACTCCTCTCCTTGGAATGTATAAAGGAGAAATTGCCTTTGGCCTTCCAAAGAACCCTTTCAACCCACCACGTCCATCTCAGCTGGTGGAACACAGGAGGGGTTGTGAATGCCAACCAAGTCAAGCAGTGCTCTCGGTTAAAGGTGTGAGTGGGGCTTGCTGGGAGTTAATAGCAATTTCAAGCCTTCTTATTAGGCTCTTCAAAAGCAGATAAAGACAGGCAGGCATGCATGAGGAACCGTCCCACGGAGACAAGATGGACTGACAGCTGTCTCTGAAACCTGGTGATAGGAGTGGCAGGAGGTGCTGGTTTCCTAGTGTACTGGAGCTGCTCAGAGATGCTGTCTGATGGCAGTGGTGGGGAACCCGGGGGGATAATGAAAAGAGGGAGATGTGCCGTGACTCCCTGAAGTACTCCAGTGCCCACTGCTATATTGGATCCTGGCACAGCCCTTCCTTCTGTTGCTTAATTCATTCTGATTACTTGATAGCTGACTAAAATTGAGTAAAACTGTCACTACCAGCAGCGAAAATTAAGATGTGCTGTGCTACTTGTGTTTATTTTCCTTCCAGTTTGGAGGATAATGTGGTGCTGAGGCACAGAGGTGCTGTGCCTGTACTGCAGCCTCCCCGTTTTGCTCTGGGGGTCCCTTGGCTCCGCTCAGCCAAGCGAGGAGGAGGAGGAGGAGGAACTGGTGGTGCAGCACAAGGAGTTACCCTCTGAGCATCTCTCTTCCGAGGGACAGGGTGTTCAAACAAGCTGCTGCAGGCAATGCACTGTGTGCAGCTCGTAAAGTGGAAAATTACTGCTTCACACTGCAGGGTGGAGGCTACCTTAGGAAAGATGATGGTGTTATTTAGCCTCAGCATGCTGGCTGTGAGGTCCTTTGTAAGAGGAACCAGAGAGTGGGATGTCACTGGGGATATCAGGGACAGTTTAAGGCACATGAATATTTCAAAGAAATGGCAAAAAAAAAAATCTTTATTGGAGGGGCTGTGTAAGGGACTAGGACCCCAGTGCCACCTCACTCTGCAGTCTGCCATCTATTTAACCCTCTTGCACTAGATATTGCTGTCCTGATTATGAAAAATTGTTTATCTGTTACTGGATATTTTAATAGCTGCATAGCCCCTGTTAGGCTCATTGCAGTCCTGTCATTTGCCTGTAAATGCTGTTCATTAGGAATTTCATGTTGAAATGCAGCTCTTCCACAGTCAAACTTCTACAAAGGAAGAGTTTTGGTTTTCTAGAAAGGAAAATACAAATTAATTTTTTCTTTTGCTGTAGGGTTAGCACTGACTGAAATTTTGTGTTTGTGGCATAGAAACAAAATACTGTATTTTGAGCGAGTTCAGCATTGACCTGTACCACCCCAAAGATGCTTTCTGGGTGACGCATGTTGTATTCCCAGTGTCCCCCTACTGCAGGTCCCCAAACCGTGCTGTACCTGGCCATCCTGAAAGAAAGTGGTGCGTGTAGCAGGCTGGTTTAGCTGTATCCTGCTGTCTCACCAGTGCCCTCATTTTTGGAGGGACTGGGCAGCCTCCTGGTGATGACTGGCCTGCCATAGAGTTCTTTGTCTGAGGCGTCAGCTGAACCATAGGAAATACCTGGAAAACTTCACTGTGGGGGAGTACACAGATGCCCCATGCTTGGAAGACTTCCAGGGCTGGATGGGACTTTGAGCAATCTGGTCTAGTGGGAGGTGTCCCTGCCCATGGCAGGGGGTTGGAACTGGATGATCTCTGAAGTACCTTCCAGCCCAAGCCATTCTGTGACTCTATGAAACCACAACTCAGGTTAGGCCATACAGAAATACTCTTTCACTTTGCAGAGCCAAAGCAACATATTTTGATTTGCCTCAAAACACTCAACTGAAACATTTCTGCTTCAGTCAGAATTAACATGTTAGAAAATGTCATCTTTGCATTAGAATTTATATTTTGAAGTAATTTTAATCCAACATACTAAAATTCCTTTTTGCATAGGATTTCAGATTTTTGCCCAGGTGCACTGTAATCATTGATGGTTAGTTTGGGACACTAGGTTCTGACAATCGCTGTTTTTCTGTAGCAGTGGCTAAGTGAAATATATTTTTAAAATAGTAGCAAACTCACTTTTGGGAAGGTAACCTTTAAATGAGTAGGGATTTTTTTAGTGCCATTTTCTAGCTGAAAACAGGGACCAGGGTACAAGTTAACTTTGGCATTCTGACCTGCTCTAATGTTTTCTTCTGGCTTGACTCAGAACTGTTCTTTTCCTCCCAATGACTTACTATATTGTATTTTTTTAATTATGTTTTTGTGCAATTACTACTTGCGAAAGGGCACTATCCCTCTATTGTAGGGCTTCTGGCACAAGGGGAAGCTAAGAATAATTGCAGCTTAAATATGTGATCATATTGTAATAAGGGTTTTATAATCAGGAACCCATTATAGATAGAGGTGGAGTTTTAGCAAGATACAGTTAAAAATGTCCTAGCTTCAAAAAAAGCTTAAAAAGCAGTGTTAAGGTGATCTGCTAGAATTTTATTTTGGATAATACTTATTTCCAATACCCCACAGCCAAGATCTGCAGGCTCTTTTCATTTTGGGGAACCATATAATAAAGGCTGTAGCACTGAGTTATGTGTCCTCTGTGGTGGCAGGATATGATTAAGGGGAGCTGGATTTTCTCCTCATACAACTAAGAGACTAGAAAAAACCATGCTTCTCACATGCAGCACATTCATGACTAAGTAACCATTCGTGCTGATGCTGCAGTCCCGGGGGAAACCCAAAATGAAACCCCGGCCAGCAATCAATGTAGCTAATTTTCTTTTCACTCTTTTTTTTTTTTTTTTTTTCTTTCTGTGCAGTGAAAACAAATAATTGGATGCCATGGACAGCAGCTTGATCCAAGAGCTATATTTTCTTCCTCCCAATAAAGATAACAGTGAATCCCCTCCTTTTTAAAAAATCTTTTATTGAGCTGCTCAGTGGGAAGTTTTGAATCCTTCATGCAGTATTAGGGAATTTATTCTAGTGGAAAATTTACCATTCCTTAGGACCAGAAGTGTGTAGCATTAAAAATCACTAAAGCAGTGCTGTTTACTCAAGACAAGGAGTGTAATCAAGTTTTACCTTCTCCTGCTGATGAGAAAATTCATGCAGAGAAGATAAGGAGCCTGTCTAGGGAGCCTCCAGTGGGGAGCAAAGCCCCATGGACAACTAGTTTCCCAAAAATAATGTTGCTCTCTAAAGATATTAATAAACAGGGAGAAGTTCCTCATTCTGGTGAGGTTTATTTTATTTTGTTACTGATACTTACTCTGAAAACCTCCATTCAAAGGTTTAGTGCCATTCTAGACAAGGGAAAAAGTTCATGGATGCTTCTAAACTGACTCAACATTTGGTTAAGGCCAACCTGTCAACCAAAAACCTGTCAAGCTTTGATAGGTCATTCTCAAGTGATTCCCAAACTGATTTATAGTCTTGGCTCCTCTAGTGCTTGGAGAACTGGAAAATTCAGAACTTGAAGCTTGCTGCTGAATCTAGCCTGCTGAATTACTGAACTCTGAGGAAGATGGCAGTGGAGACTGTATTGCTTACCATCTTCTCATGCAAGGAGTTATGCAGGGGATTTTATAACAGAAGTCAAAATTACAAGTAGGAGTTTAAAATTAGGCATGAAAATGCAAATATATTATAAAAATGAAAAATTCGAGATAATAACCTGAGTGTAGGTTGGACAGATTCTTCAATCTAAAAAAATTGAACATTTTTAGACTGCTAAGGGTCCTTCAAAATAAAATATCTGGAAAAATAGTGGAAAGAATGAGGATGGGTTAAGAAAGGAGGATGGCAGTAAAGCTCAGAGAAAAGGGCCATTTAAGCAGTGTTTATGTTTTTATATCAGTAAGGTATAGAAGATTCATGAGGAGATAATTATTCCCTTTATATGATTTTTCCAAACTCAGAAAACAGAGATGAACATGGTACTTGTTCCACACAAGTAGCAGAGAACAGACACCAGCCCAATGTCCCAGCTGAGGAACCCAACAACACTGTTTCCAAGAAGGAAATGGGAAAGGAAGTCTGAGGCATTATGGGAAAGTTGTATCTGGCAGTTAATTCTTTCAAATATGGCTCAAAAGTTGTTTTCCATAGGACAATATCACAGACATGAGGATTTCGAATGTATTTTGATTTAAGAGGCCGTGAACTAGTCTGTTTGTGGGGGTTTGTAAAATCTTCTGTCTGTCAGAAGGTAGGTCTGATGACAGAACACCAGGATAGTATTCATACAGGATGTGCATAATTAGGAGTGCAAATGGGAGAGTATCCTGTGTCTTGGGTGAATTCCCTTCCAGCTGGCAATTGCCACCTCTGTGGTTTGCCTCTCCCCTCCTTGAATGTCATATAATTTCTGTTCTAGACTTGAGAAGTGTTGACAGTGAGAGTTTCATCAAAACCAATACGTTACTGCAAAAAGGGTCAGTTTTGACTTGTCATGCTTTTTTTTAAATGAAATATTTTTGATAGACAATTCTCAAACCAGCTCTTATCTCAAATGTCAGCGTCATTCTTTCTGTAAAGGAAAAGCTTTGTGGAAGCAGGATTAAGGTTTTGTTTTACCCATTTCCTCCAAATATGCGTTCCCAGAGACAGATCCCTTCAAATGAAAACGCTCATTCTGAGCCGTCACAAACTTCATCCTAGATTTTTATGGCTGCCTTGTTTTGGAAACACGCAGCAGCTGCCGGTAGTGATACATTAAAATTCATACTTTGGCATAGCTGAACCCTGAGTTTTTAGTCTTAACCACACGTAAAACTAAGATATAGAAGTGCTTCAGGACAAATCTCTTGTATTCCTCTAGACACAGAGAAGGCAAGGAAGTGAGCAACCTTGTACCCTTTCCCAACTGGTACCCTCCTGTATTCTTGACATGCAGCACCAGGTAAAGAGGGTGTTTGCAGATGGGTCACACAGATCAGGGTCACTGTGGGTAAATTCTCAAATGAGAGTTTGATCATGGTTTCAAGACACAAAAAAAAGCTGCCTGGTCCTCCAGGCTTTGCAGGGTCAAATAGAAAATGTGCATTGCAAGACTCAGCCATGTGGAGAGGACAAGTGAATGTCTTCCTTCAGTGGCTCTCCAGTTTTCTCCTCCTCCTCCTTTGATGGCTGGCTTGTCAACAAACTCACTTGAGCCAAGTGCTTTTCATTTAAAAGTTGACTTTTTGCAATCATTTTCACTTGTTCGGAATGGGATGGGACTTAAGCCTACAGACCTCTAAAAAGTTAATTGCTCTTATGAAATACCTTTTATTCTGGCAGAAAGCCCTTGAACTGATAATGAAAACAAACCTGAGAGTGTTGACTGTACAAATGCCCTGCTTTAGAGAGAGCCTTGGTGTGCAAACACTGTCACTCAGGTCTATAATGATAGTGAACTACTGAGGGGGAAAGGTGGACAAAAGAAGATTTTATTAAAGACAGCAATAAAGATTGTTCTGTGTGGCTATCACAGGTGGAAACCTGAATTATTTTCCCACTGAGTACTATAGCATCAGGTGTCTGATAGAGCACAGGAAGTAGATCTCCATGTAGTACTTAAGTGGAAAACCCACAATGACTTCCGGGAGATTTTCGTGTTTAATTTAAAAAACCCCAAACAACACATGGCCTTAGTATTTGTAATTCAGAGCAAATCTAGACAACAGCCCTAGCAGTTTCACAAATTCAAAGTATCACGGTTGTCCATTATGGAGAGTGCTTGGCTCATGGACACTGCTGCAGGTGCACTTTCAGAGATGAAGGTGCATGTTATATTTTAGGAACAGCTTGGGCCGAAATGGGAACCTGTTGTTGCAGTCAGCATAGTTCTGTCAGTGGATGTTGAAGTTCTGTATTACAAAACACGATGTTTTAGTCACATATCCTCTTTCTGCTCCATCCTCAGCAACCAATCTGTCCTGGAGAGTGGTGTGTCAGTTTAGCATTCAGTGAATAGGGGTTGATGAGTTTGGGTTTTTAGAATTTGTAATGTGGAGAACAGAAATATAAATCTTGGTAAATATTAAAAGCTAAAATGTACTGAAGAATGTTCAATTGCTTTGAATTATGAAGTGTATCAGTCACCAGGGTATACAACCAGTTGTTTAAACTTACTTTTTACAAGGAGGCAGAAATACAGACTGGAAGAGGAGGATAATAGATTAAAGAATATTTAGATAAGATGAATGTACTCCAGTCAGCAGGGCCTGATGAAATTCACCCCAGAGTACTTAAGGTGCTGTCTGAAACAATTTATGAGCCATTAGTGATTATCTTTAAGAACTCACAGAGGAGAGAGGAGGTCCCTGAAGACAAGAGAAGGGCAAACAGAGTGTATTATACTTTAAAGAGAGGGAAAAGGAGGACCCAGGGAATTACAGACCTGTCAATCTAACTTAAGTCCTTGAAAGATTCAGGAACAAATCATTAAACAATCAATTTGGAAGTAGCCAGCTGATACAGGAAAACATAGGCTTGTCAAGAACGTTTGATGTCAAATCAATCTGATTTCCTTCTTTGTCACAGTAGCATGTCTAGTGAATAAAGAGGAAGCAGCAAATGCACTGGTGCTTGATTTTTAGTAACGCTTTTTGACATATATGACAGATTAAAGAATATGGTATAGATATAATTACAATGGGGTAGGTGCAGAACCTGTTGAAAAATAGCTCCACAGCAACAGCTATCACTGGATCACTGTCAGGGAAGATATTTCAGGAAGGTTGTTCAGCAGTTTCCTTATACTCAGTTTTTTGAATAGTGTTTTATTGACAACTGAACAACAAGCAAACAAAGTCAATCTGTGGGTGTCACAATTAGGAGATGATAGAAGTCCCAGGAGGTCAGGATCTGAATTTGAAATGATCTTCAGAGCTTGGAGAAACTACTCCCAAATATGTAAATGAAATTCCTTCAGGAACAGTCCAAAGTGCTGTGGTTGAGAGAGATGTAGATACATAACCAGGCAGCAGCATATCTGTGGAAGACTTGAGGATTGAAGGGAATAATGAATTAAATGTTCTGGGTTATAGGTACAGGATCATCATCCTTGAGATACAGCTCATATTTATTTTCCTCTCTTCACTTCACTTGGGGTACTGCAACCAGGTGCTCCCTTTCCCTGCAGATGAAGAGAAGGTGGAAAAAATCCGGGGAAATCAGACAGAACACAGGACACTGAGAAGCACAAACTGTGAAGAGACACCAAGGGAATTGGGTTTGTTCACTTTAGAAAAGGGAAGGCAGACAGTGACATGGCAGCAGATGTCCAGTCTAGAGGTGGGGGCTGTGAACAAAACAGAGAGCAATTGTTCTCTTTGGTTGTGGAGAGGATAGCAAGTAGAAATTGTCTAAATTTACCATTTAATATCAGGGTGAGAAGAGCTGGTGCAGTCATGCAAGGATGCTCCTTGCTGCTGGTTTTTTTTTCTTTTCCTTAGGACAAGTCAGACAGTCCCTGTTGGGAACTCCTGGCTTTGTGTCAGTGTGGAGAACTCAAGCCATGCGGTTTCTCCTGCAGCTGCGCGTTTCTACTCAGAGAGAAAAAAATATGTTAAAATGTTCTTATCTCTCAAGTTTCCATTTAAATGTTGCTTTGACTACATGCCAGAAATTGTTTGATTTGATGGTCTTGCATTGCTCACCATGAAAATGTCAACATTTATTCCCCATTACCATCCTCTGTATTGAAGATACTGCAGTACTTTAGTTCATAATAAGCCAGCTGGTCCATTACACATACCCTCTTTGTGAACATCAATTACTGCCTGCTTTAGACTCTCCTTCCTTCTCCATGGCAGCATCACTCCAAACCTTATTTCGTGGAAGATAAGAGACAAAACAGGCTTATATAAATATTAATTGACAATGTTGTGAAAAAGATTATCTGAGAATCTGTCCCTTGGAGAGAGCAGCGGAGCAGGCTGTTGAATTAAAAACATCTTAATGCAGCTCTCCAGCAGAACACAGACACCCCTAATGCCACCACCTATTGCAACCCAGACGGTCCCTTCTTTAAATGATACACAGGCTGTGAGAAGTCCTTGATTATAGGGTACGTGAGCAATAACCCCACAGTTAATGTCTGCTGGTGTGTTAGAGTGGCAAACACCCTCAGATTTGCTTTCAGCTATTAATTAACCAACCAGTCATTAACTGCTGCTAACAATTGATTTACAGGGAATTATTGTTTAAATAGCGGGAGGTATTTAAGAGGAAAATAAATTAAAACAAAGAACTATTGGATCCTTGGGCACAGAAAGGACTCCTTGTAATATAGAGCATGGCTGCTACAGCACTGTAATTACAGAGTGATAAACAGTGATTGGGAAGTATGTTCCTTTCCAGAGACAATGACATTATGTCTCCTGGAAAGAGCCCTTTTGTCTACACTAATTGAATGATCTGAAATGAATGATGTTATCAGAAACCTAACTGAGGCAACTAATGTTATATTTATGGGTTATCAAAAATGTTTAATCACAGCTGCGGTCTCTCCGAGATGTGTCATGGACACTGCAGCATCCAAAAATATGATTGAAGGCCGGTGTGGCACATTATCTTAATTAGAAAAGAGAATTACAAGTTCTTCCATTGGTTCTGCCTCCCTCCACACTGGCAGAACAAATGAGACCTATTAACCTAAGTACGAGAAAACACTGCCTCCTAATGACACTTTTTCCTCTCCATGGACAGGGAATGAACAAGTGGTTGCGAAATTTTTTTCCTAGGAAATAGTGACCCAATTCAATTTACAGAGCTTGCAACACGTGAATCCCCACTCACGACTCCTCCTGTTGAATTTGCCCGTGTTTGTGCCGCCAAGGTCAGCGTTTGGGTTGACTAAGCAGGAGCTGCTGAGCAGTTCAAGGTGCATTTGCCCTTTCCTGGACAAGTGTTTCACTGCCCTCTCCTGGAGTGAGAGGCTGCCTGCTCTGCTGCCTTCCAGGCCTTTTTGGTACCCCAGCACTAGCAAAAATGTATTTAGTACTAGGGGCACAGGGAGAGGACTGCTTCTTTTTCAGACCTGAGGCTGTGATTTCTCTTGCTCTGAGGCTCTGAGTGAGACAGAAAAGGGATGGGAAGTATCACTGAAAAAACAGATCCTGTGCTTCAAGTTTTGGGAATGTTTGCTTTCATTGGATATATGTTTCCCCTTCACCTGCATTTTTGGGAGTTGGTTTCTTGTAAATAGGCTGCTAAAAGTGTGACCCATCCCTGTGGCAAGCAGTGTCCATGGGGGGACTCAGGAATAATAAGGTGTTTTGCATGAGGATTAGGTTACTGAAGTAGATAAGAGTTAAGGAAAACACTGGACTTGCTGTGGTAAGAAAAGGCACATCTTTGGTCATTTTTAGAAAGTAAATTGTCAAAGCCCTGAGTAGAGTCCTGTTCTGCTGCCTCCTGCCTGCAGCTATACCCTAACCTGTAGTCTTGCCTCTCTCACTTTCCTTCGCCTGGATAAATCGGTGGAAATTCTATATCTAAGATGTGGGGACATGGAATCCCCCCAGGTTTTAAATCTTCAGTCAAAATCTCAAGTTTTGTATCCAAGGTCCATAAATGCTGCAAGAATTATTTCCTCAGTCCTAAAATGAATGCAGACTTTTCTGAATAAAACTTTAAACTCCCAAGTGTTCTCTTGTTCAGCTTCAGCTGGTTTGAGGAGCACATATATAAATATATAAAAATCTATATATCTGTTTTGAGTTTAGCTTTGTTATGGATATCTGGAAAGGAAAATCCATAGTAACCTCTTGCCTTTGACAGCTCCCCTGCCCTTTCATTCAATACATACAGCTACAAAAATATTTAACTTTTTCATTATCTGTAGGGTACGGAGCTGTTTATAAAAGGCTGTAGAGAACAACAAACATTAAGCAGGAAGCGAGGGTTGGGATATTTAGTGTTTCTTCATCCTACATTCCTGAGTGGCTGGATCTCAGTATGTTTCTGTACCAGGAGGTGGCACTGAGAATTGCAGGGATCTGCAGCAGACACAAACAGAAAACTGGCTGGTAAAACCTCTCTGTTGATACGAAGTATGACTGCAGTTGTGTAAATCTTCAAAAAGGATCTACATGTGTGTTTTAGCTTTATTTAGCTGCCTGCAGAAGGAGGGGAGACAGCCTGTCTCTAGCCAAAATTCTCAATTCAGTCTCAAAATGGTAGTGCAGGAGTTTTATGAGTTATCATAGGACGTGTAAAAATGAGAAGCTGCTGGCAAGGAGAGTATCAGTAGCAGGGTTCCCTAATGCATTTATAGTATTTCAAAACATCATCAAACTGTTATCCAGTCAGTCATATTTATTCCTTCCAAAATATACCTGAGAAAGTTCTGGTGCTCCTGGGAGGGGCAGAAGTAATACCGGCATGGTTTGGGGGCTGAAAACTCTTCTGTGATGGTTGTAGAACTCGAGCAGAAACCAGACTAAAGGCCTTCAGGCACTGCAGTGCGTGACTCCTAGATATCTGGGACAGGGTAAATGCTTTTCATCTTGGTATGAATAAACAGATATCAGAGTAGGGAATCCTACTCAAGGTGTTTCTCAGGCTTTGATCCATGGATGGTGGTACTCTGTAAGATATCAGGAGATACCCTGTTTAAAAATGGCAAAAATTTATTTAAACTCTCATCCATGTGAGCAAGGAAAGGAACAAATTGGAGAATTAAAGCAAGAAGTGAACAATCAGATGTCAGCATGCCCGAGTTTTGGTTCTCATGGAAAATATTACAGTAACACAGCACAGAGTAGTCCTTGGGAAGAACAAATGTTTGTTTTTAGTATTTGGTATCACTCTTTCTTCCAGGGTGTTTCTTCTCAGGGCTGTGAGGAACAACAGCAGCTGCTTGCCTCTCCTGAGGATGAGGCTTGCCCCCCCCGGGTCTGTCAGAAAGCAGAGAGGGCTTTTCTTGTCTTGGAAAATATGAGGGGGGCTTGTGGTAACTCTTGCCTGAAGGCATTTTGGATATACTGGAAGTGTGTCATTCAAATCTCCTGTCAGCCTAAGAAATTTGAAAGCCACATTTGTGATCTCCAAAGAGTTTTGTAATTGCAAAGCTGTAAGCATGGAAAAAGGGATGTCTTCCTCAAAACTCATTCTGGAGCTTCCCTATTTAGTTTCCTAAGCCTGATGGAGGCATAAGCACGAGGTGCTAAAATACAGCAGCTGTGCACATGCCCAGATGTGAACCTCTCCTTGCACAAAGCCTTCTTCCAGTCCTTGGCTCAGTTCAGGCAGAGTTAGCTGGGCATCTCAAGCACAGCCCTCTGAAGGCTTACCCTGGCATGCCTAAGGAGTAAGATGTAGCAGGAAAACTAAATAATTTGTGCTCTGTTGGAGGACTCAATATTTTTAGACACTTGATGTGACTGGTTTTGGTGGGATGGATAGCCCAGTTCCTCTCATTAGACACAGCCTATCCAAATTGAGGTGCAGATTTCCTCAGGCCAGGGAGCAAGCAGACTCTCTGTTTTCTGATTTTAGCTCTGTGAGTATGGAGGAGCCAATAAAACTAACAAAACAATGATTGATTTAGTTTGTCTAGTGGTGGTTGCCTCTGATTTTATCACCAGCTCCTCTCTAAACAGTTACCATGGTAATGAAAAATATTTGTAAGGATTTAGAGATTTTTAGGGACAACAAGTGCATAATTTAGTCCAAGAAATATCCAAGAAAGAAGTGATTAGGAGGAGATCATACTGGATTACTTCTCTGGATGGTATTTCTCTGTGCACATCAGGACATAACCACAGTCCCTATCCATTTGCACACCTGTTCTTTGCTCTTATATCTACATCTCCCAAGATCAATAGGGATTGTTTATTGAACAAATTTGCTTCCTTCTTTAACTAGGCTTAGACAAACTCAGAAGAAAATGCCTTGCCTAAACAGTCAGCACTGTTCACTTTTTATGCTGTAGGAACGAACCTGACATTTATTTAATGTCATCTCTCTTTTTTTCTCACATTTAATCAATATTAATTGATCTCCAGTGTTCTTAGTTCAACTTAATGAAGTATTGCATGTTTGAAACAACCATATAGCTGATGAGGTAGATATGATAATTGCTCTGTTGGGGTTTTTTTCCTGTTGTTATCTAATTAATGCTTTTTCTTCTTTTTTCTAATTTCATCTTTCCTTTGGAATAAAAATTCAAGGGACTTAATACAGGCAGAATGATTCCATTGTTGTGATGTTGAACTAAAGTATTAGAAAAGCTGCTAAAATCCATGCCAGAGCATTAGTAGCAGCATTTGAAGTGAGCTTATTTTATGTTCTCTCCAGTCAAATGGGTTTTTTTTGGTGACTATTAGAGAATTTCGGTCAAACTACAGTAAAAAGAGGCTTTGAATAGGGCCTATGAGCAATTTTAAGACCCTGATTAGTTTGTGGGTTTCAGGTACTTAATGAGCTTTGTGTGAGGTGTTGCCTGCAGTCATGGATAGTTCACAGACTGGTCATTATATTATCCCTTCTTTTTTTTTTTAATTTGAAACCCAGAAAGGCATTTATTCATCCTCTCAGTTTTTCTTAAAGGCTTGATGTGTCATTAAGTCCCTGTTTAAGAGTCCAAATAAATGTTTCAATGGTTGAGTGTGAGCAAGAAAGGTCTGCAACAAGGGCTGTGAGCAGCTCTGAAATTGCCTACAAAGGTTTTCCTTGCTCCAAGCTATGCAAAATATTTCAGCAGAGGAAAGAGGAGAAGGCTGACATTTGGATTAAGAATTGTTGAGCACTGACTGTTTTTGAGACTGAAGATCTGGCAGCAAATAAGGTGAACTGAAGTGTAGCTTATCTGTTTGGCTGGATTTCCAGGGCTAACAAGTCCCTCATCCAGGAAGTGTACTGATTCCCGAGGGAGGAGCCAGGATGGAAAAATATTTTTTCACTGAGGGTACTTTTACAGGTGCTCTTCCCTTTTGACAATTATTCCCAAGCAGCTTCTTTCCTTCAGCTATGTGCAAGGCTCACCTGCACCTGGGTGTCAGAAATTTGCATGTGAAGCGCCATTTCTTGATGAAATATCAAGGCAGGGAGCTTCACAATCGCCTTGAGACTGGTCTGTAGCTGTCTGGACATTTTATCCAGCACTTCTCACCAGAAGTTAATTCTGTTTCACCTACAGGATTTTGTTCAAGTTGATTTAATCCAGAACATTTAAGGTATTGACAAACGGTAAATAACAACAAAGCACTGACTGAAAGCCTGGAGGAGAGTCTGGAGTGACCTTATGGTGTCCTTTCAGGGAGCCTACAGGAAAACTTGAGAAGGACTTCTTACACGGGCATGTAGTGATAGGATGTGGTGGTTTGAAGAGACTGAGTTGATGGACAGGGCTTTAGACCAATCGCCTCTCACACTTTTGCA